>CM033469.1:403768806-403781279 GCA_019447015.1 Hymenochirus boettgeri | reverse complement strand
CCCGTATCCATCGTAATTAAATACCCCGTATCCATCGTAATTAAATACCCCGTATCCATCGTAATTAAATACCCCGTATCCATCATAGTTCGTGAATGGTGAACTAGCAAGAAATCACCTTCCCTCTGCCCTGTACATAATAAATTACTGAAATGTACCCTGGATATGAGATACAGGCAGGATACACACCCTGGATATGGGATACAGGCAGGATATACACCCTGGATATGGGATACACGCAGGGTATACACCCTGGATATGGGATACAGGCAGGATATACACCCTGGATATGGGATACACGCAGGGTATACACCCTGGATATGGGATACACGCAGGATATACACCCTGGATATGAGATACAGGCAGGATATACACCCTGGATATGGGATCAGGCAGGATATACACCCTGGATATGGGATACACGCAGGGTATACACCCTGGATATGGATACACGCAGGATATACACCCTGGATATGGGATACACGCAGGGTATACACCCTGGATATGGGATACACGCAAGGTATACACCCTGGATATGGGATACACGCAGGGTATTCACCCTGGATATGGGATACAGGCAGGGTATACACCCTGGATATGGGATACATGCAGAGTATACACCCTGGATATGGGATACACGCAAGGTATACACCCTGGATATGGGATACACGCAGGGTATACACCCTGGATATGGGATACACGCAGGGTTAACCCTGGATATGGGATACAGGCAGGGTATACACCCTGGATATGGGATACACGCAGGGTATACACCCCTGGATATGGGATACACGCAGGGTATACACCCTGGATATGGGATACAGGCAGGGTATACACCCTGGATATGGGACACACGCAGGGTATACACCCTGGATATGGGATACACGCAGGCTATACACCCTGATATGGATACAGGCAGGGTATACACCCTGGATATGGGATACAGGCAGGGTATACACCATGATATGGATACAGGCAGGGTATACACCCTGGATATGGATCAGGCAGGTATACACCCGGATGGCTATAGGGTGATAGAAGGGCAGGGTATACACCCTGGATATGGGATACAGGCAGGGTATACACCCGGATATGGGATAAGCGGGTATACACCCTGGATAGGGATACCCAGGTATACACCCTGGATATGGGATACACGCAGGGTATACACCCTGGATAGGGATACACGCAGGTATACACACCTGGATATGGGATACACGCAGGTATACACCCTGGATATGGGATACACGCAGGGTATACAACCCTGATATGGGATACACGCGGGTATACACCCTGGATATGGGATACACGCAGGGTATACACCCTGGATATGGGATACACGCAGGGTATACACCCTGGATAGGGATACACGCAGGGTATACACCTGGATGGGATACACGCAGGGTATACACCCTGGATATGGGATACACGCAGGGTATACACCCTGGATATGGGATACACGCAGGGTATACACCCTGGATATGGGATACACCATGGTATACACCCTGGATATGGGATACAGGCAGGGTAACACCCTGATATGGGATACACGCAGGGTATATACACCCTGGATATGGATATCACGCAGGAGTATACACCCTGATAGGGATACACGCAGGGTATCCCCCCTGGTGGTATGGGATTACACGCAGGGTATACACCCTGGATATGGGATACCCGCAGGTATACACCCTGGATATGGGATCACGGCAGGGTATACACCCTGATATGGGATACACGCAGGTATACACCCTGGATATGGGATACACGCAGGTATACACCCTGGGATATGGGATACAGCGCAGGGTATTACACCCTGATATGGGATACACCATGGGTATACACCCTGGATGGGATACAGGCAGGTATACACCCTGGATATGGATACAGAGGATACACCCTGGATAGGATACACCAGGTATACCACCTGGATATGGATACACGCGGGTATACACCTGGAGATGGGATACACGCAGGATATACACCCTGGATATGGGATACACAGGGTAACACCCTGGATATGGATACACGCAGGGTATACACCCCTGGATATGGGATACACGCAGGGTATACACCCTGGATATGGGATACACCGGTTACACTGCTATGAGATACACGCAGGGTATACACCCTGGATTAAGGATACACCAGGGTATACACCCTGGATATGGGATACACGCAGGGTATACCCCTGGATATGGGATCACGCAGGTATAACCCGGATATGGATACACACAGGGATACACCCTGGCTATGGATAATACACACAGGGTATACACCCTGGATATGGGATACACGCAGGGTATACACCCTGGATATGGGATACACGCAGGGTATACGCACTGGATATGGGATACACGCAGGATATACACCCTGGATATGGGATACACACAGGGTATACACCCTGGATATGGGATACACACAGGGTATAACACCCTGGATATGGGATACACACAGGGTATACACCCTGGATATGGGATACACACAGGGTATACACCCTGGATATGGGATACACCACAGGGTATACACCCTGATAGGATACACACAGTATACACCGGTATTACACACTATACCCATGGTATGATACACGGTACCTGGTATGGATACACGCAGGGTATACGCATTGGATATGGGATACACGCAGGGTATACACCCTGGATATGGGATAAAAGTCAGAAACAAAATCCTGCACACCTTTACCAAAGCTAAAGTTCCAAATATGTGCTGGGTGCACCAGAGCTGTAGCCAACAGTTAGACAGAAAATATCAACGGATACTGGGCACACCAGTCTTAACAGCAAACCATTTATTAATAGTATTATTAATAAATGGTTTGCTGTTAAGACTGGTGTGCCCAGTATCCGTTGATATTTTCTGGATATGGGATACAGACTGGTATACGCATGGATATGGGATACACGGGATACACCCTGGATTTATTGGGATACACGCAGGGTATGTTGCACTGGATATGGGATACACGCAGGGTATACGCCACTGGATATGGGATACACGCAGGGTATACTGCATGGATTAGGGATACACGCAGGGTAACACCCTGGATATGGGTACACAGGGTATATGCACGGATATGGGATACACCAGGTGTATACACCTGGAATGGGATTCACAAGGTATACGCATTGGATATGGGATACACACAGGGTATACGCATTGGATATGGGATACACGCAGGGTATCCACCCTGGATATGGGATACAGGCAGGGTATACACCCTGGATATGGGATACACGCAGGGTATATGCACTGGATATGGGAAAACGCAGGTTACACCCGGATATGGATACACGCAGGACACCCTGGATATGGATACACGCAGGGATACACTGACATGGATACACGCAGGGTATACACCCTGGATGGGATACGCAGGGTATACACCCTGGAATGAGATACACGCAGGGTATACACCCTGGATATGGGATACACGCAGGATACTACCACTGGATATGGGATACACGCAGGGTATACACCCTGGGATATGGATACACCCGGTATAGCACACTGGATATGGGATACAGCAGGGTATACACCCTGGATATGGGATACACGCAGGCTATACACCCTGGATATGGGATACAGCAGGGTATACACCCTGGATATGGGATACAGGCAGGGTATACACCCTGGATATGGGATACAGGCAGAGTATACACTGATATTGCACTGGATATGGATACACGCAGGGTATACACCCTGGATATGGATACAGCAGGGTATACACCCTGGATATGGGATACACGCGAGTATACACCCTGGATATGGGATACACGCAGGCTATACACCCTGATAGGGATACAGGAGGATTACACCCTGGATATGGGATACAGGCAGGTATACACCCTGGATATGGGATACAGGAGCAGGGTATACACCCTGGGTATGTGCCGGATATGGGATACACGCAGGGTATACACCCTGGATATGGGATACACGCAGGGTATACACCCTGGATATGGGATACACGCAGAGTATACACCCTGGATATGGGATACACGCAGGGTATACGCACTGGATATGGGATACACACAGGGTATACGCACTGGATTGGGATACACGCAGGGTATACACCCTGGATATGGGATACACGCAGGGTATACCACTGGATATGAGATACACGCAGGGTATATGCACTGGATATGGGATACACACAGGGTATACGCACTGGATATGGGATACACACAGGGTATACACACTGGATATGGGATATACGCAGGGTATACGCACTGGATATGGGATACACAGAGGGTATAAACACTGGATATGCGGTACACGCAGGGTATATATACTGTACATGCATGGTAACTATACTGTACACCCTGGGTATATATAATAATATAGGTTTATGTACTGTATATACTGTGCATGCAGGGTATGTATACTGCACACGAAAGGTATATATACTGTAAACACAGTGTATATATTTATATATATGCACATGCATAGCATATATACAGTATACATTGTTAAAGCAATATACTGTATATACCGTACAAGCAGGGTATATATATATATATATATATATATATATATACAATGTATTTACTGTATACGAAGGGTATATACCCTATATAGTGTACACACGGTATATATATAGTACATGCAGGTTATATACTATATATACTGTACATGTAGGGTATAAATAAACTACTTGGGAAATAAGAATTCAAGCACATAAACAAATCTCCTACAAAATGTTTTTTTTTTTTCAATCTCAAATTGAATAACTGCTATCGGTTTCTTTTATTGTTCTTCCCTTCCCCCTCCTAGATTGGTTCCGCCCCTTTGCTGTTACCACTGACTTGCTCATGCCCAGTAAAGCTTTAAATTCCAATGAACAGCTTGGGTGGAAACAGAGCTAAGGTGTGAGAAGGACATAGGATGTGTTAGGTCCTGAAGCTTTGGTCCATTAATAATAATAATGTGTGTATATTTCTCCTTTTTACAGAATACAGAAGTTTACTTAGTGACAGTGTATGCAGATGTAAGTTCCCCATTAGCATCTGAGTATGAGAAGTCCAGTTCTCGAGAATGTATAATTAACAGTTAAGGTCAGTTAATCATTGTCCTGTGTTTGAGAGGGAGGTCGGGCAGCACTGACGGCCTCCAGGGACCGCTTTGATCTGTTCTCATTAAACATGGTCGTTTATCTGGACGGATACAGACCACGCCTGGGAACAAAGAGGATAAATGATGCTGATGACCCTGTTTCTGGCTGGGAAATCTCTCCCCACCTGCACTAGGAGAGGGAAAGTTACTGCCCAGAACAAGGAGCAGTCCTGCTGATTCCTCTACTCCCAGAGCCCCCCATCTCAGATCACTGAGCCACTGGGACAGGGAGATTTCATTACTGCAGCAATCTCATCCTAATGTTCTGCCCTGGGCATTCTGTGTTTGTCTCAGATTTGCTTATGTTGTTGCAAGGATGGATGATTCCATTTCAGTCATCAAAATCTACGAATAGTATATATTTATATATATATATATAAGAGATATATAATATATATATTATATATATATAATATTATAATCTATATATAGCCAACCAAATATGATATATTATATATATATATATTATATATATAATACACAAATCATAATCTATATATATATATATAGTGTAAGGAGGGATCCGTGCACTCTGTTAGGACAAATGCCCGGTGCTGCCCAGCAGGATATCAAAGAGAGAAGGGTATCGGCGCACTCCATGGACTAAACATAACGTTATTGTAGGACAGTAGGCCAAAAGAAACCTACGCGTTTCAGCCCGATACTACTGGGCCGTCACAACGTTATGTTTAGTCCAGTCTCTCTCTCTCTCATACAGTAGTAGTGTACCCTGCGTGTACGTATATACAGTATATATATATATCCTGCGTGTTGCGGTTATCAGTATAGTATATAATATATAGCTTAGCGGATATATATACCCTGCGGTAAGGCTTCGAGTACATGATACACTGCGTGTTACGGTTATAGCAGTGATACTATAACGCCTGCGTGTTACGGTATTACATGTATATATACCCTGCGGTACGTATATACAGTATATATTAGCCGCGTGTACGGTATCATACAGAATATATACCCTGCGTTGCCTACGGTAGATACGTATATAGTTACGCTGCGTGACGTATAGTTACAGTAATAATATAACCGGCTGTACGGATATTACACTAATATATACCCTGCGTGTACGGTATATACAGTGTATATATACCCTGCGTGTACGGTATATACACTATATAGTATACCCTACCTGCGGGTACGCGTAGTACAATCAGTATATATATAACCTGCCTGCGTGTACGGTAAATCAGGATATAATATTACCCTGCGTGTACGGTATATACATAATATATAACCCTGCGGTAGTCGATAATATCAATATATATTAATCCTGCGTGTTAACGGTTCATACAGTATATATATACTCGTCACTTAATGACGTTATGAGCCGGATAGTTACGAGTAATATATCATATATAACTGGGTTACGCTATGTAATGTCAGTATTTAATCCTGGTTACGGTAATACAGTATATATATCCCTGGGTAACGGGTATATCCAGATAATATATAACCCTGTTGTAGTATCGAGTATATATAACCTTGGTATAAGTATTATTATAACCCTGTGTGTCGGTATAATACGGTTATATATACCCCTGTATGTGTACGGTAATAATAGTAGATATATACCCTGTGAGTTACGGGTATATACAGGTATCTAGTATCCCGTGTGTACGGTATATACGTATATATATACCCTGTGTGTACGGTATACACGGTATATAACCCTGTGTGTACGTATATTACAGTTATATATCTCCCTGTAGGAACCAGTTCCTGTGGTACCGGTATATACAGTTATATATATACCCTGTGTGTACGGTAATACAGATGATATATATACCCTGTGTGTACGGGGTATATTAGTATATATATATACCTGGTGTGTACGGTAAATCCAACGAGAAATAATATACCCCTGTGTGTAGAGATATACGTATATCGATACCTGTATGTACGGTATATACAGATATTATACCCTTGTGTACGGGTAGATACAGTATATCTATATACCTGTGTGACGGTATATACAGTATATATATTACCCTGTGATGTACGGTTATTTACCTGTTGACGGAGTATAATATACGCCTGTGTGTACGGTATATACGTATATATAACCCTGTGTGTTACGTGGTATATACAGATATTCTTACCCCTGGTGTATGATTATACCGTATCTATCACCCTGTGTGTACGGTATATACAGTATACATACCACCCTGTGTGTCCTGTACTAACAGTATTATATAGCCACCTGTGTAGGTTTACGGTTAATAAACCTGATGTCGTATTATATACCGTTATTATACCCTGTGGGGTCGTACTGGGTATATCGCGTATAGATACACACCCTGGTGCGTATATTCTAGAATATACCCTGTGTGTAACGGTGCTATACGATCAGTACGTAATGTTATACATTTATACCCGATAGTAATTCGTTAAACCGTGTGTACGGCTATATTACAGTATAAATTACCCTGTTGTGTACGGCGTCTATCCTACAGCTAATATTATACCCTGTGTGTAGACCGGGTAATACAGTAATATAGCTACCGTACTATGGCTATATACCAGTAGATATATACATGTGCGGTTACGGTATATACAGTATATTCTATACCGCCCCTGTTGATGTTACGGAATAAACAGTAAACTATAGATACCCCTCGTGTGTACGGTATATACAGTATATAATACACTGTGTGTACGGTATATACAGTATATAAGATACCCTGTGTTGTACGGTAGAGACCACGCTATATATATACCTGTGCCTGCCCTACAGGTATCTACAGTATATATTACCCGCATGTGTACGGTAATGACCGTATATACTATACCCTGTGTGTACAGGTATATACAGTATATATATACCCTGTGTGTACGGTATATACAGTCTTATATATACCCCTGTGTGTACGGTATATTTACAGTAATATATATACCGGGTACGGTATAACAGTTATATACCCTGTGTGTACGGTATATACCAGTTATTATATACCTGGTGTGTACGGTATATAACCAGTATTATATACCCGTGTGTACTGGTATTACGGGGTTATATTACCCTGGTGTGTGGTACGGTATATACGAGTATAGTTCTACCCTATGTGTGTACGGTATTTATACAGTATATATACCCTGTGTGTACGGTATATACAGTATATATACAGCTGGTTGTGTACGAGATATACAGGATAGAGTACCATTGTTTTTGTGGATCTGGTATTACAGTATATATACCCTGTGTGTACGTATATTCAGCCTATATATACCTGTGTTGTACGGTCTAATACAGTATCAGATACCGTTGGGTACGCGTATTATTACAGCTATATATATATACACGGAATGTGTGATACGGTATATACAGTGACTTATATACGAACTGTGTGTACGGTAATACAGTATATATATAATATTACCCGTGTGTACGGGTATATACAGTATACGATATATAACCTGTGTGTGACGAGTATATACAGTTACTATATAGAGTATACCTGTGTGTACGGTATAGACAGATTATATACCCTGTGGTGTATGGCCATATACAGTATATATTTTACCCTCGTGTGTACGGTATATACAGTATATATTAGACCTGTGTGTACGGTACGGCTATTACCAGTTAATAATACAGCTAGTATGGGTATATACAGATAGATGTAACCCTGTCTGTGTACGGTTATATACAGTATATATAACCTGTGCCGTCACGGTAGCTATACAGTACCCTATATATCACCTGTGTGTATGGTAGTACACGATATATATATACCCTGTGTGTAAGGTATATACTAGATATTATGATACCCGTGGGGAGCAGGTATACGAAATAACTGACGGATATGATATAATATACCATGTGTTGTTACGTAATATACACGTATTTCATACCCTAGTGGTACGCGTATATACGAGTATATATACCTGTGTTGTACGGTATATACAGTATATATATATCCCCTGCGCCATGTAACAAATAATTTATCCTGTACGGTGCATCATACAGAGTATTATTATATACCCTGTGTGTACGGTTATATACAGAGTATATATATATATATACACCATGTGTGTGTTACTGGTTCATATACGTATTATAATAACCTGTATGTAGGTACTATACAGTAATATATCCCCTGGTGTGTACGGTATATACAGTATATATATACCGTGTGTACGGGTATTATACATATATATATACCCTGGGTGTACGGTAGATAACAGTAAGTAATATACCTGTATGGTATATACAGTATATATATACCCTGTGTGTACGGTATATACAGTATATATATACCCTGTGTGTACGGTATATACAGTATATATATACCCTGTGTGTACGGTATATACAGTATATATACCCTGTGTGTATGGTATATACAGTATATATATAGCCTGCGTGTACGGTATATACAGTATATATATACCGTGTGTACTGTATATACAGTATATATATACCGGGTGTACTGTATATACAGTATATATATATATACCCTGCATGTACAGTGTATACAGTATATATACTCTGCGTGTACAGTATATACAGTGTGTGTGTATATATATATATATATATATATATATATATAGTTCCAAAATAGATGGTGCATTCAAACGCCTTTTTAGAAAATATTTTTTTATTGACACTCCATTGTGTAGTACCACCTACTCCACCTTAGGAAGGATATACAAATCAGTTTGAAATCAAATTGGAACAAACTATCAGGAAGATTCAATAAAAGTTCTTATCGTTTAAAATGGTGCTAATTTTGCCTCAACCAATCAGATCTTATTAAACATTTGAAAACTAACATCTGATTGGTTGGGGCAAAATTAGCACCATTTTAAACGATAAGAAATTTTATTGAATAACCCTGCAAGTTCGGATGATAAATTGAGGAAGGTTCTACCATCTAAACCTACAATTGGTTTTAAAAGACCCTAATCTAAGGGACCGTTTGGTAAAAACTAACCCAATTAACTCATATAACCCGAAGCCCACTTGGATGGGTACACAGAGACAAGGGTGTTCTTAATGTTCTAAATGTATTTTGTGCAAATTTATGACCCCAGGTGATAAATTCTATTCAAATAATGGAGAAAATTGTTAAAATCAGACATCACATATCATGTACTACTACACGTCATTTCTTGTCCTTGTAACCTCCAATATGTAGGTAAGACTGAGCTCACTTGGCAATTAAAACTACATTTTGTGAAGACCAATGTTTTGGAACATAAACATGATTTGACATCATTTAAGTATATTAATATAAGTATATTGGTATTGACCATATCCCTGGACCTAAAAGAGGGGGTGACAGGGCTAAACTATTATCGCAAAGGGAAACAACTAAAAACATTGACCCCCCTAAGCCTCAATGAATCATGTTCATTTAGAGGTTTTCTTAATGAGAGATAATTATCTGATGATAACCCTGATATTTACAAAATGATTCACTTATGATACTATACATATAATGTGCTCAATACAATTAATGGTGATAAGATAAATCTGTATTTATTGATGTGTTGGTCCAAGTAATAGTTATTGAAATATTGATATTTTTATCCCGATACGATTTTATATATGTCACCTAATGCACTTTTAATATCATTATGATTTTGAATAATATGCTAGCACTTTGTCACTTTATTGAACTGATATTATTATTATTATTGATTTATATAGCGCAAACATTTTCCGTGGCGTTTTACAATTACATAGTCATACATTACATACAGGGTAATACTATACAAAGTCATATATATTACATACACAGGTAATACTGTATATAAGTAAACAGAGTGAAGAGTTTCTTACAGCAATACCGTGATACAATAGGAGAGAGGACCCTGCCCAAAGAGCTTACAGTCTAGAGGAAATGGGGGTGAGACATAAGGTTGCGGGAATCGGTAGGCTGTAAATAGATTGGCAGTGATAGTGATAGCACTTTATTAATATAGGACACCCGTATGGAGTTTACTTTGCACCTTTATCCAAGTGGATTATGAGTAACCGATACTTAATTGCACTTTAATGAAATGTATGTTTACTTGCACTTTAACAATATGGAGTTGCCAGTACACATGATGTCATTCATGGGGGCGGGGCTAAGATTTTAAATATTGGAACACATGGTTAATTGTTTGTAGATGGCTTGAAAAAGGTTCCTAGAAAGAGTGTCAATAAAAAATTATTTAAAGAAAAAAAAAAAAAAAAGCCTGCACAATGGAGTGTCAATAACAAAATATTTTCTAAAAAGTCCTTGAGTGCACCATCTTCTCTATTTGGAACTACATATCTGGTATTTATGTGGTAGTACCTGGGCAGACTTAAAGTTTGTAAGGACTGAGTGCCTGCATCTTCGATTGGTATGCCACAGGTGCCTCCAGATCACACAGTTCCTTTTTACTGCGTCTATAAGCCACAGATGAATCTAATCAATTCCCGGGCACACTGTATATGAATCATATCAATTTTATTCTTCAACGTTGCAACGTCTCGCAGGACATCTTCATTTACACCCTTCGTGTACAGTATATACAGTATATACAGTATATATGCCCTGCGTATGTTTTCCCTCCCAATTAGATTGTAAGCTCTTCGGGACAGGGTTCTCAAGGCATGCTGCACTTATATCAATTTAGCCTTAAAGGGCATGTCCACCCCCACCCCCAAAAACTATAAATCCCCCCAGTAATGGCCCATCAGTGTGTACATAAATTCCTTACCTCAATCCCAGTCCCAATGGTTCGCTGTGTCCCCCCCCAAAGCCACAAAATGCCCCACCAGGGGATAGAGTCCATAGGACTCCTCTACCTGGCCTCCGGGAGAAGTTTGGCATGGTACTGCAGCCCTCTCCCCCTCCCTGCCCCTCCCTCTCCCTCCCGATTAGGATTCCCTCCCCTTGCATTAACAACCCGTTCCAAGACTATTCATCCCCCATGTCCCCCAGCCCCAACCGCCATATATTTTATATCAGAAAGTGCCCCAACATTACTTACTTACCCCTTTCCTCGCCGCACTGAAAACCAGGCAGGCCGCGTCCGTGCATAATGGCTACCTGCTAAGCCCAAACGACGCAATGCCGTCCCGCCCTTGCTTGCATTTTCTCGCAACAGCAGAGGGCCTGCAGTGGGCGGAGGAAAAAAAAGGGAAAGAGGGAAGGTAAAGTACAGTTTGGGGCACTTCTAATAATTAAAATATAGGGTGGGGTGGGGGGACGGGGGAATGTTATATAAAAAAAGGTCAAGGGTGGACATGCCTGTAATTTACTATATATGATTTCCATTGGTATTAATTTATTTTTTCTGTATAATCCCCGTGTTTGTATATTATCGTACAGTGCTGTGTCCCAAGT
>CM033469.1:403717380-403766495 GCA_019447015.1 Hymenochirus boettgeri | reverse complement strand
TTCAGTTAGATCAACTGGACTGGTTCTCATTCATCCAGGTCATGGTAAATCTGTTATATTCAGCTAGATCAACTGGACTGGTTCTCATTCATCCAGGTCATGGTATATCTGTGATATTCAATTAGATCAACTGGACTGGTTCTCATTCATCCAGGTCATGGTATATCTGTGATATTCAATTAGATCAACTGGACTGGTTCTCATTCATCCAGGTCATGGTATATCTGTTATATTCAATTAGATCAACTGGACTGGTTCTCATTCATCCAGGTCATGGTATATCTGTGGTATTTAGTTAGATCAACTGGATTGGTTCTCATTCATCCAGGTCATGGTATATCTGTTATATTTAATTAGATCAACTGGACTGGTTCTCATTCATCCAGGTCATGGTATATCCACATTGCCTGGCTGCTTTTCCTTTTCGGATCTCATACTATTGTGCAGATCACACCTCAATAGACAGTAATGTGCCATGCGTGTACACTTTTAACATGCGTGACCTCAGCTTAAAAATCCTTAAAATGTAATATTTCTGGAGATACTTACCTTTGTTTTTGCCCTTAATGAGGGGCGGGACTTCTGGTAACGTAATTAACGTCCATTTTTTTCCCAGTGACAAGTATCTTGTGGAATACTTCGGGATGTGTAAGGCCCTGATCTGGGGGGGCTGCATTATAATAGAATGTTTTTTCATTCATTCTCTATTAAACATGATCCTATTAAAGAGCCTCAGGGTATCACTTGATTGAAAGAAAATCAATATGGCAGCAAAGTCTGCAGAGATGTCGTTCCTGCAGGTACCTCCTCCTCAGACTGTAAAGGTTCGTACAACACGTTTGATTGCGGGTCCCGACGCACTTGTGTCCGAACGTTTTGTTTCGCCCGATATTGGCCCGTGTATGGGCCCTTTCTTTATCGGCCGACACGGACGTTCGGCCGGGGATCGGCGAACGACCGACTTGGCGGATCTCCAAACGAATGTCTGTTTCGGCCAATAAAGGGCCCATACACAGGCCGATTATCGTCCGAAGCGAACATTCGTACACATCGTGCGTCGCGTGTCGGGACCCATGATCACACGTGTGTTTACGAGCCTTAGTTGTACCATGAAAGGCCCTGCACACCTGTTTAGAGGAGGATCGGATGTACCTGTCATTTGAAATCCAGTCTAGTCAAGAGCCCTTAGGCAGCGCCCAGAGTCATAACCCCACCCAGTAACTAATGAGATGCAAGACAAGATCTACAGATCAAGAGTCGCCTCTAGGGGTTATAGCTAATTAACCTGTGTAAAGCTAGTAATACAGAAAACCAATCAAATTAACCCACCTAACGATCTTCCATAGATTTCAGCTTGAAATTGGTCGATTGGAAAAACAGGAAACTGTAATAGATCTCGCTGAATCGATCAGAGTATCGATGCGGTGAATGGGTTTTAAAAGGATAAGAATTAAAAGCTCGTATACGCGTCCAATATGCCCACAAACGGTTACTTGCGATCATTATGATCGGGTGTTTTGGGGCGATAATCGGACGCATGTAGACGTGATAGGACCGGTGGATCAGAGGAAATTAGAAAATAAACATAAAAGGCTCAGTGTACGGAAACATTAACAATATTACATATATTTCTAAATACATAGAATAAACACCGCTAGGTCCCAGATCTAATGATATGATCTTCTCATCCTACAACCCCCACATCCCCTCCATTGAAAGTTGTAGTTTAACTACTCCCACCCACAGAGGGGGCAAACACTGGAATTGGAGTGTGCAGTATTTCCCTAGCCATAGACCCGTAACACTGTACGACTGTACCAGGTACTTGGCAGCGATAGCCAGACATATTTCCTGATCTTTGTGCATGACTGATAAGACCTCAAGTGAATGAGTTTGTTACAGCAGTTACCTGGACAGCCCCCAGGGAGCGGATCCCCTTTAATTTAACCCCTTGTTGTGAAAAAGGATGAATCATGTAAAATAATCTCACTAAATTGCTCAAAAATATCACATAAAGCCCTAATAGGATTTATAGGGGAATAAAGAATCCAGGGGAATTTACCACGGATCTAGGCCTCATTCGCACCGACGCTTTTTATTGGGTTTGCGGTAACAGACATTCATTTTCCATAGGAATGCCGTAATAATAAAAAACTGCGTTTCTGTGTGTTACATGGTTTTATTAAAGGGTATGTACACTGGAAATTAGTTTTTTTAAATTGCCCATTAGTGTAAATTCCTCCCAACTATCACTGTATCATTTTTTTGTTGATCTGCCCCTATTTCATTAGATATCCAATCTGAAACATCTTACGTTTTAGCATTTCCGTAAGCAGTTTTGCTGTACTGGAATAGTTTGACAGTTGGTGTGCTGTATGCAGTATTGACAGTTGGTGTGCTGTATACTGTATGAAGTAGTGACAGTTGGTATGGAGAAATAGTCAGGTCAGTGATCAGAGCCTGAGCAAAACAAGTATTGCATTAAAGGCATGCAGCAACACACACACCTCGAGTAAGTGCTACTTACACATTTATTTATAGATTACCAAAGTCATTTTTTTCAGTATACAACACTTTAATGTATATCAGTCAATGAAAGTCTATGGAGAAAAGAAAAAAAAAAAAACACGCAGTTGTACGCTTTATTAACATTTAACCAGAAATCGCATTGCAAAAACGGTTTAAATTGCGATTTAATTTATTACGTTTTTACCGCCCATTTTTTTCCATTTTAACCCAAAAACATTAAAACGCGCACTAAAGGGCTGAATAAGCACAAACATGCCTGGTGTATTTTCATACATTTTAATGTGTGTTTTGCCGTAGTAGTGTGAACGTAGCTTTTAAAGGTGTGTTGGATTCTGGGATTTAGAGCTTTGTCTTGGGTACTATGCGCTGCATGTAATGCTAATATTAACTATAAAATCTTTGGGTGCCAGTTCCCCTATAGATGTTCCCAACGTCATCCACTGTGATTAGAGGTAAGTAGGTTTCATTACTAAGAAAGAAAAGGGTTCCTTACAGGGGTGCCATATGTCTCTATTTGGACAGATTGTCCCGACTTCAGGGGCAAAATCCCAAGTCAAGCAGTCAGGGCTGAAATCCCGTTACGCCCTAGCCCTGCCTCTCATCGCCACGCTGCCCAGGCACACCACTTGTGACATCACAGCCATGCCCTTCTGTATCTTAAATGAAGGGAAATCCCTGTAAATAAATCTATACATTGCCCATCTAGATACACACATTTCCCATTGCCATGTGTATAACACAGCGGAGGGGCCCGAGTCATGCTTTTATTTAGTTCCCCAAACATAACTGGGGCGGAAACAAGGATCCCTTTACTTCCTGCATAAAACAAAAAAGTTTGCAAACTATACCAAAACCACAATGCATTATAAAGTTTAGCTGGTGACTGCCCCCTTCTCTGTTTTACGGTCCGGACATGCTCAGTTAATGTCAGCCAGTAATGAGAGAACAGCTACTTTGCATCTCTCTGTACTGGAGGGGCAGTGAGAAGGTGTCTTGACTGTTGATTTCCATGTCTTCCATTTTGCGGTATTTTGGGGGGTAAGAAAACCTTCTAGAAAGTGATCCTTAATTTGGTACTGATGGATATGATTGCCCAAACCAGTACATATTGACCTATATTCCTGGTCTCTGTCCCAAGGCTACGCTATTTTTTACACTTTAATAAAAAGGGACGTAAACCTTTTTCATGCCTCGTTTTTACTTGCCCTAATAGAAACTCAGCATAAGAAAGAGGTAATTGGCCATTGAATTAAAGGGACGGGCATGACAGAACACGCTGTGTAAACATGCGTAAACCATTCAGACTCCCCAGTGTTGATTTTCAGTTACCCGGCAGTGATTATCCAGGAGCTGAACACTGCTGGAGGCAAATATGTAGTTAAGGGAGCGTGGAACAACCGTGTTTTGTACATGTGATAATGCACTGCTGGGCGTGGGATAAGACCTGACCTGCCCTATAGCACCCACAGCATTAAACAATACAATAGCGATTGTCATAAGTCACTAAGTCTGAATCTGAAATCCCAAGGTTCCAAACAATCCCAGTAAAATGATCGACGTTCCCTAGCACAGCCAATACTTCCTCTTCCTTAGTTCTGCACCTGTCTATTGTGATCCACCTGTTCCCATAGGGATGTCAAACTTGTGCCTACAATGTTTTTGAAAACTACATCTCCCAGCGTTCCCTGGTGGCAATATGCAAATAGGGAATGCTGGAGTTGAAGATTTCAAAACATCTGGAGGCCCCACATTTGATATTCCTGGTTGAGTCGTTGAGGCCAAGGGGTGGCTTATAGGATTGTCCCATTCCCTGCACATATGTCTTTTTTAATGCTGCAAGGACAATCAGCAGTGAAATGAATGGCAGGTATTAAGGCTGGAAACACTAACTGCACTCCATGAACCGGTGTTTATCATGGTTCGGGCATTCTAGATAACGTTCCATCTCTGCACTAAACCACTGCTCTCTACATTCACTATAATACAACACATTATTAAGGCTGGCCCCACATCAGGCATCGTGTTTGCGATCCGATCACGTGTTAAAAAGCGCAGATTAGTGTGGCCCAATCATGCTGGGGACGTTTACGCCATGATTCCATTGATCTGAGTGCATAGATAACCATTTTTTGGTGCCATTCACATGCACTCCGAATCCCAAAACTACAGGGATCTCAGCGCAAGTGGCCACCAACATGGTGGCTTAGCCTGGACTCGACCAAAGGATCCCAGCACTCATCATTTGCCAGCCATTTAAATAGATACACTATTGAGAAATGCATTGCACAGAGCTGTGCTAAGATCAGGTTCACTGCATTATCCTCCCCCTGCAACTCTGTACTATGTATTTCTATAAGTACCTACCCTCCAACATTCCCCTTTAAATAGATACCCTCTGGAAAATACATTACACAGAGCTGTGCTAAGATCAGGGTCACTTCATTATCCTCCTACTGCAGCTCTGTACTATTTTATTTCTATAAGTACCTACCCTCCAACATTCCCCTTTAAATAGATACCTATTGAGAAATACATTACACGAGCTGTGCTAAGATCAGGGTCACTTCATTATCCTCCCCCTGCAGCTCTGTACTATGTTATTTCTATAAGTATCTACCCTCCAACATTCCCCTTTAAATAGATACACATGGAGAATGAATTTACAGAGCTGTGCTAAGATCAGGTTCACTGCACTGCTTATCCTCCCCCTGCAACTCTGTACTATGTTATTTTCTTAAGTACCTACCCTCCAACATTCCCCTTTAAATAGAATACTATTGAGAAATACATTACACAGAGCTGTGCTAAGATCAGTTCACTTCACTTATCCTCCCCTGCAGCTCTGTACTATGTTATTTCTATAAGTACCTACCCTCCAACTTTCCCCTTTAAAGATACACTATTGAGAAATACATTACACAGAGCTGTGGCTAACTCAGGTTCACTCATTATCCTCCCCCTGCAGCCCGTAATATGTTATTTTCTATAAGTACCTACCCTCCAACATTCCCCTTTAAATAGATGCACTATTGATAAATACATTGCACAGAGCTGTGCTAAGATCAGGTTCACTTCATTATCCTCCCCCTGCAGCTCTGTTAACTATTAGGATATAGGGCACACTAGCGCATTTCTTTACAATAGCATTTTGCAATCCGTTAGCATGTAAGAAATGCATGCGGATGGCCTCATTTTTATGTAAATTGCATGCGTTCCGATACGGGGCTATTAACGGAAGCGCAGCACAGATGGAAGGTAACGTGAGTGAAACCTGCCGCATTTCACGCACGTAACTTCCGTCCTATTTTGGCATCAGCCTAAAGGGGTAATGTTGGGGGGTATGCATTTGCCACTCCAGTACTGATCCGTGGGGGCTGCCTACTGCTTGCAAGGTTTACAAACAGTGGGATGAACACAGCCTAGAACTCATCAGAAGGGTTACGCTGAGTTATTCACCCTGCCAAGAAAGGATGCAACAACAATCCAACTCGCAAATTACGTTTTCACAATTTCTAAACTGGAACATTTCCATTTAAAGGCACAGTCAGGTAAACTATAATTGAAATTGTGTTAATGACGTAGTGCATGTAAAATAGGAATCAGGAAGTTTCTATTTAAATTTCTTCTTCTTATTAAAATCCCTTTCCTGAATAAAGGGCAACTTGCAGCATTTGGGGCGCCCAGGCACAGAACAGAGTTTACATACCTGTCTCAGTGGGTCTATTGCTGTTTATTATTTATTTCTACCTGAATCAACAGAACCTCTACACAATGACATTAACGTCTCCCAGGTTACTTTGTATCAAGGTAAGATATAACACATGATAATAATAACAACGTAGAATTGGGATTTGCATAAGGCAGAGACGTTGCGGACAGACTGTAAACCCTGTTGGGAATTAGATTTCCTTACTGTATCCTCACTGTATATAGGGTGAGTTATCCCGGACACAATCTCCCACTCAATCCAAGTTCCCATTAACAGACAGATCTCTCAACCCCACACTCACATCATATGTGCAGAGGGTGGACTGTCCATTAGATAGAGTTTACAATACAATAAAGTTTTACCCATAGAGACGTGGGGACCACTCAAAATGACACTCACCCGGAGTAGAGTTCGGACCACTGACATTTCCACTCCAGGAGCCCCACTGCTGGGTTAGAAGATCCAGAGAACAGGGGGTGATTAGTTTGTAGTATCCAGGGGTCGGAGACCAGGTTGTCCAGTGACCAGGCAGATCCAGAGATCTCGGGGGATGTCACGGTGCTGAGTGGGTCATGATATCCAGAGATAGGAGGAGGTGCAGAGAGATTGACTGGTTTGGTGGTCTGTCTGGGGGGGAATGGAGCAGAATAGATCCCGGTGCTGACCAGCGGCTCCAGGGTGAGGGGTGGACTCCCTTCCGCTGTCTAGCGACCTTTACTCTGAGTTGTGTGTCTCTCTCCCCCAGCAGCTTTCCTCTGCTCTCGCCACCTTGTGCCACTCCCTATTCAGGAGGGGAGGAGAAGGGAGTGTGGCCAGGTACTGACTCACCTGCTGGGGAAGGAGGAGAAACATTATTATTATTATATTATAATTATTATTATTAATTATATATTATTAATAATATATTATTATTATGAACTGTGACACCTGTGCCCCAAGGGGTGGAACCAACTGCCCAGCGCTGGGTACAGGTACAGGTACACTGCCTACTTACCCCCACACCAAACAACAATAATAAAAATATAACTTGTCAATCATCACCGACCGCTAGATCATCATTCATACAAGGAGAAAAATGAGACACGACCAGTGTGTGACCCAATGGAGAAATCAGCAGCACTAAAGTCAATACAAACACACTGCTAGACACAACACAACCACACACACACACACACTGCTGAACACAACCACAGACACACACTGCTAAACACAACCACACAAACACACTGCTAAACACAACCACAGACACACTGCTAACCACAACCACACAAACACAATCACACACAAACACTGCTAAACACAATCACACACTGCTTAACACAATCACACAGACACTGCTAAACACAACCACACACACTGCTAAACACAACCACACAGACACTGCTAAACACAACCACCACAAACTGCTAAACACAACCACCCAGACACTGCTAAACACAACCACACAGACACTGCTAAACACAACACACAGACACTGCTAACACAACCACACATACACTGCTAAACACAACACACACTGCTAAACACAACCACACATACACACACACAGACTGGTAAACACACACACTGCTAAACACAACCACAAATACAGTGTTAGACTATAATAGAGCAGTCCCCAGGGGCCCAGAACTGTAGGGAACCCCAGGGGCCCATGTTATATACTTACCTGGTTGTGGTTCCTGGTCCCAGTTCTGTCCCTGGCAGCAAAAGTTCAGTGTCCGTCTCAGTCTCCAGGTAAAGGGGGAGGAGCCACACCACAGACAGACTGGAACAGCAACAACCAGAGACTGGGGGGCGGGGTCTACTAATTGGTTGCAAGTGAATGGGGCAATACAGAGAGAGAGAGAGAGAGAAGAGAGAGAGAGAGGAGAGAGAAGAGAGAGAGAGAGAGAGAGAGAGAGAGAGAGGAGAGAGAGATGTGTGTGTGTGTGTGTGTGTGGTGGTGTGTGTGTGTGTGTCTAAACTTAATAGTTACACGTTTCATGTCTTCCCATGGTAATTATTATTATTACTATTTTTTGTATTATTATGGATTTATATAGCGCCAACATCTTCGTTCCGCTTTACATTACACAGTCATACATTTACATACAGGGTAATACAGGTTATACAAAGTCATACATATTACAGGGATATATCAGTGTAATACATAAATAATATGTATATTTATTTATAAAGTGCCACTTGGGTTACGCAGCGCTTTACATTATAAATACAGAGTATACAAACAAGGGGATAAGTGCCATTATACAGATAGATGAATTTAAATAAATACAATTTCATACATCGGTTAAGAAAGCATATATAAATTATGTTAACTTATAATTGCAACAAGCTTACCACATTAGGATTGAGATCCCTGCCCTGAAGAGCTTACAATCTAAATAATATACATACACAGAGTGATGAGTTACTACAGCAATACCGTGATACAATAGGAGAGAGGACCCTGCCCAAAGAGCTTACAGTCTAGAGGAACAGTGTGAGTTATTCCATGTATAAACTGTCACATGGGCACGAGGTTTACATTGTATCAATGTCATCACCAGTCCCAACCTACCTAGGAGTCTTTTCTCTGTCCTGCACTGCCACCTGCTGGTTATTTGAATAACTGAAATCTATAATCCAGTAGGATTGTGGAGACATCATCTGTAATTGTGCAGGTTTCTGGCGTTTCCTATTGATCACAATTGGTTTTCTCACTGCTCAGACTGATCTGCTCACCCAGTAGTTACGTGACAGCTGTTAAAGGGCAACTATATAAATTAAAGGTGCCTTTTTGTTATAGTTGCCTCTCAATTTCAGAAACTTCTTGCAGGATCATTTTTAATTTAGCTATAGTTCTCTACACTTAATGCAGTTACCGTTCTTTAACAAATTTCCCATAATTCATTTCCATTATTTAATAGCCGATAATAAATGAGAACCGCATTGTTAACCAATGTGCCTGTAATATGCAAACGGATATGGCTGGGGATAAGAATTCCAACTCAGCTGGGCCTTTTCTGTTGGATAATTGGATTGCGTGAGGTTACATTTCGGGGATAGAAATATTCCTCTCCCCGTGTTGCTATGTGATTTGCCTTTCTATATGTCACATAGTGAAACGGAGTACATAGCTTGGGCACGTGCCCACTGTGCCTCCTTCTCTCCCAGCATTCCATTAGTTACCAGTAAGAGGGTCTGTTTCATTCTAAGTGCAGCTGGTTAATTTGACATGTGAAGTGATTTTCAAGCCTATTTTACATCCAGATTCTGTCCTCTGTGTACACAACAGATAAACATGCCATGCATGTGCGTATCTTGAGTGTGGTCTGCAGGTCTAGACGCGTTTCGCTGTACCTCTAAGGTATAGGAGCTTTCTCAGCCTTGCTGACAACACAAAACGCATTGAAAAAAAACGCACTAAATTGCAATCGCAATATAAAGTTGTTTTTGCAATGCAATTGTATGCGTCTGCGCTAGTGTTTTGGGTGCGTTTTTATGCCGCAGTAGTGTGAGCGCTATTATGGGATTCCTACGGCAAACGGATAACCACTAACACACACAAACGCATCTAGTGTGAATGAAGCCTTACGGGAGATTCAATATAAAGTTCTTATTGTTTAAAATGGTGCTAATTTTGCCCCAACCAATCAGAAGTGAAGTTCTAATGAACTAGAGGACAGCATTTAAATGAGAAATCTTCCCCCTGCTTGACCACTGGTATTCTCTAAATCTGAACAATCCCCTGTGGGCAAATGTGAACCACAAATGTGCCAATCCTGTATCACTCCAGCCTAAAAGTTCCACCCCCACACCCTCCTGACCAATGACGTAAATCTTTGTACTTACAGTCTACAGTGGGATATGCTGTTATCTCATCATAATGTGTCTATAAAGTTAAATTAAAGTTGGGAAATGTGCTATAATACTAACCTCTCTTTCAAATAACTATAATTATAAATAATGTTTTATCAATTCCTGCAATGACATTTGTGTTTTCCAGAAGAGATAGATGGGGTTTTTTTGACAGATATTGAAAGATGATGTATCACTTCTCTTGGGTACACACCACTGAGCAGGCTCAACGTGTGGCTTGGAGAGAGGTGGCTTGCAGCCATAGTTGTGTACAGCTAACCTTCACTACGGAATATTTATACCTTCAATCTTTCAATCTACCAAACTCTATAATTCAACTACCTTCCAGCAGATTTAGTACTATTACAGAATCCAGGTTGATGAAAGTCCCATAATACACCTTCTTGAAACTAGTGGAAAATGGCGTCTATTATCCGGCCTCCTACAGAAAGACACTCACCAGAACTCCATGAACCAATTGGAAAAACTAATTCCACGATTCACCCGCTGAAAATTGGGAGATCGGCCAATCCCACTTATGGTATCCCCATTAGCACCAATAACAGATCCAGTATTAATACTCCACCAGCTACTTTCTCCACACAGGCTAAACCGCCTCACCTCTTTCCATTCCCCGAATGCCCAAAATCCTCACACACCTGCAGACTTTACCACCTCTTATGGAACTATAACCGAGAGTTTGCCCAGATTTTTTCGCATACATTAGACTCAATCCTCTCAACAATTTTACCCTATCCTCTGTTGCCTCAGGAACCTAACTGTGTTTATGGGGAATTTAGAGGTTGGAGTAATATGAATAGATTTCCTCATGAAACACTATTCGATGCAAGAAGGAACCATCATCTTTCTTGGATTGGCGCCTACGTTGCCCACTTGATGGTCTGGAAAACAATGATAAACTCCACATGTTACCTTATCTAGATGATTTATGTAGATCAGGCGCTAAATTCAATAAAATCTGGTGCCAGTGTCTCGCTGGAACCTCTTAAATCAATATCTGGTAATCTGCTTGTGAAGGTTTCTCATTCATCCAGGTCAGGTTATAAAATCGTGTGTATTCAGTTACATCACAGACTGGTCTCATTCATCCGGTCATGGTATATCTGTTTTGTATTCATTAGATCAACTCGGACTGGTTCTCCCATTCCATCCAGGTCATGGTATATCTGGTATTCAGTTTTATATCAACTGACTGGTTTTCTCATTCATCAGTCTGGTATATCTGTTGTATTCATTATATCAACTGGACTGGATCTCAATTCCTCCAGGTCCATGTAATCTGTGGTATTCAGTTTACACAACATCAACTGGACTGGTTCTCTTCATCCAGGTCATGGTATTCTCTGTGGTATTTCAGTTACAATACATCAACTGGACTGGATCTCATCATCCAGGTCATGGTATATCTGTGGTATTCTAGTTACATCAACTGGACTGGTTCTCATTCATCCTGGTCCATGGTATATCTGTGGTTTTTCAGTTTATATCAACTGGACTGGTTCTCATTTCCTCCAGGTCAATGGTATAATCTGGTTTGTATTCAATTCGAATCAAATGGACTGGTTCTCATTTATCCAGGTCCATGGTATATCTGTGGTATTCAGTTTATCATTAATCAACTGGACGGTTCTCATTCATCCTGGTCATGGTAATCTGTGGAATTCAGTCACATTACTGGACTGGTTCTCAATTCACTCCAGGTCATGGTATATCTGTTTGTAATTCAGTATATCACTGGACTGGTTCTCATTCATCATGGTCATTGTATATCTGTTGTATTCAATTAGATCACTCTGGAACTTTTTTTTTTCGTTTTATTTGTTCTCCTCATTTATCCATGTTCAATGGTATATCTGTGGTATTCGTTACAACATCACTGATGGTTTTCTCATTCATCTGGTCTGGTATAGCTTGTGGTATTCAGTTTATATCACCTGGACTGGTTCTCATTCATCCAGGTCAATGGTATATCTGTGGTATTCAGTTTACATCAACCTGGACTGGTTTCTCATTCATCCTGGGTCATGTATATCTGTTGGTATTCATTTATATCAACGGACTGGTTCTCATTCATTGCCAGGTCATGGTATATCTGTTTGTATTCATTAGATCAACTGACTGGTTCTCATTCATCCAGTCATGGAATATCTGTTGTATTCAATTAGTCAACTGGACTGGTTCTCATTCAATCCAAGGTCATGTATATCTGTTGTATTCAGTTATATCACTGACTGGTCTCATTCATCCAGGTTCATGGTATATCTGTTTATCAATTAGATCACCTGGACTGGTTCTTCATTTATCCAGGTCATGGTATTCTGTGGTATTTCAGTACATCAACTGGCTTGTTCTATTCATCAGGTCTGTTAGCTGTGGAATTCCAGTTCCATCAACTGGCCTGGTTCTCATTCTCCAGGTCCATGTTATACATCTTAATATCCAGATTAGATCACTGGACTGGTTCTCATTATCCAGGTCATGGTATATCTGCTGGTATTCATAATTAGATCACTGGATCTGGTTTCTCCTTCATCCAGTTCATGGTATATCTGTACTTTCAATTAGATCAACTGGACTTTTCTCTTATCCAGGTCATGGTATAAGCTGTTTGTATTCAGTTAGATCAACTGGAAATGGTCTTTTTCATCCAGGTCCATGGTTATCTTTGGTATTCAGTTACAATCAACTGACTGGTTTCTCATTCATCATGTCATGGTATAATCTGTGGTATTCAGTTATATCAACTGGACTGGTTCTCCTCATTCATCCAGTCAATGTATATCTTTGGTATCAGTTACAATCAAACCTGGACTGGTCCATCATCCTGGTCATGGTATATCTGTGGTATTCAGTTATATCACTGGACTGTTCTCTTCTCCAGTTCATGGTATTCTGTTGTATTCAATTAGATCAACTGGACTGGTTCTCATTCATCCAGGTCATGGAATCTCGTTGTAATTTCATTAGATCAACTGACTGGTTCTCATTCTTCCAGGTCATGGTATATCTGTTGTATTCATTATATCACTTGACTGGTTCTCCATTCAATCCATGTCATGGTATATCTGTTTGTATTCAATTAAGATCAACTGGACTGGTTCTCATTTATATCGCATGTCATGGTAATCTCTGTGGTATTCAGTTCATCAACTGGACTGGTTTCTCATTCATCCAGGTCATGGTAATACTGTGTAATTCAGTCCATCTACTGGACTGGTTCTCATGCATCCAGTCATGGTATATCTGTAATATTCATTACACTCAACTGGACTGGTTCTCTCATCCAGGGCTGGTAATATCTGTGGTATTCATTTACATCACTGACTGTTCTCATTCATCCAGGTCATGGTATATCGGTAATATTCAATTAGATCAAGCTGGACTGGTTCCATTCACCAGGTCATGGTCTATCTGTGGTATTCAATTAGATCCACTGGACTGGTTCTCATTCATCCGATGTCAGGTATAATCCTGTAAATTCAACTTAGATCAACTGGACTGTTCTCATTCATCCAGTGTCATGGTTATCTGTGGTATTCAGTTACATCAACGGACTGTCTCATTCATCAGGTCATGGTATAATCTGTGTTATTCATTTATATCACCTGTACTGGTTCACATTCATCAGGTCATGGTATAATCTGGTGTAAATTCAGAGATCAACTGGACTGGTTCTCAATTCCTCCAGGTCATGGTATAATCTGTTGTATTCAGTTATATCAACTGGACTGGTTTTTCATTCATCCAGTCATGGTATAATCTTTTGTGGTAGTCAGTTACATAACTGGACGTTCTCATTCCTCCAGGTCATGGTATATCTGTTGTGCAGTTAGATCACTGACTGGTTCTCATTCATCCAGGTCATGGTATATCTGTAGTATTCAATTGATCAATCAACGGACTGGGTTCTCATTCAATCCAGGTCATGGTATATCTGTGGTATTCAATTAGATCAACTGGACTGGTTCTCATTCATCAGGTCCATGGTATATCTGTGGTAATTCAGTATATTCAACCTGGACTTGTTTCTCATTCACCAGGTCATGGTATATCTGTTGTCTTCAGTTTATATCAACTGACTGGTTTTCTTCATCCAGTCATGGTATACTCTGTGGTATTCAATAGATTCAACTGGACGGGTTCTCCCTTCATCCAAGTCATGGTATATCTGATGTATTCAGTTACATCAACTGGACTGATTCCATTCTCCAGGTCATGGTATATCTGTAATATTTCAATTAAGATTTTCCAACCTTTTGGGAAACCCCCCTTTGGGGGGGGTTTTCCCCACCCCCCCCTCATTCTCCAGGTCATGGTATATCTGTTTTTATTCAGTTAGATCAACTGGACTGGTTTCTCATCCCTCCAGGTCATGGTATATCTGGTGGTAATTCAGTTACAACCCATCAACTGGACTGGTCTCATTCATCCAGTTCAATGGTATATCTGTGTTTATTCAGTTATATCAACTGGACTGGTTCTCATTCATCCAGGTCATGGTATATCTGTGGTATCATTACATCAACTGACTTGGTTCTCAGTCATCCAGGTCAATGGTATATCTGTGGTATTCAGTTTACATCACTGACTGGTTTTCCTTCATCCAGGTCATGGTAAGATCTGTAATATTCAATTAGATCAACTGACTGGTTCTCATTCATCCAGTCAATGTAATAGTCTGTGGTATTCAATTAGATCACCTGGACTGGTTCTCATTCATCCAGGTCTGGTAATATCTGTAAATCTTCCAATGAAGATCAACTGGACTGGTTCTCATTATCCAGGTCATGGAATATCTGTTGTATTCAGTTAGTCACTGGACTGGTTCTCATTCATCCAGGTCATGGTATATCTGTGGTATTAGTTTACAAATCAACTGGACTGGTTCTCATTCATCCAGTCATGGTAAAATCGGGGTATTCATTTAGATCCACTGTATACTGGTTTTCACTTCATCCATGTCATGGTATATCTGTTGTATCATTTGCAAACTGGACTGGTTCCATTCATCCAGGTCATGGTAATCTGTTGTATTCATTTAGAAACTGGACTGTTTTTCATTCATCCAAGGTCATGTTATACTCCTGTGGGATTCAGTTACATCAACTGGACTGGTTCTCATTCATCCAGGTCATGGTATATCCTGTTGTATTCAGTTAGATCAACTGGACGTTCTCATTCCATCCATGTCCATGTATATCTGTAATATTCAATTAGATCAACTGGGACTGGTTTCTCATTCATCAGGTCATGGTATATCTGTGGTATCAATTAGAATCACTGGACTGGTTCTCATTCAATCCAGTCATGGTATATCTGTGTTTATTCAGTTTTACAACATCAAAACGGACTGGTTTCTCATTCATACAGGTCATGGTATATCTTTGTATTTCAGTTATAGCAACTGGACTGGTTTTCATTCATCCGGTCATGGTATATTTGTGTATTCAATTAGATCACTGGACTTGTTTCTCATTCCTCCAAGTCTTGTATATCTGATGTCTTCATTTACCTCAACTGGACTGTTCTCATTCTCCAGTCATGGTAATATCTGTAATATTCAATTAGATCAACTGGACTGGGTTTCTCATTCATCCAGGGCATGGTATACTCTGTTTATTTCAGTTACGATCAACTGGACTGGTCTCATTCATCCAGGTCATGGTTACTGTGGTATTCAGTTACATCAACTGGACGGGTTCTTCATTCATATCCATTCATGGTATAATCTGTTGTATCGAGTTATATCAACTGACTGGTTTGTTCTCACTCAGGTCAATGGTTATCTGTGTTTCATTAGATCAACTGGACTGTTTCTCATTCATCCAAGTCCTGTATATCTGATTATTCAGTTTACCATCAACTGGACTGATTCTCATTCATCAGGCATGGGATATCTGTATATTCAATTAGATCAACTGGACTGGTTCTCATTCATCCAGTCATGGTATAGCTGTTGTCATTCAAGTTAGATCAACTGGCTGGTTCTCATTCATCCGTCTGGTATATCGTGGTATTTTCTTTACAATCAACTGGACTGGTTCTCATTCAGCGGTCAGGATATCTGTGTTTATTCCGTAGAATCAACTGGACCTGGTTCTCATTCATTCCGGGGCATGGTATAGTCTGTGTATTCATTTCCAAAATCCATCAACTGGACCCCCTGGTTCTCATTCATCCAGTCATGGTATATCTGTGGTATTCAAATGTTAAATAAGATCTGATTGGTTGGGGCAAAATTAGCACCACTTTAAACGATAAGAACTTTTATTGAATCTCCCAGTATGTATCTATTAGCACCGACCCTCTATAAAGGTCCCATGTGATTATAATGTATAATTATAGTGGGGCAGTCACTGATACAATATATCTATTAGTACTGACCCTCTATAAAGGTGTGTGTGATTATTTATATCCCCCTTACCCTGGGTTTTATGGGATTTTTCTATCCATCGTCTGGTTAGTGTGATCCGCTGGGAAATACTTTGCTATAATAACCAAATCTGCTGAATTAAAGGCACTAAACCATGTGGTTATTAAATGTGATAGGTACAGGAGATTATTACACATTAACATTTATTCTCCAGCCCTGTACGCTTCAGCACAGTCCATGTGGTAATTACATACAGTGATAAAGCTGTAATATGAATGGAAAGTGTCATTTATTATTTTATTCAATCAGGATCCGAACCACCCATGAAAGCTGAGATGTCAAAGCCAACAATTCCATATCAAAGAAACTTTTTATGGCTTCGTGGTCTAGCCCTCCAGATGTTTTGCTACAACCCCAGCACTCCCTGGCTGCTTTCTGCTTGCAGAGGAATGCTGGGAGTTTTCATTTCCAAACATCTTACTGGTTGCACATGCCAAGATCTCATAAAAAGAGCAAAAGATTAGGCAAAGTCTGTTTTCCCGTTGCACCAAACCAAGATCTGCATTCTGCCCAGAGTGCGTTTACATGCGTGATGAATGGCCATTTGAGCTTATAATCGCACATGTGTATGTCGGGGGTCATCCCTCAATCCGCCATGGTGTACATAGCTTAAGAACAGTAATGTACCCCATCCGTAAATAGCATTCAACAATAAAGAACATTTATCTATAGATTTACTTGGATTACACAAGTAGAGGCTACCATATTGCTCGCCTTCCACTACACCTTCAGCCTTTTTAAACGGCCCTGCGTACATTAGACCAGTGACTAAAACAGTGGGTGTGTCCGAGAGTCTAGAATGCTGGGAAATAAAGCACAATACTCACAGCATTATGAGGTGTATAATATAAGTAGAAGTTATTAATTTAATGGGGAGCTAGTCATAGTGCCTCATATGACCTATATTGTACGATTTCTCCCTAAATTCTAGAGTCATTTTAAATTATTTCCCTGTGGTGTTGCTGCGTAAGGCATATTGTGCATTAGGTTTTTTCCCAGCCTCTCCCTATAGGACCTAATGTCCTATTCACTTTGATCAAATCCCAAGGTTCACCCTAATTTCATCTAGTTCACTGATCAAAAATAAAAACAAAGCATATATTTTCCTCTGTAGCAAATTAAATAGAGGATTGGCTTTCTAGTAGGTGGTATTTAAAGGAATAGTTGACTGCAATAGTGAACAATTCCTTTTCTACATTGATTGAAGCCCGGGAGGTTAAGGAGCTATGTCTTACCTCCTGTTCTTCAATCAATGTTTAGATAGCCAGGAACGAACTTCTGAAAATCTTACCTTTCACGCGATCCTGCGGGGCAGCTCTGAAATTCCCGACTGCTTCCTGCTTCTGTTACACTATAACGCGGATTATCAGGCATGATATATAGCGTAACAGAAGCAGGAAGCAGTCAGGAACTGTCAGAGTGGCCCCGCTGGATCGCGTGAAAGGTAAGATTTTCAGAAGTTCATTCCTGGCTATCTAAACATTGATTGAAGAACAGGAGGTAAGGCATAGCTCCTTAACCTACCGGGCTTCAATCAATGTAGAAAAGGGATAGTTCACTATTGCAGTCAACTATTTAAATATTCCTTTAAAATATATCTGGTTTATTTAGTTTGATTATGAAATTGCAGCTTCTTTAATCCAATGCAGATTCCCTTCCTAGAATGGGAGATGCCATAGCATCCATAGTTCTCCTTTAAGGTTGACTCAGTGAGCGATGACTAGAATAATTTAGAACTGGATCATAGGCATCTGTAAAAGTAACTGAACCTGTGCCACAGGCCGTGTTGCCACCATGCATGACCGAGAGGAAATCAGGTGAATCACACCCCCTCCTCCCGGTCTTAAAGGGCCAGTACCAACCACAGAGGTGTATTTTGTATAATAAAATGTTTCACTTGAACCCAATAAGAACTGATTTAGATTTATATCTAAATAAAGTTACATTCAATGCAATGTAAAAGGACCAATAATATCTTGTTACATGTAGGACCCTATATCTGGTCCAATCCAATGATGGGATTTGGTTGTACACACACACGTACAGATGTAGTCTGGCAGGTGATTCGGTTGATTTATCAGTCCTTCTGTACCACGATGATCATCACATTGGCCACACATACAGATATTGTAAGACAACCAGTCCAACTGGCAAAGCAATGCTAGAACACAGCACCGCAAAATCTGTGTGTTGGTCAAAGGGGAACTAAATCAAACTACACATCGTTTTGGCAGCATAAAGCAATATTCCAGCACCTTAAGGGCTACGCCACATTGCCTGTGCTGCGTTCCTTTTGCGGATCTCATACTATTGTGCAGATCACACCTCAAATAGACAGTAATGTGCCAATGCGTGTACACTTTTAACATGCGTGACCTCAGCTTAAAAATCCTTAAAATGTAATATTTCTGGAGATACTTACCTTTGTTTTTGCCCTTTAATGAGGGGCGGGACTTCTGGTAACGTAATTAACGTCCATTTGTTTCCCAGTGAACAAGTATCTTGTGGAATACTTCGGGATGTGTAAGGCCCTGATCTGGGGGGGCTGCATTATAATAGAATGTATTTTTCATTCATTCTCTATTAAACATGATCCTATTAAAAGAGCCTCAGGGTATCACTTGATTGAAAGGAAAATCAATATGGCAGCAAAGTCTGCAGAGATGTCGTTCCTGCAGGTACCTCCTGCTCAGACTGTAAAGGTTCGTACACACGTTCGATTGCGGGTCCCGACGCACGTTGTGTCCGAACGTTTGTTTCGCCCGATAATTGGCCCGTGTATGGGCCCTTTCTTTATCGGCCGACACGGACGTTCGGCCGGGGATCGGCGAACGACCGACTTGGCGGATCTCCAAACGAATGTCTGTTTCGGCCAATAAAGGGCCCATACACAGGCCGATTATCGTCCGAAGCGAACATTCGTACACATCGTGCGTCGCGTGTCGGGACCCATGATCACACGTGTGTTTACGAGCCTTTAGTTGTACCATGAAAGGCCCTGCACACCTGTTTAGAGGAGGATCGGATGTACCTGTCATTTGAAATCCAGTCTAGTCAAGAGCCCTTAGGCAGCGCCCAGAGTCATAACCCCACCCAGTAACTAATGAGATGCAAGACAAGATCTACAGATCAAGAGTCGCCTCTAGGGGTTATAGCTAATTAACCTGTGTAAAGCTAGTAATACAGAAGAACCAATCAAAATTACCCACCTACGATCTTCCATAGATTTCAGCTTGAAATTGGTCGATTGGAAAAACAGGAAACTGTAATAGATATCGCTGAATCGATCAGAGTATCGATGCGGTGAATGGGTTTTAAAAGGATAAGAATTAAAAGCTCGTATACGCGTCCAATAATGCCCACAAACGGTTACTGCGATCATTATGATCGGGTGTTTTGGGCGATAATCGGACGCATGTAGGACGTGATAGGACCGGTGGATCAGAGGAAATTAGAAAATAAACATAAAAGGCTCAGTGTACGGAAACATTAACAATATTACATATATTTCTAAATACATAGAAATAAACACCAGCTAGGTCCCAGATCTAATGATATGATCTTCTCATACTACAACCCCCAACATCCCCTCCATTGAAAGTTGTAGTTTAACTACTCCCACCCACAGAGGGGGCAAACACTGGAATTGGAGTGTGCAGTATTTCCCTAGCCATAGACCCGTAACACTGTACGACTGTACCAGGTACATTGGCAGCGATAGCCAGACATATTTCCTGATCTTTGTGCATGACTGATAAGACCTTCAAGTGAATGAGTTTGTTACAGCAGGTTACCTGGACAGCCCCCCAGGGAGCGGATCCCCTTTAATTTAACCCCTTGTTGTGAAAAAGGATGAATCATGTAAAATAAATCTCACTAAATTGCTCAGAAATATCACATAAAGCCCTAAATGGATTTATAGGGGAATAAAGAATCCAGGGGAATTTACCACGGATCTAGGCCTCATTCGCACCAGACGCGTTTTATTGGGTTTGCGGTAACAGACATTCATTTTCCATAGGAATGCCGTAATAATAAAAAGAACTGCGTTTCTGTGTGTTACAATGGTTTTATTAAAGGGTATGTACACTGGAAATTAGTTTTTTTAAATTGCCCATTAGTGTAAATTCCTCCCAACTATCACTGTATCATTTTTTTGTTGATCTGCCCCCTATTTCATTAGATATCCAATCTGAAACATCTTACGTTTTAGCATTTCCGTAAGCAGTTTTGCTGTAGCTGGAATAGTTTGACAGTTGGTGTGCTGTATGCAGTATTGACAGTTGGTGTGCTGTATACTGTATGAAGTAGTGACAGTTGGTATGGGAGAAAATAGTCAGGTCAGTGATCAGAGCCTGAGCAAAACAAGTATTGCATTAAAGGCATGCAGCAACACACACACCTCAGAGTAAGTGCTACTTACACATTTATTTATAGATTACGCAAAGTCATTTTTTCAGTATACAAACACTTTAATGTAATATCAGTCAATGAAAGTCTATGGAGAAAAGGAAAAAAAAACACGCAGTTGTACGCTTTATTACAATTTAACCAGAAATCGCATTGCAAAAACGGTTTAAATTGCGATTTAATTTATTACGTTTTTTACCGCCCATTTTTTTCCATTTTAACCCAAAAACATTAAAACGCGCACTAAAGGGCTGAATAAGCACAAACATGCCTGGTGTATTTTCATACATTTTAATGTGTGTTTTGCCGTTAGTAGTGTGAACGTAGCTTTTAAAGGTGTGTTGGATTCTGGGATTTAGAGCTTTGTCTTGGGTACTATGCGCTGCATGTAATGCTAATTTAACTATTAAAATCTTTGGGTGCCAGTTCCCCTATAGATGTTCCCAACGTCATCCACTGTGATTAGAGGTAAGTAGGTTTCATTACTAAGAAAGAAAAGGGTTCCTTACAGGGGTGCCATATGTCTCTATTTGGACAGGATTGTCCCGACTTCAGGGGCAAAATCCCAAGTCAAGCAGTCAGGGCTGAAATCCCGTTACGCCCTAGCCCTGCCTCTCATCGCCACGCTGCCCAGGCACACCACTTGTGACATCACAGCCATGCCCTTCTGTATCTTAAATGGGAAGGGAAATCCCTGTAAATAAATCTATACATTGCCCATCTAGATACACACATTTCCCATTGCCATGTGTATAACACAGCGGAGGGGCCCGAGTCATGCTTTATATTAGTTCCCCTAAACATAACTGGGGCGGAAACAAGGATCCCTTTACTTACCTGCATAAACAAAAAAAAGTTTGCAAAACTATACCAAAAACCACAATGCATTATAAAGTTTAGCTGGTGACTGCCCCCTTCTCTGTTTTACGGTCCGGACATGCTCAGTTAATGTCAGCCAGGTAATGAGAGAACAGCTACTTTGCATCTCTCTGTACTGGAGGGGCAGTGAGAAGGTGTCTGGACTGTTGATTTCCATGTCTTCATTTTGCGGTATTTTGGGGGGTAAGAAAACCTTCTAGAAAGTGATCCTTTATTGGGTACTGATGGATATGATTGCCCAAACCAGTACATAATTGACCTATATTCCTGGTCTCTGTCCCAAGGCTACGCTATTTTTTACACTTTAATAAAAAGGGACGTAAACCTTTTTCATGCCTCGTTTTTACTTGCCCTTTAATAGAAACTCAGCATAAGAAAGAGGTAATTGGCCATTGAATTTAAAGGGACGGGCGATGACAGAACACGCTGTGTAAACATGCGTAAACCATTCAGACTCCCCAGTGTTGATTTCAGTTACCCAGGCAGTGAATTATCCAGGGAGCTGAACACTGCTGGAGGCAAATATGTAGTTAAGGGAGCGTGGAACAAGCCGTGTTTTGTACAGGTGTATAATGCACTGCTGGGCGTGGGATAAAGACCTGACCTGGCCTATAGCACCCACAGACATTAAACAATACAATAGCGATTGTCATAATGTCACTAAGTCTGAATCTGAAATCCCCAAGGTTCCAAACAATCCCAGTAAAATGATCGACGTTCCCTAGCACAGCCAATACTTCCTCTTCCTAGTTCTGCACCTGTCTATTGTGATCCACCTGTTCCCATAGGGATGTCAAACTTGTGCCTACAGATGTTTTGAAAACTACATCTCCCAGCGTTCCCTGGTGGCAATATGCAAATAGGGAATGCTGGGAGTTGAAGATTTCAAAACATCTGGAGGGCCACACATTTGATATTCCTGGTTTGAGTCGTTGAGGCCAAGGGGTGGCTTATAGGATTGTCACATTCCCTGCACATATGTCATTTTAATGCTGCAAGGACAATCAGCAGTGAAATGAATGGGACAGGTATTAAAGGCTGGAAACACTAACTGCACTCCATGTACCGGTGTTTATCATGGGTTCGGGCATTCTAGATAACGTTCCATCTCTGCACTAAACCACTGCTCTCTACATTCACTATAATACAACACATTATTAAGGGCTGGGCCACATCAGGCATCGTGTTTGCGATCCGATCACGTGTTAAAAAGCGCAGATTAGTGTGGCCCAATCAGTGCTGGGGACGTTTACGCCATGATTCCATTGATCTGAGTGCATGAGATAACCATTTTTGGTGCCATTCACATGCACTCCGAATCCCAAAAACTACAGGGATCTCAGCGCAAGTGGCCACCAACATGTGTGCTTAGCCTGGACTCGACCAAAGGATCCCAGCACTCATCATTTGCCAGCCATTTAAATAGATACACTATTGAGAAATGCATTGCACAGAGCTGTGCTAAGATCAGGTTCACTGCATTATCCTCCCCCTGCAACTCTGTACTATGTTATTTCTATAAGTACCTACCCTCCAACATTCCCCTTTAAATAGATACACTCTGGAGAAATACATTACACAGAGCTGTGCTAAGATCAGGGTCACTTCATTATCCTCCTACTGCAGCTCTGTACTATGTTATTTCTATAAGTACCTACCCTCCAACATTCCCCTTTAAATAGATACACTATTGAGAAATACATTACACAGAGCTGTGCTAAGATCAGGGTCACTTCATTATCCTCCCCCTGCAGCTCTGTACTATGTTATTTCTATAAGTATCTACCCTCCAACATTCCCCTTTAAATAGATACACTATTGAGAAATGAATTTACAGAGCTGTGCTAAGATCAGGTTCACTGCATTATCCTCCCCCTGCAACTCTGTACTATGTTATTTCTATAAGTACCTACCCTCCAACATTCCCCTTTAAATAGATACACTATTGAGAAATACATTACACAGAGCTGTGCTAAGATCAGGTTCACTTCATTATCCTCCCCCTGCAGCTCTGTACTATGTTATTTCTATAAGTACCTACCCTCCAACTTTCCCCTTTAAATAGATACACTATTGAGAAATACATTACACAGAGCTGTGCTAACATCAGGTTCACTTCATTATCCTCCCCCTGCAGCCCTGTAATATGTTATTTCTATAAGTACCTACCCTCCAACATTCCCCTTTAAATAGATGCACTATTGATAAATACATTGCACAGAGCTGTGCTAAGATCAGGTTCACTTCATTATCCTCCCCCTGCAGCTCTGTTAACTATTAGGATATAGGGCACACTAGCGCATTTCTTTACAATAGCATTTTGCAATCCGTTAGCATGTAAGAAATGCATGCGGATGGCCTCATTTTTATGTAAATTGCATGCGTTCCGATACGGGGCTATTAACGGAAGCGCAGCACAGATGGAAGGTAACGTGAGTGAAACCTGCCGCATTTCACGCACGTAACATCCGGTCTATTTTGGCATCAGCCTAAAGGGGTAATGTTGGGGGGTATGCATTTGCCAGCTCCAGTACTGATCCGTGGGGGCTGCCATACTGCTTGCAAGGTTTTACAAAAGTGGGATGAACACAGCCTAGAACTACATACAGAAGGGTTACAGCTGAGTGTATTCACCCTGCCAAGAAAGGATGACAACAACAATACAACTCGCAAATTACGTTTTCACAATTTCTAAACTGGGAACATTTCCATTTAAAGGCACAGTCAAGGTAAACTATGATGAAATTGTGTTAATGACAGTAGTGCATGTAAATAAGGAATCAGGAAGTTTCTATTTAAATTTCTTCTTCATTAAAATCCCTTTCCTGAATAAAGGGCAACTTGCAGCAATTTGGGGCGCCCAGGCACAGAACAGAGTTACATAACCTGTCTCAGTGGGTCTATTGCTGTTTAATATTATAGGATTTCTACCTGAATCAACAGAACGACTCTACACAATGACATTAACGTCTCCCAGGTTACTTTGTATCAAGGTAAGATATAACACATGATAATAATAAAGTAGAACTGGGATTTGCATAAGGCAGAGAGGTTAAGGACAGACAGTAAACCCTGTTGGGATTTAGATTTCCTTACTGTATCCTCACTGTATATAGGGTGAGTTATCCCGGACACAATCTCCCACTCAATCCAAGTTCCCATTAACAGACAGATCTCTCCAACCCCACACTCACATCATATGTGCAGAGGGTGGACTGTCCATTAGATAGAGTTTTACAATACAATAAAGTTTTACCCATAGAGACGTGGGGACCAATCAAAATGACACTCACCCGGGAGTAGAGTTCGGACACTGACATTTCCACTCCAGGAGCCCCACTGCTGGGTTAGAAGATCCAGAGAACAGGGGGTGATGTAGTTTGTAGTATCCAGGGGGTCAGGAGACCAGGTTGTCCAGTGACCAGGCAGATCCAGAGATCTCGGGGGATGTCACGGTGCTGAGTGGGTCATGATATCCAGAGAGTAGGAGGAGGGTGCAGAGAGATTGACTGGTTTGGGTCTGTCTGGGGGGGAGATGGAGCAGGAATAGATCCCGGGTGCTGACCAGCGGCTCCAGGGTGAGGGGTGGACTCCCTTCCGCTGTCTAGCGACCTTTACTCTGAGTTTGTGTCTCTCTCCCCCAGCAGCTTCCTCTGCTCGCTCCACCTTGTGCCACTCCCTATTCAGGAGGGGAGGAGAAGGGAGTGTGGCCAGGTACTGACTCACCTGCTGGGGAAGGAGGAGAAACATTATTATTATTATTATATTATTATTATTATGAACTGTGACACCTGTGCCCCAAGGGGTGGAACCAACTGCCCAGCGCTGGGTACAGGCACAGGTACACTGCCTACTGATATAGATTATATACAGGACTAAAGGGAAACTTACCCCCACACCAAACAACAATAATAAAAATATAACTTGTCAATCATCACCGACCGCTAGATCATCATTCATACAAGGAGCAAAATGAGACACGACCAGTGTGTGACCCAATGGAGAAATCAGCAGCACTAAAGTCAATACAAACACACTGCTAGACACAAACACCACCACACACACACACACACTGCTGAACACAACCACAGACACACACTGCTAAACACAACCACACAAACACACTGCTAAACACAACCACAGACACACTGCTAAACACAACCACACAAACACAATCACACACAAACACTGCTAAACACAATCACACACTGCTTAACACAATCACACAGACACTGCTAAACACAACCACACACACTGCTAAACACAACCACACAGACACTGCTAAACACAACCACACAGACACTGCAACACAACACACAGACCAAAGCACTGCTAAACAACAACCACACCGACAATGCTAAAAAACCAAACAGGACACTGCTAAACACAACCACACATACACACACACAGACTGGTAAACACACACACTGCTAAACACAACCACAAATACAGTGTTAGACTATAATAGAGCAGTCCCCAGGGGCCCAGAACTGTAGGGAACCCCAGGGGCCCATGTTATATACTTACCTGGTTGTGGTTCCTGGTCCCAGTTCTGTCCCTGGCAGCAAAAGTTCAGTGTCCGTCTCAGTCTGCAGGTAAAAGGGGGAGGAGCCACACCACAGACAGACTGGAACAGCAACCAACCAGAGAGCTGGGGGCGGGGTCTAACTAATTGGTTGCAAGTGAATGGGGCAATACAGAGAGAGAGAGAGAGAGAGAGAGAGAGAGAGAGAGAGAGAGAGAGAGAGAGAGAGAGAGAGAGAGAGAGAGAGAGAGAGTGTGTGTGTGTGTGTGTGTGTGTGTGTGTGTGTGTGTGTCTAAACTTAATAGTTACACGTTTCATGTCTTCCCATGGTAATTATTATTATTACTATTTTTATTATTATTATGGATTTATATAGCGCCAACATCTTCCGTGTCGCTTTACAATTACACAGTCATACATTACATACAGGGTAATACAGGTTATACAAAGTCATACATATTACAGGGATATATACAGGTAATACATAATATATATGTATATTTATTTATAAAGTGCCACTTGGGTACGCAGCGCTGTACATTATAAATACAGAGTATACAAACAAGGGGATAAGTGCGATTATACAGATAGATGAATATTAAATAAATACAATTTCATACATCGGTTAAGAAAGCATATATATATAAATTATGTATAAATTATAAGTGCAACAAGCTTTACCACATTAGGATTGAGATCCCTGCCCTGAAGAGCTTACAATCTAAATAATATACATACACAGAGTGATGAGTTACTTACAGCAATACCGTGATACAATAGGAGAGAGGACCCTGCCCAAAGAGCTTACAGTCTAGAGGAACAGTGTGAGTTATTCCATGTAATAGACTGTCACATGGGCACAGAAGGGTTACATTGTATCAATGTCATCACCAGTCCCAACCTACCTAGGAGTCTTTTCTCTGTCCTGCACTGCCACCTGCTGGTTATTTGAATAACTGAAATCTATAATCCAGTAGGATTGTGGAGACATCATCTGTAATTGTGCAGGTTTCTGGCGTTTCCTATTGAGTCACAATTGGTTTTCTCACTGCTCAGACTGATCTGCTCACCCAGTAGTTACGTGACAGCTGTTAAAGGGCAACTATAGTAAATTTAAAGGTGCCTTTTTGTTATAGTTGCCTCTCAATTTCAGAAACTTCTTGCGGGATCATTTTTAATTTAGCTATAGTTCTCTACACTTATATGCAGTTACCGTTCTTTAACAAATTTCCCATAATTCATTTCCATTATTATTTAATAGCCGATAATAAATGAGAACCGCATTGTTAACCAATGTGCCTGTAATATGCAAACAGATATGGCTGGGGATAAAGAATTCCACTCAGCTGGGCCTTTTCTGTTGGATAATTGGATTGCGTGAGGTTACATTTCGGGGATAGAAATATTCCTCTCCCCGTGTTGCTATGTGATTTGCCTTTCTATATGTCACATAGTGATAACGGAGTACATAGCTTGGGCACTGTGCCCACTGTGCCTCCTTCTCTCCCAGCATTCCATTAGTTACCAGTAAAGAGGGTCTGTTCATTCTAAGTGCAGCTGGTTAATTTGACATGTGAAGTAGATTTTTCAAGCCTATTTTACATCCAGATTCTGTCCCTGTGTACACAACAGATAAACATGCCATGCATGTGCGTATCTTGAGGTGTGGTCTGCAGGTCTAGACGCGTTTCGCTGTAACTCTAAGGTATAAGGAGCTTTCTCAGCCTTGCTGAACAACACAAAACGCATTGAAAAAAACGCACTAAATTGCATCGCAATATAAAGTGTTTTTGCAATGCAATTGTATGCATCTGCTCTAGTGTTTTGGTGCGTTTTTATGCCGCAGTAGTGTGAGCGCTATTATGGGATTCCTACGGCAAACGGATAACCACTAACACGACAAAACGCATCTAGTGTGAATGAAGCCTTACAGGGAGATTCAATAAAAGTTCTTATTGTTTAAAATGGTGCTAATTTTGCCCCAACCAATCAGAAGTGAAGTTCTAAATGAACTAGAGGACAGCATTTAAATAGAGAAATCTTCCCCCTGCATTGACCCACTGGTATTCTCTAAATCTGAACAATCCCACTGTGGGCAAATGTGAACCACAAATGTGCCAATCCTGTATCACTCCAGCCTAAAAGTTCCACCCCCACAACCCTCCTGACCAATGACGTAAATCTTTGTACTTACAGTCTACAGGTGGGATATGCTGTTATCTCATCATAATGTGGCTATAAAGTTAAATTAAAGTTGGGAAATGTGCTTTATAATACTAACCTCTCTTTCAAATAAACTATAATTATAAATAAATGTTTTATCAAATTCCTGCAATGACATTTTGTGTTTCCAGAAGAGATAGATGGGTTTTTTGACAGATAATTGAAAGGATGTTATCACTTCTCATTGGGTAAAACACACTGAGCATGCTCAAGACGGTGGCTTGGAGAGGAGGTGGCTTGAGCCATAAGTTGTGAACAATAACCTTATACGGAATATTTATACTCTTCAATCTATTCAATCTACCAAACTCTATATAGTTCAACTACCTTCAGATCAGATTTAGCCTATTAGCAGAATTCCAGGGTGATGAAATCCCATAATACACCTTCTTGAAACTAGTGGAAAATGGCGTCTAGTATCCGGCCTCCTACATGTCAAAGTACAGGAAGACACCACCAGAATCCTGAACAAATGGGAAAAACTAATTCCCACGATCACCGCTGAAAATTGGGAGGATCTGGCCAAATCCCACTTACTGGTATCCCCATTAGCACCAAATAGACAGATACAGTATTATATACTCCACCAGGCCTACCTTTCTCCACACAGGCTATACCGCATGTCACTCTTCCATTCCCCCGAATGCCCAAAATGCCATCACACACCTGCAGACTTTTACCACCTCTTATGGGACTTCCCGAGAGTTGCCAGATTTTTGCATAAAGTGACTCAATACCTCTCAACAATTTTACCCTATCCTGTGCCTCAGGAACCTAAACTGTGTTTATTGGGGGAACTTAGAGGTGTGGAGTAAATATGAGATAGAGTTTCTACATGAAACACTATTCTATGCAAGAAGGACCATCATACTTTCTTGGATGGCGCCTACTTTGCCCACATTAGGGTCTTGGAAAACAATGATAACTCACATGTTACCTTATCTTAGACTGATTTATGTAGATCAGGGCTAAATTCAATAAAATCTGGTGCCAGTGGCTAGCTGGAACCTCTTAAATCAATATCTATAATCTGCTTGTGAAGGTTCTCATTCATCCAGGTCATGGTATATCTGTTGTATTCAATTAGATCAACTGGACTGGTTCTCATTCATCCAGGTCATGGTATATCTGTAATATTCAATTAGATCAACTGGACTGGTTCTCATTCATCCAGGTCATGGTTTATCTGTGGTATTCAGTTACATCAACTGGACTGGTTCTCATTCATCCAGGTCATAGTATATCTGTGGGATTCAGTTACATCAACTGGACTGGTTCTCATTCATCCTGGTCATGGTATATCTGTGGGATTCAGTTACATCAACTGGACTGGTTCTCATTCATCCAGGTATGGGTATATCTGTGGTATTCAGTTAATCACTGGACTGGTTCTCATTCATCCAGGTCTGTATATCTGTGGTATTCAATTAATCAACTGGACTGGTTTCTCATTCATCCGGTCATGGTATATCTGTTTATTCATTTATATCAACTGGACTGGTTCTCATTCATCCAGGTCAGGGTATATCTGTTGTATTCAATTAGATCAACTGGACTGGTTCTCATTATCCAGGTCATGGTATATCTGTTTATTCATTTAAATCAACTGGACTGGTTCTCATTCATCCGTGGTCATGGTATATCTGTGAATTCATTACATCTACTGGACTGGTTTCTCATTCATCCAGGTCATGGTATATCTGTTGTATCAGTTAAGATCAACTGGACTGGTTCTCATTCATCCAGGTCATGGTATATCTGTTGTATTCAATTAGATCAACTGGACTGGTTCTCTCATTTATCCAGTCATGGTATATCTGTGGTATTCATTTACATCAACTGGACTGGTTCTCATTCATCCGGTCATGGTATATCTGTGGTATTCAGTTATATCAACTGGACTGGTTCTCATTCATCCAGGTCATGGTATATCTGTGGTATTCAGTTAATCAACTGGACTGGTTCTCATTCATCCGGTCATGGTATATCTGGGTATTCATTTATATCAACTGGACTGGTTCTCATTCATCCAGGTCATGGTATATCTGTTGTTATTCATTAGATCAACTGGACTGGTTCTCCATTCATCAGGTCATGGTAATATCTGTTGTATTCATTAGTCAACTGGACTGGTTCTCATTCATCCAGGTCATGGTATATCTGTTGTATTCATTATATCAACTGGACTGGTTCTCATTCATCCAGGTCATGGTATCTGTTGTATTCAATTAGATCAACTGGACTGGTTCTCATTATCCAGGTCATGGTATTCTGTGGTATTCAGTTAGATCAACTGGACTGGTTCTCATTCATCCAGGTCATGGTATATCTGTGGAATTCAGTTACATCAACTGACTGGTTCTCATTCATCCAGGTCATGGTATATCTGTTATTCAATTAGATCAACTGGACGGTTCTCATTCATCCAGGTCATGGTATATCTGTGGTATTCAGTTAGATCAACTGGACTGTTCTCATTCATCCAGGTCATGGTATATCTGTTATTCAATTAGATCAACTGGACTGGTTCTCATTCATCCAGGTCATGGTATATCTGTTGTATTCAGTTAGATCAACTGGACTGGTTCTTTTCATCCAGGTCATGGTATCTCTGTGGTATTCAGTTAATCAACTGGACTGGTTCTCATTCATCCGTCATGGTATATCTGTGGTATTCAGTTATATCAACTGGACTGGTTCTCATTCATCCAGGTCATGGTATATCTGTGGTATTCAGTTAATCAACTGGACTGGTTCTCATTCATCCGGTCATGGTATATCTGTGGTATTCAGTTATATCAACTGGACTGGTTCTCATTCATCCAGTCATGGTATATCTGTGTATTCATAGATAATAACTGGACTGGTTCTCATTCATCCAGGTCATGGATATATCTGTGTATTCAATTAGATCAACTGGACTGGTTCTCATTCATCCAGGTCATGGTATATCTTGTTGTATTCAGTTATATCAACTGGACTGGTTCTCATTCATCCAGGTCATGGTATATCTGTTGTATTCAATTAGATCACTGGACTGTTCTCATTATCCAGGTCATGGTAATCTGTGTATTAAGTTAATCAACTGGACTGGTTCTCATTCATCCAGGTCATGGTATATCTGTGGATTCGTAATCACTGGACTGGTTCTCATTCATCCAGGTCATGGTATATCTGTTATTCAGTACAATCACTGGACTGGTTCTCATTCATCCAGGTCATGGTATATCTGTGGTATTCAGTTAATCAACTGGACTGGTTCTCATTCATCCAGGTCATGGTATATCTGTTATTCATTAGATCAACTGGACGGTTTCATTCACCAGGTCATGGTATATCTGTGGGTATTCATTAGATCAAACTGGACGGTTTTCTCATTCATCCAGGTCATGGTATATCTGTTATTCATTTAGATCAACTGGACTGGTTCTCATTCATCCGGTCATGGTATATCTTGTGTATTCAGTTACATCAACTGGACTGGTTCTCATTCATCCAGGTCATGGTATATCTGTGTTATTCATTAGATCAACTGACTGTTTCCATTCATCCAGGTCATGGTAAATCTGTGTATTCAGTTAATCAACTGGACTGGTTCTCATTCATCCAGGTCATGGTATATCTGTTTATTCAGTTATATCAACTGGACTGTTTCTGTCATTCATCCAGGTCATGGTATATCTGTGGTATTCATTTAAATCAACTGGACTGGTTCTCATCATCCAGGTCATGGTATATCTGTTGTATTCAGTTAGTCAACTGGACTGGTTCTCATTCATCCAGGTCATGGTATATCTGTTATTCAATTGCAACTGGACTGGTTCTCATTCATCCAGGTCATGGTATATCTGTGGTATTCATTAGATCAACTGGACTGTTTTCTCATTCATCCAGGTCATGGTATATCTGTGGTATTCAGTTACATCAACTGGACTGGTTCTCATTCATCCAGGTCATGGTATATCTGTTGTATTCAGTTATATCAACTGGACTGGTTTTCATTCATCCAGGTCATGTATATCTGGGTATTCAATAGATCAACTGGACTGGTTCTCATTCATCCAGTCATGGTATATCTGTGTATTCAGTTACATCAACTGGACTGTTCTCATTCATCCAGGTCATGGTATATCTGTAATATTCAATTAGATCAACTGGACTGGTTCTCATTCATCCAGGTCATGGTATATCTGTGTATTCAGTTAGATCAACTGGACTGGTTCTCATTCATCCAGGTCATGGTATATCTGTGGTATTCAGTTATCAACTGGACTGGTTCTCATTCATCCAGGTCATGGTATATCTGTGTTATTCAGTTGATCAACTGGACTGGTTCTCATTCATCCAGGTCATGGTATATCTGTGGTATTCAGTTAACTCACTGGACTGGTTCTCATTCATCCAGGTCATGGTATATCTGTGGTATTCAGTTAAATCAACTGGACTGGTTCTCATTCATCCAGGTCATGGTAATCTGTTATTCATTTAGATCAACTGGCCTGTTTCTCATTCATCCATGTCATGGTATATCTGTGGTATTCAATTAGATCAACTGGACTGGTTCTCATTCATCCAGGTCATGGTATATCTGTTATTCATTCGATCAACTGGACTGGTTCTCATTCATCCAGGTCTGATATCTGTTGTATTCAGTTAGATCAACTGGACTGGTTCTCATTCATCCAGGTCATGTATCTGTGGTTATTACAGTTATCAACTGGACTGGTTCTCATTCATCCAGGTCATGGTATATCTGTGTGTATTCATTAGATCAACTGACTGGTTCTCATTCATCCAGGTCATGGTATATCTGTTGTATTCAGTTGATCAACTGGACTGGTTCTCTTCATCCAGGTCATGGTATATCTGTGTATTCTTATATATCAACTGGACTGTTTTTTCATTCATCCAGGTCATGGTATATCTGTGGTATTCATTACATCAACTGGACTGGTTCTCATTCATCCAGGTCATGGTATCTGTTGTATTCAGTTAGATCAACTGGACTGGTTCTCATTCATCCAGGTCATGGTATATCTGTAATTCAATAGATCAACTGGACTGGTTCTCATTCATCCAGGTCATGGTATATCTGTGTATTCAATTAGATCAACTGGACTGGTTCTCATTCATCCAGGTCATGGTATATCTGTGGTATTCAGTTAATCAACGGACTGGTTCTCATTCATCCAGGTCATGGTATACTGTTGTATTCAGTTATATCAACTGGACTGGTTTTTCATTCATCCAGGTCATGGTATATTCTGTGTATTCAATTAGATCAACTGGACTGGTTCTCATTCATCCAGTCTGATTCTGATGTATTCAGTTACATCAACTGGACTGTTCTCATTCTCAGGTCATGGTATATCTGTATATTCAATTAGATCAACTGGACTGGTTCTCCATTCATCCAGTCATGGTATATCTGTTGTATTCAGTTAGATCAACTGGACTGGTCTCATCATTCCAGGTCATGGTATATTCTGTGGTATTCAGTTACTCAACTGGACTGGTTCTCATTCATCCAGGTCATGGTATATCTGTGTATTCAGTTATATCAACTGGACTGGTTTTCATTCATCCAGGGTCATGGTATATCTGTGGTATTCAATTAGATCAACTGGACTGGTTCTCATTCATCCAGTCATGGTATATCTGTGTATTCAGTTACATCAACTGGACTGATTCTCATTCATCCAGGCATGGTATATCTGTAATTTCAATTAATCAACTGGACTGGTTCTCATTCATCCAGGTCATGGTATATCTGTTGTATTCAGTTAGATCAACTGGACTGGTTCTCATTCATCCAGGTCATGGTATATCTGTGGTATTCAGTTACATCAACTGGACTGGTTCTCATTCATCCAGGTCATGGTATATCTGTGTTATCATTAGATTCAACTGGACTGGTTCTCATTCATCCAGTCATGGTATATCTGTGGTATTCAGTTAAATCACTGGACTGGTTCTCATTCATCCAGTCATGGTATATCTGTGGTATTCAGTTACATACATCACCTGGACTGGTTCTCATTCATCCAGGTCATGGTATATCTGTTATTCAATTAGATCAACTGGACTGGTTCTCATTCATCCAGGTCATGGTATATCTGTGTTATTCAATTAGATCAACTGGACTGGTTCTCATTCTCCGGTCATGGTATATCTGTGAATATTCAATTAGATCAACTGGACTGGTTCTCATTCATCCAGGTCATGTATATCTGTTGTATTCAGTTAGATCAACTGGACTGGTTCTCTATTCATCCAGGTCATGGTATATCTGTGGTATTCAGTTACATCAACTGGACTGTTTCTCATTCATCAGGTCATGGTATATCTGTGTTATTCAGTTAGATCAACTGACTGGTTCCATTCATCCAGGTCATGGTATATCTGTTGTATTCATTAGATCACTGGACTGGTTCTCATTCATCCAGGTCATGGTATTCTGTTGTATTCATTTATCAACTGACTGTTTTCATTCATCCAGGTCATGGTATATCTGTGGTATTCAGTTACATCAACTGGACTGGTTCTCATTCATCCAGGTCATGGTATATCTGTGTATTCAGTTAGATCAACTGGACTGGTTCTCATTCATCCAGGTCATGGTATATCTGTAATATTCAATTAGATCAACTGGACTGGTTCTCATTCATCAGGTCATGGTATATCTGTGGTATTCAATTAATCAACTGGACTGGTTCTCATTCATCCAGGTCATGGTATATCTGGGTATTCATTTACAATCAACTGGACTGGTTCTCATTCATCCATGTCATGGTATATCTGTTGTATTCAAGTTATATCAACTGGACTGGTTTTCATTCATCCAGGTCATGGTAATTTGTGGTATTCAATTAGATCAACTGGACTGGTTCTCATTCATCCAGTCATGGTATATCTGTGGATTCAGTTACATCAACTGGACTGTTCTCATTCATCCGGTCATGGTATATCTGTAATTCATTAGATTCAACTGGACTGGTTTCTCATTCATCCAGGTCATGGTATATCTGTTGTATTCATTTAGATCAACTGGACTGGTTCTCATTCATCCAGGTCATGTATATCTGTGTTATTCAGTTACATCAACTGGACTGGTTCTCATTCATCCAGTCATGGTATATCTGTGTTATTCATTAGATACACTGGACTGGTTCTCATTCATCCAGGTCATGGTAATCTGTGGTATTCATTAATCAACTGGACTGGTTCTCATTCATCCAGGTCATGGTATATCTGTGGTATTCAGTTACATCAACTGGACTGTTTTCTCATTCAGCCGTCATGGTATATCTGTTGTTTCAGTTAGATCAACTGGACTGGTTCTCATTCATCCGGTCATGGTATATCTGTGTATTCAGTTACATCAACTGGACTGGTTCTCATTCATCCAGGTCATGGTATATCTGTGGTAATTCAATTAGATCAACTGGACTGGTTCTCATTCATCCAGGTCATGGTATATCTGTTGTATTCAATTAGATCAACTGGACTGGTTCTCATTCATCCAGGTCATGGTATATCTGGATTCATTAAATCACTGGACTGGTTCTCATTCTCCAGGTCTGATAATCTGTGGTATTCAATTAGATCAACTGGACTGGTTCTCATTCATCCAGGTCATGGTATACTTGTGGTATTCATTATAATCAACTGGACTGGTTTCTCATCTCCAGGTCATGGTATATCTGTGTATTCAGTTACATCAACTGGACTGGTTCTCATTCATCCAGGTCATGGTATATCTGTGTATTCAATTAGATCAACTGGACTTTTCTCATCATCCAGGTCATGGTATATCTGTAATATTCAATTAGATCAATGGACTGGTTCTCATTCATCCAGGTCATGGTATATCTGTTTATTCATTAATCAACTGGACTGGTTCTCATTCATCCAGGTCATGGTATATCTGTTATTCAATTAGATCAACTGGACTGGTTCTCTTATTCATCCAGGTCATGGTATATCTGTTGTATTCAATTAGATCAACTGGACTGGTTCTCATTCATCCAGGTCATGGTATATCTGTGTATTCAATTAGATCAACTGGACTGGTTCTCATTCATCAGGTCATTGGTATATCTGTGGTATTCATTTAATCAACTGGACTGTTCTCATTCATCCAGGTCATGGTATATCTGTGGTATTCATTATTCAACTGGACTGGTCCATTCATCCAGGTCATGGTATATCTGTGGTATTCAATTAATCAACTGGACTGGCTCATTCACTCCAGGTCATGGTATATCTGTTGTATTCAGTTAATCAACTGGACTGGTTCTCATCCATCCAGGTCATGGTAATTCTGTAATATTCATTCCGGTCAGTTATATCGTATATTTCTCATTCAAGGTCATGGTATATCTGTGTATTCAGTTAATCAACTGGACTGGTTCTCATTCATCCAGGTCATGGTATATCTGTGGTATTCAGTTAATCAACTGGACTGGTTCTCTTCATCCAGGTCATGGTATATTCTTTGGTATTCAGTTAGATCAACTGGACTGGTTCTCATTCATCAGGTCATGGTATATCTGTGGTATTCATTTATATCATGGACTGGTTCTCATTCATCCAGGTCTGGTATATCTGTGGTATTCAGTTATATCAACTGGACTGGTCTCATTCATCCAGGTCATGGTATATCTGTGGTATTCAGTTAATCAACTGGACTGGTCTCATTCATCCAGGTCATGGTATACTGTTGTATTCAATTTAATCAACTGACTGGTTCTCATCCATCCAGGTCATGGTATATCTGTATATTCATCCATCCAGGTCACTGGTATATCTGTAATATTCTTTCATCCAGGTCATGGTATATCTGTGTATTCAGTTAGATCAACGGACTGGTTCTCATTCATCCAGGTCATGTATATCTGTGGTATTCAGTTATATCAACTGGACTGGTTTCTCATTCATCCAGGTCATGGTATATCTGTGGTATTCATTATCTCAACTGGACTGGTTTCTCATTCATCCGGTCATGGTATATCTGTGGTATTCAATTATATCAACTGGACTGGTTCTCATTCATTCCAGGTCATGTATTATCTGTGATTTCAGTTACAATCAACTGGACTGGTTCTCATTCATCCAGGTCATTGTAATCTGTGGTATTCAGTTAGATCAACTGGACTGGTTCTCATTCATCCAGGTCATGGTATATCTGTTGTATTCAATTAGATCAACTGGACTGGTTCTCATTCATCCAGGTCATGGTATATCTGTGTTATTCGTTAGATCAACTGGACTGGTTCTCATTCATCCGGTCATGGTATATCTGTTTATTCATTAGATCAATGGACTGGTTCCATTCACCAGGTCATGTATATCGTTGTATTCAGTTATTCAACTGGACTGAGTTTCTTTTAGTTCTTTTCAGAACTAATTTCAATCCAGTTGATCTAATTGATACACAGATAAATATCTATAATCATAGATCACTTTTATTGCTGCCAAATGACCCATGCTGAAGTTGTTCCTCTTATTATATATATTCGATGTGACAACAAATATTTATGATGTACAAATTTAAACCCACTGGTACGGATTTGTTTTTATATCCCGCAACCCAGCTCACCCCTTCCTCTCCCCTGCCCATTTAATGATGACTACTTACAAAAGAATCCGGAACAAATCTTGATGCAATGATTTTTATTTTGTTGACAACAAGACTAATGATAAATGGCGTTAAAAGATGAAACTGCATATACTTCTCGTCTGTACACTGTATTCTCTTTCTCGGATGTTTAAATAAAAGAAGAAGTTTAAAAAAATAAATGATACAGTTTTGAAATATTTACATTTTCACTTTGCAACTGTGTAGGTTAACACGGGCTATGGGATACCTTTATAATATCTTTATTGCAGGTTTTAACCACATTTCCCATTTTAATAAGAACATGTAAGATGATGGCACAAACAAGGTGTGTGAATAGAAGAGTCGCAGTTTAGTAAAAGAACAGCCAAGTACACTATCAACAATACATTGAATGAGATTATTGGGGAAGCCAGTCTTTAGGGCTAGAAATCCGAACCTTTCCCAAGGACTGGACATTCCCAAGCCAACGTAGGGCCTAGTAGGATTTGCCGTAGTTTATTGGTAATCCTCTGCCTGCATTCCGGCCTCGTATTCCCGCGATCATCTTCTCTTTCAGCTTGTCGTAGGGAATGCTGAAAGAATCTGGCTAAGAAGGTCTTGCTGATATGCTGGGATTGTTTCATTTGCCTACAAAGAACGGTAAAGTTAATATTATTAACCCAATAAAACAGAACAGGAAATTTCAATGTGCCTATCTAAACTGCTGGAACACCGTCTATGATGAACTGGTTTTATCACTTTTCTTGCTAACTCCCTCTTTGATCATTTACAGTCTGGCTTCCCCCCACCACTCCACGGAAACGTCTCTCACCAAGTTCTAACGATCTGCTTATGCTAAATCTAAGGCCACTGTTCCCTACTTATTCTGCTTGACCTTCCTTCAGCCTTTGATACAGTGGATCACCCCTTTATACTGCTTCACTTCTTTCCTCCCTAGTATGCATGGTTCCTCAATCTCTTTGGCTGTCCTCCTACCTCTCAGGTAGGACGTTCAGTGTTTCCTATTCTGGCTCCAACTCCACCTCTCTCCCCTCCCTGTGGGGTAACCACAAGCCAGTACTTGCCCTCTTCTCTTCTCCGTTTACACCTTTGGGCTAATGGCAGTCATTGTTTCCTTTGGATTCCATTACCACCTGTATGTAATGATCCAAACTGTACATCTCCTGCCCTGACCTCGTTACTCTCTGCATCCTGGTCCCTGACTGCCTAAATGCCATCTCTGCTTTTATGTCCCTCAAACTGACATGGATAAGACCAAACTTGTCATTTTCCAAGTTCCCATTTTCTGCTTCACTTTATTTTTCATCCCCCATCTCCTTCCTATTGTACCACAGTAATATGCTGTAATACCACAATGAATGCTGCTGGACGCACTTTTTTGCACAATTTCGACTTTGTATTATTGCACTACCCTTGTATGTAACTGTATGCTTTCCTCATGTATATTATGCAACGGTAAAGCCCACGGAAGATGTTGCCGCTATATAAATCAATATTATTGATCATTAATATTGATATTAATTGTAGGGAGAAGGATTTATTATTCCACCTCTCATCTTCTTTTAAGAAGTATAATTACTTTAAGTTGTGCAGTGACATCTACTGACTTGGAAACCTTTAAGGTTGTTTTTATAGATTATGCCGAATAAACTTTAATCGTTTATACTCATTTCAACCCAGAGTGTCTTTTGGATGTGTGTCCTGTTATTTTGATTGTTGGCAACCTTCAAGGGCAGCCTTATGATCTGTTAACCATCACGGGCCTCCTTCTGACAGTTTAACCTTCATGGCCCCTTCCGACCAGTAACCAACAGGCTGCTTTTCCACAGTTACCATCACGGGCCCTTTCCTGACCAGTTAACCATCACGGGCCACTTTCTCGACCAGTTAACCATCACGGTCACTTTCGACCATTAACCATCACGGGCCACTTTCTGACCAGTAAATCACGGGCCACTTTCTGACCGAGTTACCATTCACGGGCCACTTCTGACCAGTTAACCATTCACGGGCCCTTTCTGCCAGTACCTCCGCCACTTTCTACCATTTAACCTCACGGGCCACTTCTGACCAGTTAACCATCACGGCCACTTTCTGACCATACCATCACGGCCCTTTTCGACCATTTAACCTCACGGCCCTTTCTGACCGTTAACCTCACGGCCCTTTCGACCAGTTAACCTTCACGGGCCGCCTTCCGACCATTTTAACCATCACGGGCCGGCCCCTTCCGACCATTTAACCTTCCGGGCCATCCCCTTCTGACCAGTTATAAAACTTCATGGGCCGCCTTCCGACCAGTTAACCATCACAGGCTGCTTTCTGACCAGTTAACATTCACAGGCCACTTTCGGACCAGTTTAACCTACCTTCACGGCTGCTTTCTGCCATTACTGTGGAAGGCCGCCATAAGGTTTAACACATCACGGCTGCTTTCGACCAGTTAACCTTCCGGGCTCTTCCTACAGTTAACCTTCACGGGCCGCCTTCCGACCAGTTAACCTTCATGGACAGCCTTCTGACCAGTTAACAGTTATGGGAACCCTTCCGACTTGTTAACCTTCCTGGGCCACCTTCTGACCAGTTAACCTTTACGGGCAGCCTTTCAGCTTGTTAAGCTTTCCGTGCAACATTCCGACTTGTTTAACCTTCCTGGGCATTCTTGGACATCTGTAATTTTTGCGAATGCCTCTCAATTTGATCCTTGTGCATGCCCATTTTTTACATACTGAAAAGGATCAGAAGGTTGAAATAATCAATCATCCTCCCCTACTATTATGGAACCCATGGAAAATTTGCCCCCAACCAATCAGAGTTCGCTTCAAATGTTAAATAATATGATTGTTGGGCAAAATAGCACCAATTGCAATCTTGTTAATGTTTTCCTACATCAATTCCTTAACCTTCAGTTTATTAACAATTACTTTCTTTGTAGAATGTGCACAATCTTTAATGCTTGTTAATAGAAGTTATAGAGCAATTCTTGCCTTTATGAAAATGAAATATTTAGGACAAGGCTCATTTTTTTTATCAAGTGGTTTCAAAAGCTTCTTTAGATAATTAAAAGTTAAAACCAGATCTTTTATCTTATATTTAAGAGGTCTTCCTTATTCTCCAACTCTCTTCTCACCCTGAGGCCCATTGATGAACAGGACACGCGATCTGTTCATGTTTAGTGAATATCCTTGCACGCGGGTGCTACGTCCCTCTTACCAATCAGAGTACAGAATCACAGGCTGTAAATGAGAACCGGGAATGAAACTAAATGGGATTTTATTGTCAAAACAGTTTTCTAGTTTGCACCCCATAGGGAGAGTTTAGCAGGTGTCACGACAAAGTTACATATGTGGACAGTTAGGAAAACTCATTCATTATTCATATTAGCTTTTAGAAAATAGGAAACAACTATAAAAGCACACAGTAATACTGTGTAGGGATAAGCTGTGAAGGTTCTCGTTTATCCAGGTCATGGTATATCTGTCAAATTCAGATAGACAACTGGACTTTAAGTTTTATAGAAGACGTTTCGCTATTCATCCAACTGATCTCTAATTCACAATGAATTGTACAACAAATCTGTTGGCAATAATACACTGGACTGTTCCCCAATCAGCATATAACAGCCAGGTGTCAGGGACTTCCTGAATGCAAGTGTTGATTGAACGTTGGCGAGAGGTTTTATCAAAGCTGTCCAGGGTAAGGCGTCAAACAGCATTGTACATGACAGACAATGGAGGCTGACAATACTGTCTATGACAGGAGGACTGACAATACTGGGTATGATCTAGAGGGCTGACATACTGGTATGACTGGGGGCTGAATACTGTCTAATGATCAGGAGGGCTGACAATACTGTCTAATGATAAGGGACTGACAATACTGGGTAATGACCTGGAGGCTGACAATACTGGATGACCTGGAGGGCTGACATACTGGTAATGATCTGTAGGCTGAAATCTGTCAATGACAGGAGGACTGACAATAACTGGTAGACCTGGAGGGCTGACAATACTGGTAGACTGGAGGTGACAAACTGGGTAATGATCTGGAGGGCTGAAAATATTGTGTAATGATCAGGAGGGCTGACCAATACTGTCTAATGATAAGGAGGACTGACAATACTTGGTATGACCTGGAGGGCTGACAATACGTATGATCGTAGGGCTGAAAATACTGTCTAATGATCAGGAGGGCTGCAATACTGGTAATGATCTGGAGGGCTGACAATACTGGGTAATGATCTGGAGGCTGAAATACTGTCTAATGATCAGGAGGCTGACAATACTGTCTAATGATAAGAGGGCTGAACAACTGTCTAATGATCAGGAGGGCTGACAATACTGTCTAATTATAGGGGACTGACAATACTGGGTAATGATCCTGGAGGGCTGAAAATACTGTCTAATGATCAGGAGGGCTGACAATACTGTCTAATGATAAGGAGGACTGACAATACTGGGTAATGTCTGGAGGGCTGAAAATACTGTCTAATGATCAGGAGGGCTGACAATACTGGGTAATGATCTGGAGGGCTGACAATACGCTATGATCAGGAGGCTGAATACTGGGTAATGATCTGGAGGGCTGACAATACGTTCTAATGATCAGGAGGGCTGACATACGGGTATGATCTGAGGGCTAATACTACTATGATCAGAGGCTGACAATACTAGGTAATGATCTGGAGGGCTGACTACTGGGTAATGATCAGAGGGTGACAACTAGGTAACAACTGGAGGGGAAAATACTGGCTAGTAAACTGGAGGGCTGACAATACTGCTAATAATCAGAGGGCTGACATACGTCTATGATATGGAGGGATACAACACTGGCTAATGAACACACCTTGTAAAAACGAATCCCCCACACACAGAGACACATTGAGATGTATATATAAAAGCCACCGTGCCCAGCTGCACACATACTGTAAATATAAAATGCCCCATGAGCAGAGCTTTCAACTGGTAATATTATAAATACCCCCAACCCAGCAGCACACGACTTGTAAATATAAAATGCCCCCACCAATCCAGCAGTACACAACTATATGTCTGCGCTAGTACCTTCTTCTTTCGGTCTCAAGCTGTTTATGTTCTTCCATCGCCTTTCTCAACAATTCCTTATCGTGTTCTAATTCTTCCTGCAACTTTGCATTTCTCCACTGCAAAAACAAACATCAGTGGATCAGAATATGGAGAACAACTTGCCCACCTTGATCTTCAGTCCTACAAGTATTGTTTTTTCTGGGCCTTAAAGAACTTACAAAACCCCAAAATACTAATTTGACCCCACACCAAATCTTATATTTATAGGAGGTAGAGCAAGTATGCCTACATCCCATTTTGTTGTCATTAAAGGAGAATGAAAGTGTAATTATAAATGATTAGAAGTTATAATCTGGAGAATATATATGGTATTGTATGTTTTAAAACCATCAAAATTTTATTAGTTGCCTAAACATTTATGTTGTTATTGTGCTGCTCCTTGTCTTGTCCCAATATCCTTTGCTTCTGGTAACACCTTCTTGTGAGCCAAATCTTATGAGGCACAATCCCTTCGGCATCAGTGGGGCTTACATCACCACTAGCAAAGGACCATGGAAACAGAAGAAGGAAGGGAAGCATCAGTAATTAGGTTTTAAAGCATTTGTTAGCATTCAAAAATGAAAATACTAATCAGATAAGTCCTCATTACATGGGGGATCACATAACCTAATATACTATTAGACTTTCATTCTCTTTTAACAGCTTTACACTGCCTGTGCTCTGCTCTCTATGTGATTCCCTGACTTGCAACATTGTTCAGGTCAGGGAAATTTCTAGATTCAGGGGAAAATAGTTAATTTGGGGTTCAGTGGTTGGCCCTATTGCAGCAATGGTAGTGTAATACTGCAAAAGTTTGCTAATGGTAATTAAAGTAAAAAAGGTTAGAAGTTAGGACCTCCAGACTGGGGTTACCTTATTGTGTGGTTGGAAGGCTTTTTCATTCATGGGATCACAGTATTGTATACTAAAACCCCTTTGTTTTAAGTGCCAGTGTGCAGATATATGATATGTATGGGGCCTAGGAATGTGCATTGATTATCTTTTGTTTGTATAAATGTTTGACCAATAGCACTTCTGCAAAATCTAATTGTAATTTAGCCTAATTGGAGTGCTTCCACATCCTTCTATGTATGTATTTATTGGGAAGCATGGTCAAGCTTCCATGTGGTAATAACGCATCCAACACGGCCCTTAAATTGGAGTTCTATGCCTTTATATAAAGCACTGGATGGCCTCTTCCTCCATTTTAAAAAGCCAAAGGGCTGGGGGGAAGTGAGAAAGCCTGTTATATGGACCAGTGCACAACTATGAAATGCAAAAGTTTGCTATGGCAATTGAAGTAAAAAAGGTTAGAAGTAGGACCTTCCAGATTGGGGTTTCCTTACTGGTTGGAAGTTTTTAAATCATGTGATCACAGTAATGGACATAAAACCCTTTGTTTATAATGTATGCCAGTGTGCAGATATATGATATTGAATGGGGCCCTGGAAGTGTATTAATGATCTTTTCTTTGTTGTATTGTAAATAAGGTGGCCAAAAAATAAGAAATGTTTCCTTACACTTCTCCTGAATCTGGAGGTGCGAGTGCCCATTACGTCCTTCATCAGGCTGTTCGGCGCCTCCTTCTCCATTCGCAGCTGTGCTGCTTTTTAGCCCATGATCTCTCCACCCTCTCCTCATCATCTTTATCATCATCCTTTCTCTTTCCTGGCGCTTTTCTCTTCTCAGCTGCTGAGCCAGATACTCACGATATACCTGCTGTTCTCGACGAAGCTCCCCTACAATAAAGGATCATTATCAAAATCCCGGTGTGAAGTAACCATTTATTTTTGGATTTTGTGACTTTGAAAATTCTCCTACTGATGAAGTGACCTGCCCTCAACCAGGCTCGTCGCCAGGCGGCTCATCAATGATGCCATCGGCTGCGAGAATACCAGAAAAGGAGCTCACGCAGCCCGCAAGCCGATTTTCCAGAGGCTGCTGGCTGTTTGCACGTAAGTATTTAACCCCAGCTTATAGCTTATTCACCCGGAGTCACACAGCTTCTGATTTCGCGTCCAGAGCGATTGTGCCAATGGGTAATCACCCTGGAGGTCTTTATATACAAATGGGGTTATTCAATAAAATTCTTATGTTTAAAATGGTGCTAATTTAGCCCCAACCAATCAGATGTTAGCTTTCAAATGTTACAGAATAATTCTGATTGGTTGGGGCAAAATAGCACCATTTTAAACGATAAGAACCTTATTGAATAACCCTGAAAGTTACTTACACAGCCTTTAAGCTATTACTAATACGATTATAGTGATGACATCAATGATTGCAGGTTATGGTTTAAACAGGAGGCCAGATTGGATATAACATATGGTTATATCTCCTAAAACAGATAAAATACCAGCCTATTTAACATGGGTGCCTCTGCATAACCTGCTAAGTGAATGTCACAAGTGTCACACATGACTTTGTACACACTATTATCTGTCAAATCTTTCACTATTTGGCTGTCTAGTTACTCCTGTACATCTCTTTATCCCTAGCACAGGGATTACAGAGCAGGTAATTGCATATACTTTCCCCATGGGTGAAGAATACTGAGCGTGTCTTACCCAGCGGTGCCTAGGGGAGGGGCAGGGAGTAGGTTTTGAATTAATTTAATCAGCCAATCTAGATTTAAAAAAAAAAAAAATCTGTCCCACATTAATAACCTAATATATAAGACAGAATACATTCTTCCTCTTGCTGAGTTTAAACTGAAAACCCAGATAGCTAGGAGCATATTTACGGTATAAGTAGAGCTATTTCCCTGGTTAATTTCCCACCAGACTTGAAGCCATGATTTTACACAGTCAAAAGTAACCAGACATTGAAAACTTGGCAAAAAGGTACGCAGCAAATTTTAACATGCCCACAGCCAAAGCCTCCAGTAAATAGGTTGTGGCAGCTGCAACACCGGGTCTCTTTCGATACTCAGGTTTAAGCTGCTCTGACCGATCGTACATAGGTTTAGCGTGACTTTAGCCCTTAAAGGAGCTCTGTGTCTGGCCATGGCCTCTCCGTAATGATCCGATAGAATACTTATACTTCTTATATAAATAGACTGGTGGGCTGGAGATATAGGTTGAGTCTGAAGAGCTAAGGCAGAGCACAAACCCAACTGGTCCCTACCTGTTGTGCTGCTAGTGTGGCACCCGCCAGGATACTTTTTTAGCAATAGGTATGTTAAATAGTGTAAAACCCACCCAGGTGCATTTTCTGTTTTGTTCATCTGTAGGGTACACCTGATTTTCACCTAGTTATATTCATTGTGTAACACACACCCTAACCTTTGATAAATAACAAACAAAAAAGAAAAATCTTGTGATGAAATGATTCCCCACTTTAAATACGCCCCTAGTACTAATTTAGGACTTACCCCCTAACGCAAAATGGGAGGTTACTAGCCTGACTCACTCAAGGCTGCGTTCCATCCTAACCCCTCCCACCCTAGCCTCCCTACACTGGTCGCACCACTTAGGAAGATGTGGGACATTAAGGGAGCCTCTAGAATCAGGACAATGGAAAACGATACAAGTTACCCCATCCTACTATCTGTCCTCACTTCCTCTGGCGTTTTCTTCATTGTCCTCTGATAGCCCTGCATAAGGTTCCTCCCGGAATTTCATATCTAGAGCCAGTTCCCTTGCTGTTCGCGGCCAAGCGTTCATCTTCTGTTTGATGGACTTCTCCAGAGTGGACTTGACCTCCAGTTTCTTTTGTTCTTTTCTCTTAACTCAGCTTCTTCCTCCATCTTTATAAGACGTTGTTGTTCTGCTGCTGGTAAGAACATATTTCCAGAATTGGAACCTAATTGATATATCCGCTCTTTAATACCTGCATAAACTAACCAGATATTTAGGATAATTATTGTCCCCATTCTGACGAGTAAGCTGCCCCTCCCTCCATGCAGTCATCAAGGTTGGGACAACTGACCATCACAACCAATGATTGCTGCTTCCTTACTGCCTTCTGCACATGCTCAAGCTCATAAAGCTCATTGAGTAGAGGTAAGAGCAGTTACCTTTGCAGAAAGTAATAGAACTTAGCATTAAATATCTGGGTTACAAATACATGTAATAAACTGAGTAAAATAGCAGTTGAATTCTTAATGTTTAGCGACACTTCACGTGTAAGATAGAGAAGAAGAATGTACTTTCCCAAACCAAAAGAGAACAAACCAAACATATTATATTTTGGATAATATTTTTGTTCTTTGCTTTAAAAGAGACTGTAAGGGGGAAACTTACTATTAATTCTACCCTAGGTTTTCTCTTATAATCTGCAATATCAAGAGAGAATGACAGATGCACTGACCTGCTCTTCCCACCTCCTCTCTAACATGTGCCTGTGTGCTCCAGATCTAGAAATCAATACAGTGTCAGGGGAACTGATGGTGGGGCGGAGAGATATCAGCACAGTCATCCCTTACTATAAATAGAAATCTAAATATATCCTTGTTAGTAGTAGTAAGAGTATCTCTCTTTTTATTCCATTAGTTTTGGGTAAAGTGTCCCTTTTAAGGAAAATAAAACGGCATGTGGTTAGAGCAGTGAGTGCACTAGGATGGTCCATAACATCAGTAAATTTTTTATACAACTTGCTATAAATTCTTCATACCGGTATTTATTTCCTTGAATAAGATCTTCTGGCAGGATTCAGCAATGGATTAGCAATGTGATTGAAACCTTGCGATATCACAATAGTAAAGCTTTTTTTGGCACGTTCCCTATAACCAGTCATATGACAATTGGTTAAAGTGTCACGGGAACTTTATGTAAAGACACTTAGAAGGTCTTCATGAGACTTTACGCTTGACAAAGAAACTATATAGTTCGAAACATGTAGTGGGCAAGTCATTTTAACTTAATAACACATAACACTTTTGGAGATTGTGATAAGCCCTCCTGGGAAATCATTTCTTCCTTTGGCTGACAGGTGGCATAGAGTAAAAAGTCACTCTAGAAAATTCTTAAATATACTGTAGGCAGTTCCTAAAGGGGAAGTTCAGTGCAAATACTTCTCCCCTCCCACACCCCAGCTGAATAGTATTACTAATTGTAGTCAGGCCAGTTATATTTGTAAGAGCCCTAGTCATTTTAATGACTTGGTCCACAATTCTCCGGCGCCTTTCAAGTGAACATTTTTAAGTGTTGGGTTTAAATTAACAACTCAGAATTAAAACCCAGAATTGACGTGCCCTGACCCTGAACTCTGCTCATTTCATCAGGAGCCCATTGAACCCTTCCTTGTAGTATTACCCCAATCACATGTTCATATAAACTTGCTCCTTATATCTGCCTGGTTACCTTGACTACTCAGCTCATCCGTTGCTGCAACACCCCTTTGGTTTATTCTAATACATTGCACCCTCCATTTTATCCTCTCCTCCCTCCCTTTCCCACTCAGACTTTCCATTGTCCAAACACCCCCAGCTTCCTCCACTACAAGACAAACGCATTGTCCATTTAAATCCCCCCTCAACCTCCTCCGTCCTCTCTCCTGCTTATTGCAGCTGGTATTCAGTTACATCAACTGGACTGGTTCTCATTCATCCAGGTCATGGTATATCTGTTGTATTCAGTTATATCAACTGGACTGGTTCTCATTCATCCAGGTCATGGTATATCTGTAATATTCAATTAGATCAACTGGACTGGTTCTCATTCATCCAGGTCATGGTATATCTGTGGTATTCAGTTACATCAACTGGACTGGTTCTCATTCATCCAGGTCATAGTATATCTGTGGGATTCAGTTACATCAACTGGACTGGTTCTCATTCATCCTGGTCATGGTATATCTGTGGGATTCAGTTACATCAACTGGACTGGTTCTCATTCATC
>CM033469.1:403682141-403716610 GCA_019447015.1 Hymenochirus boettgeri | reverse complement strand
TGATCGTCAAATTGATATAACAGATATATCATGACCTGGATGAATGAGAACAGTCCAGTTGATCTAACTGAATACCACCAGATATACACACATCAACTGGACTGGTTCTCATTCATCCAGGTCATGGTATATCTGTGGTATTCAGTTATATCAACTGGACTTGAAGTTTCTTTTAGTTCTTTTCAAGAACTAAACTTCAAGTCCAGTTGATCTAATTGAATACAACAGATAAATATCTATAATCATAGATTCACTTTATATTAAGCTGCCAAAATGAACCCATGGCTGAAGTTGTCCTCTTATTATATATATTACGATGTGACAACAAATATTTAATGATGTACAAATTTAACCCACTGGTACGGATTTGTTTTATATCCCGCAACCCAGCTCACCCCTTCCTCTCCCCTGCCCATTTTAATGATGACTACACAAAAGAATCCGGAAACAAATCTTGATGCAAATGATTTTTATTTTGTTGACAAACAAGACTAATGATAAATGGCGTTAAAAGATGAAACTGCATATACTTCTCGTCTGTACACTGTATTCTCTTTCTGGATGTTTAAATAAAAGAAGAAGTTTAAAAAAATAAAATGATACAGTATTTGAAATATTTACATTTTCACTTTGCAACTGTGTAGGTTAACACGGGCTATGGGATACCTGATAAGTCTCTTTATTGCAGGTTTTAACCACATTTCCCATTTTAATAAGAACAGTGTAAGATGATGGCACAAACAAGGTGTGTGAATAGAAGAGTCGCAGTTTAGTAAAAGAACAGCCAAGTACACTATCAACATAATACATGTGAATGAGATTATTGGGGAAGCCAGTCTTTAGGGCTAGAAATCCGAACCTTTCCCAAGGACTGGACATTCCCAGAGCCAACGTAGGGCCTAGATAGGATTTGCCGTAGTTTATTCTGGTAATCCCTCTCTGCCTGCATTCCGGCCTCGTATTCCCGCCGATCATCTTCTCTTTCAGCTTGTCGTAGGGAATGCTGATAAGATATCTGGCTAAGAAGGTCTTGCTGATATTGCTGGGATTGTTTCATTTGCCTACAAAGAACGGTAAAGTTAATATTATTAACCCAATAAAACAGAACAGGAAATTTCAATGTGCCTATCTAAACTGCTGGAACAACACGTCTATGATGAACTGGTTTATCACTTTTCTGCTAACTCCCTCTTTGATCATTTACAGTCTGGCTTCCGCCCCGACCACTCCACGGAAACGTCTCTCACCAAAGTTACTAACGATCTGCTTAATGCTAAATCTAAAGGCCACTGTTCCCTACTTATTCTGCTTGACCTTCCTTCAGCCTTTGATACAGTGGATCACCCTTTACTGCTTCACTTCTTATCCTCCCTAGGTATGCAGGGTTCCTCAATCTCTTGGCTGTCCTCCTACCTCTCAGGTAGGACGTTCAGTGTTTCCTATTCTGGCTCCAACTCCACCTCTCTCCCCCTCCCTGTGGGGGTACCACAAGGCTCAGTACTTGGCCCTCTTCTCTTCTCCGTTTACACCTTTGGGCTTGGTCAGTTCATTAGTTCCTTTGGATTCCATTACCACCTGTATACTGATGATACCCACATTTACATCTCCGCCCCTGACCTCGTTACTCTGACATCCTGGGTCCCTGACTGCCTAAATGCCATCTCTGCTTTTATATCCTCAAACTGAACATGGATAAGACCAAACTTGTCATTTTCCCAAGTTCCCATTTTCTGCTTCACTTTATGTTTCATCCCCATCTCCTTCCTATTGTACCACAGTAATGCTGTAAATTACCACAATGAATGCTGCTGGACCAGCACTTTTTTTGCACAATTTGCACTTTGTATTATTTGCACTACCCTTGTATGTAACATGTATGCTTTCCTCATGTATATTAATGCAACGGTAAAGCACCACGGAAGATGTTGGCGCTACATAAATCAATATTATTGATCAATTAATATTGATATTATAATTGTAAGGGAGAAAGGATTTATTATTCCTACCTCTCATTCTTCTTTTAAGAAGTAGAATTACTTTAAAGTTGTGCAATGTGGACAGTCTACTGACTTGGAAACCTTTAAGGTTTGTTTTTATAGATTATGCCGAATAAACTTTAATCGTTTATACTCATTTCAACTCTCATTCATCCAGGTCATGGTATATCTGTGTTATTCAGTTATATCAACTGGACTGGTTCTCATTCATCCAGGTCATGGTATATCTGTGATATTCAGTTAGATCAACTGGACTGGTTCTCATTCATCCAGGTCATGGTATATCTGTAATATTCAGTTATATCAACTGAACTGGTTCTCATTCATCCAGGTCAGGTATAATTCTGTTTGTTCAATTAGAATCAACTGGACTGGTTTCTCATTATCCAGGTCATGGTATATCTGTGGTATTCAGTTAATCAACTGGACTGGTTCTCATTCATCCGTCATGGTATATCTGTGGTATTCAGTATATCAACTGGACTGGTTCTCATTCTATCCAGGTCATGGTAAATCTGTGTTATTCAGTTACTCAACTGGACTGGTTTCTCATTCTCCGGTCATGGTATATCTGTGGGTATCAGTTGTATAACTGGACTGGTTCCATTCATCCAGGTCATGGTATATCTGTTGTATTCAATTAATCACCTGGAGGTTCTCATTCATCCAGGTCATGGATATCTGTTGTATTCAATTAGATCAACTGGACTGGTTCTCATTCATCCAGGTCATGGTATATCTGTTGTATTCAGTTTATCAACTGGACTGGTTCTCATTCATCCAGGTCATGGTATATCTGTTGTATTCATAGATCAACTGGACTGGTTCTCATTCATCCAGGTCATGGTATATCTGTGGTATTCAGTTAATCAACTGGACTGTGTTCTCATTCATCCAGTCATGGTATATCTGTGGAATTCAGTTCATCAACTGGACTGGTTCTCATTCATCCAGGTCATGGTATATCTGTATATTCAATTAGATCAACTGAACTGGTTCTCATTCATCCAGGTCATGGTATATCTGTGGTATTCAATTAGATCAACTGGACTGGTTCTCATTCATCCAGGTCATGGTATATCTGTATATTCATTAGATCAACTGACTGGTTCTCATTCATCCAGGTCATGGTATATCTGTGTATTCATTAGATCAACTGGACTGGTTTCTCTTCATCCAGGTCATGGTATATCGTGGTATTCAGTTCAACTGGACTGGTTCTCATTCATCCAGGTCATGGTATATCTGTGGTATTCAGTTATATCAACTGGACTGGTTCTCATTCATCTCCAGGTCATGGTATATCTGGTATTCAGTTAATCAACTGACTGGTTCTCATTCATCCGGTCATGGTATATCTGTGGTATTTCAGTTATATCAACTGGACTGGTTCTCATTCATCCAGGTCAATGGTATATCTGTTGTATTCATTAGATCAACTGGACTGGTTCTCATTCATCCAGGTCATGGTATCTGTGTATTCAATTAGATCAACTGGACTGGTTCTCATTCTCCAGGTCTGGTATATCTGTGTATTCAGTTAATCAACTGGACTGTTCTCATTCATCCAGGTCATGGTATATCTGTGGTATTCATTAGATCACTGGACTGGTTCTCATTATCATCCAGGTCATGGTATATCTGTGGTATTCATTAGATCAACTGGACTGGTTCTCATTCATCCAGGTCATGGTATATCTGTGGAAATTCAGTATCATCACTGGACTGGTTCTCATTCATCCAGGTCATGGTATATCTGTTATTCAGTTAATCAACTGGACTGGTTCCATTCATCCAGGTCATGGTATATCTGTGGTATTCAGTTACATATCAACTGGATCTGGTTCTCATTCTCCAGGTCATGTATATCTGTTATTCATTAGATCAACTGGACTGGTTCTCATTCATCCAGGTCATGGTATATCTGTGGTATTCATTAGATCAACTGGACTGGTTCTCATTCATCCAGGTCATGGTATATCTGTTATTCAATTAGATCAACTGGACTGGTTCTCATTCATCCAGGTCATGGTATATCTGTTGTATTCAGTTATCAACTGGACTATTCTCATTCATCAGGTCATGGTATATCTGTGTTATTCAGTTAGATCAACTGGACTGGTTCTCATTCATCCAGGTCATGGTATATCTGTGTATTCAGTTAGATCAACTGGACTGGTTCTCATTCATCCAGGTCATGGTAATCTGTTTGTATTCAGTTATCAACGGGACTGGTTTCATTCATCCAGGTCTGGTTACTGTGGTATTCAGTTACATTCAACTGGACTGGTTCTCATCATCCAGGTCATGGTATATCTGTGTATTCAGTTAGATCACTGGACTGGTTCTCATTCATCCAGGTCATGGTATATTCTGTAGTATTCAATTAGATCAACTGGACTGGTTCTCATTCATCCAGGTCATGGTATATCTGTGGTATTCATTAGATCAACTGGACTGTTCTTTTCTCATTCATCCAGGTCATGGTATATCTGTGGTATTCAGTTATATCAACTGGACTGGTTTTCATTCATCCAGGTCATGGTATATCTGTTGTATTCAGTATATCACCTGGACTGGTTTCATTTCATCCAGGTCATGGTAATCTGTTGGTATTCATTAGATCAACTGGACTGGTTCTCATTATCCAGTCATGGTATATCTGTGGTATTCAGTTACATCACGGACTGTTCTCATTCATCCAGGTCATGGTATATCTGTGGTATTCAGTTAGATCAACTGGACTGGTTCTCATTCATCCAGGTCATGGTATATCTGTTGTATTCAGTTAGATCAACTGGACTGGTTCTCATTCATCCAGGTCATGGTATATCTGTGGTATTCAGTTAGATCAACTGGACTGGTTCTCATTCATCCAGGTCATGGTATATCTGTTGTTATTCATTAGATCAACTGGACTGGTTCTCATTCATCCGGTCATGGTATATCTGTGGTATTCAGTTATCAATGACTGGTTCCTCATTCATCCAGGTCATGGATACGTTGGTATTCAGTTACACAATCACTGGACTGGTTCTCATTCATCCAGGTCATGGTATATCTGTTATTCATTAATCAACTGGACTGGTTCTCATTCATCACAGTCGGTATATCTGTGTTATTCAATTAGATCAACTGGACTGGTTCTCATTCATCCAGGTCATGGTATATCTGTGTATTCAATTAGATCAACTGGACTGGTTCTCATTCATCCAGGTCATGGTATATCTGTTGTATTCAGTTAGATCAACTGGACTGGTTCTCATTCATCCAGGTCATGGTATATCTGTGTATTCAGTTCCATCAACTGGACTGGTTCTCATTCATCCAGGTCATGGTATATCTGTGTGATTCAGTTAGATCAACTGACTGGTTCTCATTCATCCAGGTCATGGTATATCTGTTGGTATTCATTAGATCAACTGGACTGGTTCTCATTCATCCAGGTCATGGTATATCTGTTGTATTCAGTTTATGTCAACTGGACTTTTTTCATTCATCCAGGTCATGGTATATCTGTGGTATTTCAGTTACATCAACTGGACTGGTTCTCATTCATCCAGGTCATGGTATATCTGTTGTATTCAGTTAGATCACTGGACTGGTTCTCATTCATCCAGGTCATGGTATATCTGTGATTCAATTAGATCAACTGGACTGGTTCTCATTCATCCAGGTCATGGTATATCTGTGTATTCAATTAGATCAACTGGACTGGTTCTCATTCATCCAGGTCATGGTATATCTGTGGTATTCAGTTACATCAACTGACTGGTTCTCATTCATCCAGGTCATGGTATATCTGTTTCTTATCAGTTATATCAACTGGACTGGTTTTCATTCTACCAGGTCATGGTATATCTTGGTATTCATTATCAACTGGATGCGGTTCTCATTCATCCAGTCATTGGTATATCTGTGTATTCATTAATCAACTGGACTGTTCTCATTCATCCAGGTCATGGTATATCTGGTTATTCAATTAGATCAACTGGACTGGTTCTCATTCATCCAGTGTCATGGTATATCTGTTGTATTCAGTTAGATCAACGGACTGGTTTCTCATCATCCAGGTCATGGTATATCTGTGGTATTCAGTTACAATCAACTGGACTGGTTCTCATTCATCCAGTCATGGTATATCTGTTTGTATTTCATTATAATCAACTGGACTGGTTTCATTCATCCAGGGTCATGGTATATCTGTGGTATTCATTAGATCAACTGGACTGGTTCTCATTCATCCAGTCATGTATATCTGTGTATTCATTTACATCACTGGACTGTTCTCATTCATCCAGGTCATGGTATATCTGTATATTCAATTATCAACTGACTGGTTCTCATTCATCCAGGTCATGGTATATCTTGTATTCAGTTAGATCAACTGGACTGGTTCTCATTCATCCAGGTCATGGTATATCTGTGGTATTCAGTTACATCAACTGGACTGGTTCTCATTCATCCAGGTCATGGTATATCTGGTTATTCATTAGATCAACTGGACTGGTTCTCATTCATCCAGGTCATGGTATATCTGTGGTATTCAGTTACATCAACTGGACTGGTTCTCATTCATCCAGTCAGGGTATATCTGTGGTATTCAGTTACATCAACTGACTGGTTCTCATTCATCCAGTCATGGATATTCTTGTATATCAATTAGATCAACTGGACGTGTTCTCATTCATCCAGGTCATGGTATATCTGTGGTATTCAGTTAGATCAACTGGACTGGTTCTCATTCATCCAGGTCATGGTATATCTGTAATATTCATTAATCAACTGGACTGGTTCTCTTCATCCAGGTCATGGTATATCTGTTGTATTCATTAGATCAACTGGACTGGTTCTCATTCATCCAGGTCATGGTATATCTGTGTATTCGTTACAAGATCAACTGGACTGGTTCTCATTCATCCAGGTCATGGTATATCTGTGTTATTCATTTGATCAACTGACTGGTTCCATTCATCCAGGTCATGGTATATCTGTTGTATTCAGTTTAGATCAACTGACTGGTTCTCATTCATCCAGGTCATGGTATATCTGTTGTATTCAGTTATATCAACTGGACTGTTTTCATTCACCAGGTCATGGTATCTCTGTGGTATTCAGTTAATCACTGGACTGGTTCTCATTCATCCAGGTCATGGTATATCTGTTGTATTCATTATAGATCAACTGGACTGGTTCTCATTCATCCAGTCATGGTATATCTGTTATTCAATTAGATCAACTGGACTGGTTCTCATTTCCAGGTCATGGTATATCTGTGGTATTCAATTAATCAACTGACTGGTTCTCATTCATCCAGGTCATGGTATATCTGTTGTATTCATTTTACATCACTGGACTGGTTCTCATTCATCCAGGTCATGGTATATCTGTTGTATTCAGTTATATCAACTGGACTGGTTTCATCATTCATCCAGGTCATGGTATATTTGTGTTTCAATTAGATCAACTGGACTGGTTCTCATTCATCAAGTCAGTGTATATCTGTGTATTCAGTTACATCAACTGGACTGTTCTCATTCATCCAGTCATGGTATATCTGTTATATTCAATAGATCAACTGGACTGGTTCTCATTCATCCATGCATGGTATATCTGTTGTATTCATTAGATCAACTGGACTGGTTCTCATTCATCCAGGTCTGGTATATCTGTGGTATTCATTACATCAACGTGACTGGTTCTCATTCATCCAGGTCATGGTATATCTGTGGTTATTCAGTTAGATCACACTGGACTGGTTCTCATTCATCCAGGTCATGGTAATCTGTGGTATTCATTAATCAACTGGACGGTTCTCATTCATCCAGGTCATGGTATATCTGTGGTATTCTTACATCAACTGGACTGGTTCTCATTCCCAGGTCATGGTATACTGTTGTATTCAGTTAGATCAACTGGACTGGTTCTCATTCATCCAGGTCATGGTATATCTGTGGTATTCAGTTAATCAACTGGACTGGTTTCTCATTCATCCAGGTCATGGTATATCTGTGGTATTCATTAGATTCAACTGGACTGGTTCTCATTCATCCAGGTCATGGTATATCTGTTTATTCAATTAGATCAACTGGACTGGTTCTCATTCATCCGTCATGGTATATCTGTGGTATTCAGTTAATCAACTGGACTGGTTCTCATTCATCCAGGTCATGTATATCTGTTGGTATTCAATAGATCAACTGGACTGGTTTCTCATTCATCCAGGTCATGGTATATCTGTGGTATTCAGTTAATCAACTGGACTGGTTCTCATTCATCCAGGTCATGGTATATCTGTGTATTCAGTTACACAACTGGACTGGTTCTCATTCATCCAGGTCATGGTATATCTGTTTATTCAATTAGATCAACTGGACGGTTCATCCATCCAGTCATGGTATATCTGTTATTCAATTGATTCAACTGGACTGGTTTCCATTCATCCAGGTCATGGTATATCGTTGTATTCAATTAATCAACTGGACGTGGTTCTCATTCATCCAGGTCATGGTATATCTGTATATTCATTAGATCAACTGACTGGTTCTCATTCATCCAGGTCATGTATATCTTGTGTATTCAATTAATCAACTGGACTGGTTCTCATTCATCCAGGTCATGGTATATCTGTTGGTATTCAATTAGATCAACTGGACTGGTTCTCATTCATCCAGGTCATGGTATATTTGTGGATTCAGTTAATCAACTGGACTTGTTCCATTCATCCAGTCATGGTATATCTGTTGTATTCATTTATCAACTGGACTGGTCTCATTCATCCAGGTCATGGTATATCTGTGGTATTCAGTTACTCAACTGGACTGGTCCATTCATCCAGGTCATGGTATATCTGTTGTATTCAGTTTAATCAACTGGACTGGTTCTCATCTCATCCAGGTCATGGTATATCTGTAATATTCATATCCAGGTCACGGTAATATCGTTATATTCATTCATCAGGGCATGGTATATCTGTGGTATTCAGTTATATCAACTGGACTGGTTCTCATTCATCCGGTCATGGTATATCTGTGGTATTCAGTTATATCAACTGGACTGGTTCTTCATTCATCCAGGTCATGGTATATCTGTGGTATTTCGTTAATCACTGGATGGTTCTCATTCATCCAGGTCATGGTATATCTGTGGTATTCAGTTATATCAACTGGACTGGTTCTCATTCATCCAGGTCTGGTATATCTGTGGTTTCATTAATCAACTGGACTGGTTTCATTCATCCAGTCATGGTATATCTGTGGTATTCAGATTACATCACTGGACTGGATCTCCATTCTCCAGGTCATGGTATATCTGTGTATTCAGTTAATCAACTGACGGTTCTCATCCATCCAGGTCTGGTATCTGTATTCATCCAATGGTCAGGTATATCTGAACTAGTTCTTTCATCCAGGTCATGGTATATCTGTGGTATTCAGTTAGTCAACGGACTGGTTCTCATTCATCCAGTCATGGTATATCTGTGGTATTCATTAATCACACTGGACTGGTTCTCATTCATCCAGGTCATGGTATATCTGTGTATTCATTAGATCAACTGGACTGGTTCTCATTCATCCAGGTCATGGTATATCTGTGGTATTCAGTTAATATCAACTGGACTGGTTCTCATTCACCAGGTCATGGTATTCTGTGATATTCGTTAATCAACTGGATGGTTCTCATTCATCCAGGTCATGTAATCTGTGTATTCAATTAGATCAACTGGACTGGTTCTCATTCATCCAGGTCATGGTATATCTGTTGTATTCATTAGATCAACTGGACTGGTTCTCATTCACTCCAGGTCATGGTATATCTGGTATTCAGTTTAGATCAACGGACTGGTTCTCATTCATCCAGGTCATGGTATATCTGTTTATTCATTACATCAACTGGACTGGTTCTCATTCACCAGTCATGGTATATCTTGTATTCAGTTATATCAACTGGACTAAGTTTCTTTTAGTTCTTTTCAAGAACTACTTTCAAGTCCAGTTGATCTAATTGATACAACAGATAAATACTATAATCATAGATTCACTTTATATTAAGCTGCCAAATGAACCCATGGCTGAAGTTGTCCTCTTATTATATATATTATATTACGATGTGACAACAAATATTTACTGAGTACAAATTAAACCCACTGGTACGGATTTGTTTATATATCCCGCAACCCCAGCCTCACCCCTTTCCTCTCCCCTGCCCATTTTATGATGACTACAACAAGAATCCGAACAAATCTTGATGCAATGATTTTTATTTTGTTGACAACAAGACAATGATAAATGGCGTTAAAAGATGAAACTGCATATACTTCTCGTCTGTACACACTGTATTCTCTTTCTGATGTTTAAATAAAAGAAAAGTTTAAAAAATAACTGATACAGTATTTGAAAATATTTACATTTCACTTTGCAACTTGTGTAGGTTAACACGGGCTATGGGATACCTTTAAGTAGTCTTTTATTGCAGGTTTTTAACCACATTTCCCATTTTTATAAGAACAGTGTAAGAGATGCACAAACAAGGGGTGTGTGAATAGAAGTCGCAGTTTAGTAAAAGACAGCCAAGTACACTATCAACATAATACTGTGAATGAGATTATTGGGGAAGCCAGTCTTTAGGGCTAGAAATCCGACCCTTTTCCCAAGGACTGGACATTCCCAAGGCCAACGTAGGGCCAGATAGGATTTGCCTTAGTTTATTCGGGTAATCCCTCTCTGCCTGCATTCCGGCCTCGTATTCCCGCCGATCATCTTCCTCTTTCAGCTTGTCGTAGGGAATGCTGATAAGATATCTGGCTAAGAAGGTCTTGCTGATATGCGGGGATTGTTTCATTTGCCTACAAAGAACGGTAAAGTTAATATTATTAACCCAATAAAACAGAACAGGAAATTTCAATGTGCCTATCTAAACTGCTGGAAACACCGTCTATGATGAACTGGTTTATCACTTTTCTGCTAACTCCCCTTTGATCATTTACAGTCTGGCTCCGCCCCGACCACTCCACGGAAACGTCTCTCACCAAAGTTAACGATCTGCTTATGCTAAATCTAAAGGCCACTGTTCCCTACTTATTCGCTTGACCTTCCTTCAGCCTTTGATACAGTGGATCACCCCTTTACTGCTTCACTTCTATCCTCCTAGGTATCAGGTTCCTCAATCTCTTGGCTGTCCTCCTACCTCTCAGGTAGGCCGTTCAGTGTTTCCTATTCTGGCTCCAACTCACCCTCTCCCCCTCCCTGTGGGGGTACCACAAGGCTCAGTACTTGCCCTCTTCTCTTCTCCGTCAACCTTTGGGCTTATGCCAGCTCATTAGTTCCTTTGGATTCCATTACCACCGTTATGTCAATGATCCCCAAATTACATCTCCGTCCCTGACCTCTTTACTCTGACATCCTGGGTCCTACTGCCTAAATGCCATCTCTGCTTTTAGTCCCTCAAACTGAACATGGATAAGACCAAACTTGTCATTTTCCCAGTTCCCATTTTCTGCTTCACTTAATGTTTCATCCCCATCTCCTTCCTATTGTACCACAGTAATGCTGTATTCCACAATGAATGCTGCTGGACCAGCACTTTTTTTGCACATTTGCACTTTGTATATTTGCACTACCCTTGTATGTAACATGTATGCTTTCCTCATGTATATTATGCAACCGGTAAGCACCACACGGAAGATGTTGGCTCTATATAAATCATATTATTGATCAATTAATATTGATATTATAATTGTAAGGGAGGAAGATTTATTATTCCTACCTCTCATTCTTCTTTTAAGAAGTAGAATTACTTTAAAGTTGTGCAATGTGACATTCTACTGACTTGGAAACCTTTAAGGTTTGTTTTTATAGATTAATGCCGAATAAACTTTAATCGTTTATACTCATTCATTCAACGCCACCGCATATGTGTCTTTTGGATGTGTGTCCTGTTATTTTGATTGTTGGCAACCTTCAAGGGCAGCCTTATGATCTGTTAACCATCACGGGCCTCCTTCTGACCAGTTAACTTTCATGGGCCGCCTTCCGACCAGTTAACCACCACAGGCTGCTTTCCGACCAGTTAACCATCACGGGCCCTCTGACCATTACCATCACGGGCCACTTTCTGACCAGTTAACCATCACGGGTCACTTTCTGACCAGTTAACCATCACGGGCCACTTTCTGACCAGTTAACCATCACGGGCCACTTTCTGACCAGTTAACCATCACGGCCACTTTTGACCAGTTAACATCGGGCCCTTTCTGACCAGTTACCATCACGGGCCACTTCTGACCATTTAACCATCACGGGCCATTTCGACCAGTTAACCATCACGGGCCACTTTCTGACCATAAACCATCACGGGCCACTTTCGACCAGTTAACCTCACGGCCAGCTTCCGACCAGTTAACCATCACGGGCCCTTCGACCAGTTAACCTTCAACTTCAGGGGCCGCCTTCCGACCAGTTAACCATCACGGGCCGCCTTCCGACCAGTTAACCTTCACGGGCCGCCTTCCGACCAGTTTAACCTTCAATTGGGCCGCCCGACCAGTTACCATCACAGGCTGCTTTCTACCAGTTAACTTCACGGCCACTTTCGCGACCAGTTCACCTTCACGGGCTTTCTGACCATTAACTGGTGGCAGGCCGCCCATGAGGTTAACCCACGGCTTCTTTCTGACCAGTTACCTTCAACCTTCACGGCTGCTTCCACCAGTTAACCTTCACGGGCCGCCTTCCGACCCAGTAACCTTCATGGCCCTTCTACCAGTTAACGTTATGGACCCTTCCGACTTGTTAACCTTCCTGGCACCTTCTGACCATTACCTTTACGGGCAGCTTTCAGCTTGTTAAGCTTTCCTGCAACATTCCGACTTGTTTAACCTTCCTGGGCATTCTTGAGACATCTGTAAATTTTTGCGGAATGCCTCTCAATTTGATCCTTGTGCATGCCCCAATTTTTTACATACTGAAAGAGGATCAGAAGGTTGAAATAATCAATCTACCTCCTACTATTATGGAACCCATGGGAAATTTTGCCCCAACCAATCAGAAGTTCGCGTTCAAATGTTAAATAAGATATGATTGGTTGGGCAAAATAGCACCAATTGCAAATCTTGTTAATGTTTTCTACATCAATATACCTTAAACCTTCAGTTTAATTTAAAATTACTTTTCTTTGTAGAAATTGTGCAAATCTTTAAAGCTTGTTAATAGAAGTATGAGCAATTCTTGCCTTTATGAAATATGAATATTTAGGACAAGGCTCATTTTTTTTACAAGTGGTTTCAAAGCTTCTTTAGATAATTAAAAAGTTAAAACCAGATCTTATCTATATTAAGAGTTCTCCTTATTCTCCAACTCTCTTCTCACCCTGAGGCCCATTGATGAACAGGACACGGCGATCTGTTCTGTTTAGTGAATTTCCTTGGCAGCGCGGGTGCTAACGTCCCTCTGTACCAATCGAGACAGAATGCACAGGCTGTAAAGGAACCGGGAATGAAACTAATGGGATTTTATTGTCAAAAAAGTTTTCTAGTTTGCACCCCATAGGGAGAGTTTAGCAGGTGTCACGACAAAGTTACATATTGTGGAAGTTAGGAATACCATTCATTATTCATATTACTTTTAGAAAACTAGGAAACAAAATCTATAAAAGCACACAGTATACTGTGTAGGGGATAAGCCTGTGAAGGTTCTCGTTTATCCAGGTCATGGTATATCTGTCAAATTCAGATAGACAACAACTGGACTTTAAGTTTTATTAGAAGACGTTTCGCTAGTCATCCAACTGGATCCTTAATTCACAATGAATTGTACAAACATCTGTTGGCATAAATACACTAGACTGTTCCCCAATCAGCATATAACACCAGGTGTCAGGGCTTCCTGAATGCAATTGTTGATTGAACGGTGGCGGAGAGGTTTATCAAAGCTGTCCAGGTAAGGCGTCAAAACAGCATTGTACATGACAGACAAATGAGGGCTGAATACTGTCTTGACAGGAGGACTGACAATACTGGGTAATGATCTAAGGGCTGACATGGGTATGTCTGGGGCTAATACTGTCAATGATCAGGAGGGCTGACAATACGTTAATGATAAGGAGACTGACAATACTGGGTATGACCTGGAGGGCTGACAATACGTGAACTAGGGTAATGACCTGGAGGGCTGACATACTGGGTAATGATCTGTAGGCTGAAAATACTGTCTAATGATCAGGAGGACTGACATCCTGGTATGACCTGGAGGGCTGACAATACTGGGTATGACCTGGAGGGCTGACAATACTGGGTAATGATCTGGAGGGCTGAAAATACTGTGTAATGATCAGGAGGGCTGACAATACTGTCTAATGATAAGGAGGACTGACAATACTGGGTAATGACCTGGAGGGCTGACAATACTGGGTAATGACCTGGAGGGCTGAAATACTGTCTAATGATCAGGAGGGCTGACAATACTGGTACTGATCTGGAGGGCTGACAATACTGGGTAATGATCTGGAGGGCTGAAAATACTGTCTAATTGATCAGGAGGGCTGACAATACGTCTAATGATAAGGAGGGCTGAAAACTGTCTAATGCTCAGGCCAGAGTGTCCTTTTGGATGGGTTGTCCTGTATTTTGATTGTTGGGCAAACCTTCAGGGCAGCCTTATGATCTGTTAACCATCCGGGCCTCCTTCTGACAGTTAACTTCATGGCCGCATTCGACCAGTAACACACGGCCAGTTAACATCACAGGCCGCCTTCCGACCAGTTAACACATCACAGGGCGCGTTGCCGAACCAGTAACCATCACAGGCTACTTCTGACCAGTACACCTTCAAGGGGCCGCCTTTCGACCAGTTAACTTCCACGGGCCGCCTTTCCGACAGTAACCTTCACGGGCCGCCTTTCGCCAGGTTAACCTTCACGGGCGCCTTCCGACCAGTTAACCTTACAGGGCACCTTTCCGACCAGTTACTCCCTTAACAGTTAACTCACGGCCGCCTTCAGACCAGTAACCTTCACGGCCGCTCGACCGTTAACCTTCACGGGCCGCCTTCCGACCAGTTAACCTTCACGGGCCGCCTTCCGACCAGTTAACCTTCACGGGCGCCTTGCTGACGACCAGTTAACCTTCAAGGGCGCCCTTCCGACCAGTTAACCTTCACGGGCCGCCTTCCGACAGTTTAACCTTCACGGGCCGCCTTCGACCAGTTACCTCTTACGGGCCGCCTTCCGACCAATTAACCTCACGGGCAGCCTTCGACCAGTTAACCTTCACGAGGCGCCTTTCGACCAGTAACCTTCACGGGCTGCTTTCTGACCAGTTAAACTGTCATGGGCGGCCTTCACCCAGTTAACCATCACGGGCTGCTTTCTGACAGTTAACCTTACGGGCAGCTTTCAGTTGTTAAACCGTTCGGCAACATTCAGATTGTTACCTTCCTGGGGCAGTTTGAGACACTTGTAAATTTGGCGGAATGCTCCTCTCAATGTGATTCTTGGGCATGCCCAATTTTTTACATACTGAAAGAGGATCAGAAGGTTGAAATAATCAAATCATACCTCCCCTACTATTATGGAACCCATGGGAAAATTTGTTCCCAACCAATCAGATGTTCGCGTTCAAATGTTATAAGATATGATTGGTTGGGGCAAAAAAGCACCATTGCAAATCTTGTTTAATTGTTTTCTACATCAATATACCTTAACCTTCAGTTATTTACAATTACTTTCTTGATAGAAAATGTGCAAATCTTTAAAGCTTGTTAATAGAAAGTATAGAGCAAATTCTTGCTTTATGAAATATGAAAATATTTAGGGACAAGGCTCATTTTTTTACAAGTGGTTTCAAAAGCTTTTAGATAATTAAAAGTTAAAACCAGATTTTATCATATTAAGAGTTCTCATATTCTCACTTCCTCACCCTGAGCGCCATGAGAACAGGACACGGCGATCTGTTCATGTTTAGTGAATATTCCTTGGCAGCGGGGTGCTAAGTCCCTCTGTACCACTCAGACGGTACAGAATGACACAGGCTGTACAATGAAAGAACCGGGAATGGAAAAATAAGGGATTTTATTGTCACAAAAAAACAGTTTTCTAGTTTGCACCCATAGGGAGGTTTAGCAGGTGTCACGAAAGCACTACAACTTACATATTGTGGGTTGAGGAAACTCATTCATTATTCAATTAGCTTTTAGAAAACAGGAAAACAAAATCTATAAAAGCACACAGTAATACTGTGTAGGGATAAGCCTGTGAAGGTTCTCGTTTCAGGTCATGGTAATCTGTCAAATTAGATGAAACAACTGGACTATAAGTTTAGTAGAAGACGTTTCGCTAGTCATGCGAACTGGATCTCTTAATTCACAATGATTGTACAACAATGCTGTTGCAATAAATACACTGACTGGTCCCCAATCAGCATATAACAGCCAGGGTCAGGGACTTCCTGAATGCAAAGTGTTGAGTGAATGGTGGCGGAGGAGAGGTTTATCAAAGCGTCAAGGGTAAGGCGTCAAAACAGCATTGTACTGACAGACAAAGAGGAGGCTGACAATCTGTCTAATGATCAGGAGGACTGACAATACTGGGTAATGATCTGGAGGGCGACAATACGTTCTAATGATCAGGGGGCTGACAATACTAGTAATGATCTGGAGGGATGACAATACTGGGTAATGTCTGGAGGACTGAAATACTGTCTATGTCAGGAGGGCTGACAATACTGGTCTAATGATAGGAGGGCTGACAATACTGCTATAATGATAAGGAGAATGACAATACTGGGTAATGATCTGGAGGGGCTGAAATACTGTTATATGACAGGAGGGCTGAACAATATGTCTAATGATCAGGAGGGCTGACAATACTGTCTAATGACAGGAGGACTGACAATTACTAGTCTAATGGATGAAGGAGGGACTGACAATAATGGGGTAATGTCTGGAGGACTTGAAAATACTGTCTAATGATCAGGAGGGTGTGACAATACTGTCTAATGATCAGGAGGGCTGACAATACTGTCTAATGAAGGAGGACTGAACAATATGGGTAATGATCTGGAGGGCTGACAATACGTTCTAATGATCAGGAGGGCTGACAATTACTAGGTAATGAATCTGGAGGGTTGGACATACTGGGTAATGATCAGGAGGCTGACAATACTGAATTCAACTGGAGGGTTGAAAATACTGGCTAGTAAACTGGAGGGCTGACAATACTGTTAATATCAGGAGGGCTGGAACAATACTGGTCTAATGATATGGAGGGATGGGACAACATGGCTAATGAACACAGCCTTGTAAAAATAGAAGCCCCCAGCACACAGAGACACATTGAGATGTATATATAAAATGCCACCGTGCCCAGCTGCACACATACTGGTAAATATAATAAAATGCCCCATGAGCAGAAGCTTTCAGACTGGTAAATATATAAATACCCCCATAACCCAGCAGCCACAGACTGTAAATATAAAATGCCCCCAAGCAAGCCAGCACACACAGACTAGTATGTCTGCGCAGTACCTGTCATTCTTTCGGTCTCACATGTTTCTGTTCTTCCATCGGCCTTTCTCAACAATTCCTTACTCGTGTTCTAATTCTTCCTGCAACTTTGCATTCTCTCCACTGCAAAAACAAACATCAGTGGATCAGAAATAGGGAGAACAAACTTGCCCACTTGATCTTCAGTCACTACAAATTGTTTTTTTCTGGCCTTAAGAACTTACAAAAACCCCAAAATTAACTATTTGACCCCACACCTAATATCTATAATTTATAGGAGGTAAGAGCAAGTATGCTACATCCCATTTTGTTGTCATTAAAGGAGAATGAAAGTGTAATTAATAAATGATTAGGAAGTTCTCTCTAAGGAGGAGATATAATGGTATTGTTGTTTTAAACCCATCAAAATTTTATTAGTTGCCTAAACATTTATGTTGTTATTGGTGCTGCTCCTTGTCTTGTCCCAATATCCTTTGCTTCTGGTAACAACCTTCTGTGAGCCAAAATCCTTATCAGGCACAATCCATTCGGCATCAGTGGGGCTTACATCACCACTAGCAAAGGACATGGGAACAGAAGAGGAAGGGAAGAATCGTAATTAGGTTTATAAGCATTGTGTTAGCATTCAAAAATGAAATACACTATCAGATAAGGCCTCATTACATGGGGGATTCACATAAACCTAATATACTATTAGACTTTCATTCTCTTTTAACAGCTTTACTGCCTGTGCTCTGCTCTCTATGTGATTCCTGACTTGCAACATTGTTACAGGTCAGGGAAATTTCTAGATTCAGGGGAAAATAGTTAATTTGGGGTTCAGTGGTTGGCCCTATTGGCAGCAATGGTAGGTGTACTACTGAAAGTTTGCTAATGGTAATTAAGTAAAAAAGGTTAGAGTTAGGACCTTCAGACTGGGGTTACCTTGATGTGGTTGAAGGCTTTTCATTTCAGGTGGATCACAGTAATGTATACTAAAACCCCTGTTTATAAAGTATGCCGTGTGCAGATAATGATATTGTATGGGGCTAGGAATGTGCATTGATTATCTTTTTTGTTTGTATAAATGTTTGACCAATAGCACTTCTGCAAAACTAATTGTAATTTAGCCTAATTGGATGATGCTTCCACAGTCCTTTATTGTATGTATTTATTGGGAAGCATGGTCAAGGCTTCCATGTGGTAATAACGAATCCAAACGGCCTTTAATTGGAGGTCTATGCCTTTTATATAAAGCACTGGATGGCTCTTTCCTCCATTAAAAAGCCAAAGGGGGGGGGAAGTGAGAGAAAGCCTGTTATATGGATCCAGTGCACAACTATGAGAAATGCAAAGTTGCTAATGGCAATTGAAGTTAAAAAAGGTAGTAGAAGTAGACCTTCAGATTGGGGTTCCTTGACGTGGTTGGAAGGCTTTTTAAATCATGTGATCACAGTAATGGACATAAAAACCCTTGTTTATATGTATGACCAGTGTGCAGATGATATGATATTGAATGGGCCTGGAATGGGTATTAATGATCTTTTCTTTGTGGTATTGTAAATAAGGTGGCCAAAAAATAAAGAAATGTTTCTTACACTTCTTGAATCTGGAGGGGCGAGTGCCCATTACGTCCTTCATCAGGCTGTTCCGCGCCTCCTTCTCCATTCGCAGTGTGCTGCTTTTTAGCCCATAGCTCTCCAACTCTCCTCTATCATCTATCCATTTCTCTTCTGGCGCTTCTCTTCTTCCAGCTGCTGAGCCAGATACTCACGATATACTGCTGTTCTCGACGAAGCTCAGCTACAATAAAGGATCATTATCAGAAATCCGGTGTGAAGTAACCAGTTTATTTTGGAATTTTGTGACTGGAGTGAAAAATTCTCCTACTGATGACAGTGACCCTGCACTCAACCAAGGCTCGTCGCCAGGCGGCTCATCAATGGATGGCCTCGGCTGCGAGAATACCAGAAAAGGAGCTCACGACAGCCGCGCAAGCCGATTTTCGAGGCTGCGTGGTGTTTGCACGTAAGTATTAAACACCAGCTTATAGCGTTATTCACCGGAGTCACACACGCCTCTGATTAATCGGACGGGAGATTGCCAGAGCGATTGGTGCCAATGGGTAAATCACCTGGAGGAGTCTTTAATACAAATGGGGTTATTCAATAAAAGTTCTTATGTTTAAATGGTGCTAATTTAGCCCAACCAATAGATGTTAGCTTTCAATGTTACAGAAATTCTGATTGGTTGGGGCAAAAATAGCACCATTTTAAACGATAAGAAACCTTATTGAATAACCCTGAAAGGTACTTACAGCCTTTAAGCTATTATATACGATTATAGTGATGAAACATCAATGATTGCAGTTATGGTTGAACAGGAGGCCAGATTGGATATAAAACATATGGTTATATCTCCTAAAACAGATTAAAAATACCAGCCTATTATAACATGGGTCGCTCTGCATAACATGCTAAGTGAATGTCACAAGTGTCACACATGTTTGGTACACAACTATTATCGTCAAATCTTTCACCATATTGGTGTCTAGTTACTCCTGTAATCTCTTTATCCCTAGCACAACGGGATTACAGAGCAGGTAATTGCTAACTTTCCCATGGGTGAAGAATACTGAGCGTGGCTTACCCAGCGGTGCCTAGGGGAGGGGCAGGGAGTAGGTTTTTGAATTAATTTAATCAGCCAATCTAGATTTAAAAAAAAAAAAAAATCTGTCCCACAGATAAAACCTACTATATAAAGACAGAACTACAATTCTTTCCTCTTGCTGAGGTTAAACTGAAAAACCAGATAGCTAGGAGCATATTTACGGTATAGGTAGAGCTATTTCCTGGTTAATTTCCCACCAGACTTGAAGCCATGAATTTACACAGTCAAAAGTAACCAATGACATTGAAAACTTGGCAAAAAGTAACGCAGCAAATTTTAACATGCGCACAGACCAAAGCCTCCAGTAAATAGGTTTGTGGCAGCTGCACCTGGTCTCTTTCGATATCAGGTTTAAGGCTTGACGATCGTAAATAGGTTCTAGGTGACTTTAAGCCCTTAAAGGAGCTCTGTGTCTGGCCATGGCCTCCCGTAATGATCACGGATAGAATAATTATACTTCTTATATAAAATAGACTGGTGGGCTGGGATATAGGTTGAGTCTGAAAGAGTCTAGAGGCAGAGCCACAAACCCCAAGCTGGTGCCCTACACTGTGTGTGCTCTAGTGTGGCACCCAGCCAGGATACTTTTTTGCAATAGGTATGTTAAATAGGTAACCCCCAGGTGCATTTTCGTTTTGTCATACTGTAGGGTCACCTGATTTTCAGCCTAGTATATCATTGGTAACACACCATCCTTTTGATAATAACCAAACAAAAAAGAAAAATTTGTGATGAAATGATTCCCACTTAGAAATACGACCCTAGTACTAATTAGGACTTACCCAGGCAAAATGGGAGGTTACTAGCCTGACTCACTCCAGCCTTTGCAAAAGTTTCAAGTGTCTTAGGCCCCTGCTGTTGGCTGGTTTAGCAGACAAATAGGTAGGTGCAATCCTCTCAGCCCCTATCTTCCAGGCTCCAAACAACAGTATCAAGTAGAGGGAGCACATTGCAAGTGAAAATTTCTTTAAAGTGCGAAAAAACATACGTTTCGAGGACTCTGTGCCCTTCCTCTGTGCCTTGAGGAAGGGGCGCAGAGCCGAACGTGTATGTTGTTTTCGCACTTTAAAGAAATGTTCACTTGCGTAGTGTGCTTCTCTATACTTTGAACCTTGCTCACTCCAAGGCTTGCGTTCTCCTACCCCACCCTAGCCCTACCTACATGGTACCTTAGGAAGCTGTGGGGCATTAAGGAGCCTTAGGATCAGGACAATTGGAAAACGTACAAGTTACCCAATCCTATATCTGTCCTCACTCCTCTGGCTTTTTTTCAGTGTCCTTGATACCTGATAGGTTCTCCGGAATTTATATACTAGAGCCAGTTCCTCTTGCTGTTCTCGGGCCAAGCGTTTCATGCTTTGTTGATGGCTTCTCCAGAGTGGACTTGGCCTCCAGTTTCTTGTCCTTTTCTTTACTCAGTTCTTCCTCCATCTGTATAAGACGTTGTTGTCTGCCTGTGGTAAGAATCATATTTCAGAATTGGAACCTAATGATATATCCAGCTCTTATACGCTAAACTAACCAGAGATTTAGGATAATATTGTCCCCATTCATGACAGAGTAAGCTGCCCCTCCTCCATGCAGTCATCAAGGTTGGGACAACTGATCAAAACCAAGATTGTGCTCCCTTACTGCTTCTGCCATGCTCAAGCTCATAAAGCTCATTGAGTAAGGTAGAGGCAGTTACCTTTGCCGAAAGTAATAGAACTATCATTAAAGTATTGGGTTACAAAATACATGTAATAACTAGTAAAAAAGCAGTTTGAAGTCTTAATGTTTAGCGACACTTCACGTGTAAGATAGAGAAGAAGAAATGTACTTTCCACAACCAAAAGGAACAAACCAAAACATATTTATATTTTGGATAATATATTTTGTTCTTTGCTTTAAAAGAGACTGTAAGGGGAAAACTTACTATTAATTCTACCCTAGGTTTTCTCTTATAATCTGCAAATCAAGAGAGAATGACAGATGCACTGACCTGCTTCCCACCTCCTTCTCTAACATGTGCCTGTGCTGCTCCAGGCTAGAAATCAATACAGTGTCAGGGGAACTGATGGTGGGGCGGAGCAGAATCAGCACAGTCATCCCTTACTATAATAGAAATATAAAATATCTATTGTTAGTAGTAGTAGAGTTCTCTCTTTTTATTCCATTAGTTTTGGGTAAAGTGTCCCTTTAAGGAAATAAAACGGCAATGTGGTAGAGCAGGTGAGTGCAACTAGGATGGTCCATAAACATCAGTAAATTTTTTATACAACTTGCTATAAATTTTCATACCGGTATTTATTTCCTTGAATAATGATCTTCTGGCAAGGATTAAGCAAGTAATTAGATGTGATTGAAACCTTGCGATATCACCAATAGTAAAGCTTTTTTTGGCACGTTCCCTATAACCCAGTCATATGACAATTGGGTTTTAAAGTGTCACGGGACATTTATGTAAAGCACTTAGAAGGTCTTCATGAGACTTTACGCTGACAAAGAAAACTATATAGTTCGAAACATGTAGTGTGGCAAGTCATTTTAACTTAATACACATAACACTTTTTTACCCTTAAAGACCACCCAATAATCACTAATGTACCTCTCCTTTCCCTTCCCCTGCTCCTATATCTGGGCCTGTGGAAGCACACAGTCTGTTGTAATAAACTTGCACATGTAATGACCTATTATTCTAACTGCTTTACTTTTCTTGGTTTTACAAAACATGGCTGTCACCTCTGACTCCACCCGCTGAGGTCTCGTATGGTGGTCTACACTTCAGCCACCCACTAGGCAGATAATAAATTGGTGGGGAGTTGGTATTCTTCTCTCTGAGCGCTGTACTTCATACCCATCACACCCTTACCAGCCCTCTCTGTCTATCTTTTGCGTCCAATCAGTCCGTGTTTTACTCTCCCACGCCCTACAGATTGTGATTATTTATCGACTCTGGCCCGACCACCACTTTCTTTGACCACTTCTCTGCTGGTTGTCCCACTTGTATCCACTGACATCCCCTCATTATCTTAGGCATTTCAATATCCCCCTCGATACCAACACCTCTGCTGCCACTAAATTCTCTCTTCCTCTTCCCTTGGCCTTACCAATGGTCCTCTGCCCAGACCCTGTAATGGACACAACTGGATCTGGTCTTTCCGCCTTGACCCCATATCTACTTCTCCAACTCTCCTTTTCTCTATCCGATCATATATTTTCAAATGTAATCTTTATCTGTCCCGGCCGTAACCCCTAACCAAACAAAAGTAAAGTGCAGAGACCTGTGTAATCGACCCCCATTTGCTTCTGTCCCCCTCCAACAACTTGTCTCCATGCCCTCCTTCGACCCGATCTTGCAGCCGTCCACTACATACCACGGTTTCCAATGCCCTCGTATGTTGCTCTCTTATCCACCCGTCGCTTAGGTGCAAGAACCCAACCATGGTTAGGGAATAGATTAAAAAGTTGAAATCCTGTATGCCGAGCGATGCTGGCGCAAGAGTAACAAAAATAGACCACTTTCTTGAATTAAAAGTTCCCTTTACCGGGAAGAGGCTTTATCCTTAGCAAACAAAACTATTTCTCTTCACTTATACCACCAGTCCCATACCCCAAACAGCTCTTAAATTATCAACTCCTGCTCTGTTCGCCACCTCCTCTGCCTACCCCGTTTATCGGGTGATGAAATAGCCTCATTATTTCACAGAGAAAAGAACACGAAAACAACCAGAAATGGTTTTCCTGTGCCACCTACCTCCTCCTACAGCTTCCAACTCCTACCACTGCACTGGCTAACCCCCCCTCATTGGTTATCCCTTTAATTCAACCCAATGAGCTTCACCACTATTGCAGAACAGGGACTCTTCTATCCTACCAGGGACACGTCTCACCACCAAACCCCCTTGACCCCATTCCCTTCATCTCATTCCCCATCTCTCCTCTTCTTCATACCAGCCCTAACCTCTCTCTTTAACTTGTCCCTATCCAATGGGTAAAATTCCCCTCTACATTTAACATGCCGTGGTCTCCCCTATACTTAAAAAACCCTCCTTCGACCCGTCTGCTCTTTTTAGCTACTGGCCTTCCCTTACCATTTCTTCAAACTAACTGGAAAGACTGTCTATGCTGAACTAGTTAGTCCCCTGTCTGCTAACTCTCTCTTTGACCCCTCCAGTCAGGCTTCCGCTCCTAACCATCACGGAAATGCCCTCACTAAATGACCAATGATTACTTATGCTAAATCTAAAGGTCACTACTCTGTGTCATTCTTCTTGATCTGTCCTCTGCGTTAGATACTGTTGACCACCCTTACTTCTTCAGATCTGGCCTCAGGGTATCCAGGGCACTGCACTTCTTTGGCTTATCCTCCTATCTCTCTGGCTAGGACCTTTAGGTTTTCCACTCTGAAAATTAGCTCCACCCCTCGCCCCCTCCCTGGTGGGGTCCTGCAAGGCTCGGTACTCGGTCCTCTTCTTTTCTCCATCTACCACTGTGGCCTTGGACAATCCATTAGTTCATTTGGTCCAGTATCACCTGTATGAGATGGACCCAAATGAACATCTCTGCCCAGACCCTCCCTACACTGAATCCCAGGTCCCCGACTCCTCAAACTCACATGGACAGACTGAACTTGTCCTTTCCCACCCTCACGATCTGTTCCCCTCCCTAGTTTACTTTAATATAACAACACATCCATATCCCCATATCCTCATGTCGCTGCCGGGAATAAAGCTAGATTCTGATCTTTCCTTCAAACCCATGTCATTTTGCTTGCCAACTCCTGTCGGTTCCAACTCAAAAAACATTCCCACATTGACCCTTCCTCTTGAATGAAGCTACAAAATCCTAGTCCATGCCCTAATTATATCCCAACTAGACTACTGAACAACACATCCTGTGTTGTTACCAAACAACCGCCTAGCACCAATTCAATCCATCCTCAACTCTGCTGCCAACTCATTATTTCTCTTCTCGCTTTTCTAACGCCTCTTCCTCTCCGTCAGTCCCTCCACTGGTTGCCATACACAAAGGATCCAGTTTAACTGCTAACCTTATCCTATAAACAATATCCAATAAGCCCCTCCATATATCTCACCCTATCCTATAAAGCACTATCCAATACAGCCCCTCCATATATCTCAAAGCTGACTCACATCACTGTCCCAGTGCAACCTTCGCTCCGCAAACAATTCCTCTCATCCACCCTTGTCACCTCTTCCCAGCCGTGTAATGCCACTTTACTCGTGCTGCCCTTGCTCTGAACTCCTTCATCATTCTGTCTGTCACTCACCCATCCCTTATCCTTCCACCCACCCCTCTTCCGGCCATTTAACCTGGCCTGCCACTACCCCTTTTCCTACGATCCATATGATCCAACACCAGTTTTACCTCCCCTCCCCCCCTCCTCTTCCCCGCCTCCCCCTTTTCCCCTCCCCCTTCTGTCTCCCCCCCCCTTTCCGCCTCGCCTGTCCGCTTTGGGCCCGGGTCCTTCCCCTTCGCCCCCTTTTCCCCGCTCCGCCTTTCTTGCCTCCTGTCCGTCTCCTTGGCTCCCCTCGTGTCTGCGCCGGTCGTGGCCCCCGTTAGGCCCAGTTAACCTTCACGGGCCGCCTTCCGACCAGTTAACCTTCACGGGCTGCTTTCTGACCAGTTAACCTTCATGGGCGGCCTTCCAACCAGTTAACCATCACGGGCTGCTTTCTGACCAGTTAACCTTCACGGGCAGCCTTTCAGCTTGTTAAGCTTTCCGTGCAACATTCCGACTTGTTAACCTTCCTGGGCAGTCTTGAGACATACTGTAAATTTTGCGGAATGCCTCTCAATGTGATCCTTGTGCATGCCCAATTTTTTACATACTGAAAGAGGATCAGAAGGTTGAAATAATCAATCATACCTCCCCTACTATTATGGAACCCATGGGAAATTTTGTCCCAACCAATCAGATGTTCGCGTTCAAATGTTAAATAAGATATGATTGGTTGGGGCAAAATAAGCACCAATTGCAAATCTTGTTAATTGTTTTCTACATCAATATACCTTAACCTTCAGTTTAATTTAAAATTACTTTTCTTTGTAGAAATTGTGCAAATCTTTAAAGCTTGTTAATAGAAGTATAGAGCAAATTCTTGCCTTTATGAAATATGAAATATTTAGGACAAGGCTCATTTTTTTACAAGTGGTTTCAAAAGCTTCTTTAGATAATTAAAAGTTAAAACCAGATCTTATCTATATTTAAGAGTTCTCCTTATTCTCCAACTCTCTTCTCACCCTGAGGCCCATTGATGAACAGGACACGGCGATCTGTTCATGTTTAGTGAATATTCCTTGGCAGCGCGGGTGCTACGTCCCTCTGTACCAATCAGACGTACAGAATGACACAGGCTGTAAATGAAGAACCGGGAATGGAAACTAAATGGGATTTTATTGTCAAAAAACAGTTTTCTAGTTTGCACCCCATAGGGAGAGTTTAGCAGGTGTCACGACAAAGCTACAACTACATATTGTGGGTTAGGAAACTCATTCATTATTCATATTAGCTTTTAGAAAACAGGAAACAAAATCTATAAAAGCACACAGTAATACTGTGTAGGGATAAGCCTGTGAAGGTTCTCGTTTATCCAGGTCATGGTATATCTGTCAAATTCAGATAGAACAACTGGACTATAAGTTTAGTAGAAGACGTTTCGCTAGTCATCCGACTGGATCTCTTAATTCACAATGAATTGTACAACAATCTGTTGGCAATAAATACACTAGACTGTTCCCCAATCAGCATATAACAGCCAGGTGTCAGGGACTTCCTGAATGCAAAGTGTTGATTGAATGGTGGCGGAGAGGTTTTATCAAAGCTGTCCAGGGTAAGGCGTCAAAACAGCATTGTACATGACAGACAAATGGAGGGCTGACAATACTGTCTAATGATCAGGAGGACTGACAATACTGGGTAATGATCTGGAGGGCTGACAATACGTTCTAATGATCAGGAGGGCTGACAATACTAGGTAATGATCTGGAGGGCTGACAATACTGGGTAATGATCAGGAGGGCTGACAATACTAGGTAATCAACTGGAGGGTTGAAAATACTGGCTAGTAAACTGGAGGGCTGACAATACTGTCTAATAATCAGGAGGGCTGACAATACTGGCTAATGATATGGAGGGATGACAACACTGGCTAATGAACACAGCCTTGTAAAAATAGAATGCCCCCAGCACACAGAGACACATTGAGATGTATATATAAAATGCCACCGTGCCCAGCTGCACACATACTGGTAAATATAATAAAATGCCCCATGAGCAGAAGCTTTCAGACTGGTAAATATTATAAAATACCCCCATACCCAGCAGCACACAGACTTGTAAATATAAAATGCCCCCAGCCAATGCCAGCAGCACACAGACTAGTATGTCTGCGCAGTACCTGTCATTTCTTTCGGTCTCAAGCTGTTTATGTTCTTCCATCGCCTTTCTCAACAATTCCTTATCGTGTTCTAATTCTTCCTGCAACTTTGCATTTCTCTCCACTGCAAAAACAAACATCAGTGGATCAGAAATATGGAGAACAACTTGCCCACCTTGATCTTCAGTCACTACAAGTATTGTTTTTTCTGGGCCTTAAAGAACTTACAAAACCCCAAAATTAACTAATTTGACCCCACACCTAATATCTATAATTTATAGGAGGTAAGAGCAAGTATGCCTACATCCCATTTTGTTGTCATTAAAGGAGAATGAAAGTGTAATTAATAAATTGATTAGGAAGTTCTCTCTAAGGAGAGATATATATGGTATTGTATGTTTTAAACCATCAAAATTTTATTAGTTGCCTAAACATTTATGTTGTTATTGGTGCTGCTCCTTGTCTTGTCCCAATATCCTTTGCTTCTGGTAACACCTTCTTGTGAGCCAAATCCTTATGAGGCACAATCCCATTCGGCATCAGTGGGGCTTACATCACCACTAGCAAAGGACCATGGGAAACAGAAGAGGAAGGGAAGCATCAGTAATTAGGTTTTAAAGCATTTGTTAGCATTCAAAAATGAAAATACATATCAGATAAGGTCCTCATTACATGGGGGATCACATAAACCTAATATACTATTAGACTTTCATTCTCTTTTAACAGCTTTACTGCCTGTGCTCTGCTCTCTATGTGATTCCCTGACTTGCAACATTGTTACAGGTCAGGGAAATTTCTAGATTCAGGGGAAAATAGTTAATTTGGGGGTTCAGTGGTTGGCCCTATTGGCAGAAATGGTAGTGTAAATACTGCAAAAGTTTGCTAATGGTAATTAAAGTAAAAAAGGTTAGAAGTTAGGACCTTCCAGACTGGGGTTACCTTGATGTGGTTGGAAGGCTTTTCATTCATGGGATCACAGTATTGTATACTAAAACCCCTTTGTTTATAAAGTATGCCAGTGTGCAGATAATATGATATTGTATGGGGCCTAGGAATGTGCATTGATTATCTTTGTTTGTATAAATGTTTGACCAATAGCACTTCTGCAAAATCTAATTGTAATTTAGCCTAATTGGAGTGCTTCCACAGTCCTTCTATTGTATGTATTTATTGGGAAGCATGGTCAAGCTTCCATGTGGTAATAACGCATCCAACACGGCCCTTTAATTGGAGGTCTATGCCTTTAATATAAAGCACTGGATGGCCTCTTCCTCCATTTTAAAAAGCCAAAGGGCTGGGGGGGAAGTGAGAAAGCCTGTTATATGGATCCAGTGCACAACTATGAGAAATGCAAAAGTTTGCTAATGGCAATTGAAGTAAAAAAGGTTAGAAGTTAGGACCTTCCAGATTGGGGTTACCTTGACGTGGTTGGAAGGCTTTTAAATCATGTGATCACAGTAATGGACATTAAAAACCCTTTGTTTATAATGTATGCCAGTGTGCAGATGATATGATATTGAATGGGGCCCTGGAATGTGTATTAATGATCTTTTCTTTGTTGGTATTGTAAATAAGGTGGCCAAAAAATAAAGAAATGTTTCCTTACACTTCTCCTGAATCTGGAGGTGCCGAGTGCCCATTACGTCCTTCATCAGGCTGTTCCGCGCCTCCTTCTCCATTCGCAGCTGTGCTGCCTTTTTAGCCCATGATCTCTCCACCTCCTCCTCTATCATCTTATCCATTTCTCTTTCCTGGCGCTTCTCTTCTTCCAGCTGCTGAGCCAGATACTCACGATATACCTGCTGTTCTCGACGAAGCTCCAGCTACAATAAAGGATCATTATCAGAAATCCCGGTGTGAAGTAACCAGTTTATTTTGGATTTTGTGACTGGAGTGAAAATTCTCCTACTGATGACAGTGACCCTGCACTCAACCAAGGCTCGTCGCCAGGCGGCTCATCAATGATGCCATCGGCTGCGAGAATACCAGAAAAGGAGCTCACGCAGCCGCGCAAGCCGATTTTCCAGAGGCTGCGTGGCTGTTTGCACGTAAGTATTTAACACCAGCTTATAGCGTTATTCACCCGGAGTCACACAGCCTCTGATTAATCGGATACGGGAGATTTGCCCAGAGCGATTGTGCCAATGGGTAAATCACCCTGGAGGAGTCTTTATATACAAATGGGGTTATTCAATAAAAGTTCTTATCGTTTAAAATGGTGCTAATTTAGCCCCAACCAATCAGATGTTAGCTTTCAAATGTTACAGAAATTCTGATTGGTTGGGGCAAAATTAGCACCATTTTAAACGATAAGAACCTTTATTGAATAACCCTGAAAGTTACTTACAGCCTTTAAGCTATTATAATACGATTATAGTGACTGAACATCAATGATTGCAGGTTATGGTTTAACAGGAGGCCAGATTGGATATAAAACATATGGTTATATCTCCTAAAACAGATAAAATACCAGCCTATTTATAACATGGGTCGCTCTGCATAACATGCTAAGTGAATGTCACAATGTGTCACACATGCTTTGTACACAACTATTTATCTGTCAAATCTTTCACCATATTAGGCTGTCTAGTTACTCCCTGTACATCTCTTTATCCCTAGCACAAGGGATTACAGAGCAGGTAATTGCATATACTTTCCCCATGGGTGAAGAATACTGAGCGTGTCTTTACCCAGCGGGTGCCTAGGGGGAGGGGCAGGGAGTAGGTTTTGAATTAATTTAATCAGCCAATCTAGATTTAAAAAAAAAAAAAAATCTGTCCACAGATAATAACCTAATATATAAAGACAGAAATACATTCTTTCCTCTTGCTGAGTTAAACTGAAAACCCAGATAGCTAGGAGCATATTTACGGTATAAGGTAGAGCTACTTTCCCTGGTTAATTTCCCCACCAGACTTGAAGCCATGATTTTACACAGTCAAAAGTAACCAATGACATTGAAAACTTGGCAAAAAGGTAACGCAGCAAATTTTAACATGCGCACAGCCACAAAGCCTCCAGTAAATAGGTTTGTGGCAGCTGCACCCTGGTCTCTTTCGATACTCAGGTTTAAGCTGCTCTGACCGATCGTAAATAGGTTAGCGTGACTTTAAGCCCTTAAAGGAGCTCTGTGTCTGGCCATGGCCTCTCCGTAAATGATCCGGATAGAATACTTATACTTCTTATATAAAATAGACTGGTGGGCTGGGATATAGGTTGAGTCTGAAGAGCTAGAGGCAGAGCCACAAACCCAAGCTGGTCCCTACCTGTTGTGCTGCTAGTGTGGCACCCAGCCAGGATACTTTTTTAGCAATAGGTATGTTAAATAGTGTAAAACCCACCCAGGTGCATTTTCTGTTTTGTTCATACTGTAGGGTACACCTGATTTTCAGCCTAGTTATATTCATTGTGTAACACACCCTAACCTTTTGATAAATAACAAACAAAAAAGAAAAATCTTGTGATGAAATGATTCCCCCACTTTAGAAATACGACCCTAGTACTAATTTAGGACTTACCCAGGCAAAATGGGAGGTTACTAGCCTGACCCTGACTCACTCAAGGCTTGCGTTCATCCTACCCCCACCCTAGCCCTACCTACACTGGTACCACTTAGGAAGATGTGGGACATTAAGGGAGCCTCTAGTAATCAGGACAATTGGAAAACGATACAAGTTACCCCAATCCTACTATCTGTCCTCACCTTCCTCTGGCGTTTTTCTTCAGTGTCCTCTTGATAGCCCTGCATAAGGTTCTCCAGGAATTTCATATCTAGAGCCAGTTCCTCTTGCTGTTCTCGGGCCAAGCGTTTCATCTTCTGTTTGATGGACTTCTCCAGAGTGGACTTGACCTCCAGTTTCTTTTGTTCCTTTTCTCTTAACTCACGTTCTTCCTCCATCTTTATAAGACGTTGTTGTTCTGCCTGTGGTAAGAATCATATTTCCAGAATTGGAACCTAATTGATATATCCAGCTCTTTAATACCTGCATAACTAACCAGATATTTAAGGATAATTATTGTCCCCATTCTGACAGAGTAAGCTGGCCCCTCCCTCCATGCAGTCAATCAAGGTTGGGACAACTGACATCACAACCAATGATTGCTGCTTCCCTTACTGCCTCTTCTGCACATGCTCAAGCTCATAAAAGCTCATTGAGTAGAGGTAAGAGGCAGTTACCTTTGCCAGAAAGTAATAGAACTTATCATTAAATATCTGGGTTACAAATACATGTAATAAACTAGTAAAAATAGCAGTTGAAGTTCTTAATGTTTAGCGACACTTCACGTGTAAGATAGAGAAGAAGAAATGTACTTTCCCAAACCAAAGAGAACAAACCAAACAATATTATATTTTGGATAATATATTTTTGTTCTTTGCTTTAAAAGAGACTGTAAGGGGGAAAACTTACTATTAATTCTACCCTAGGTTTTCTCTTATAATCTGCAATATCAAGAGAGAATGACAGATGCACTGACCTGCTCTTCCCACCTCCTTCTCTAACATGTGCCTGTGTGCTCCAGTGCTAGAAATCAATACAGTGTCAGGGGAACTGATGGTGGGGCGGAGAGATATCAGCACAGTCATCCCTTACTATAAATAGAAATATAAATATATCCTATTGTTAGTAGTAGTAAGAGTATCTCTCTTTTTATTCCATTAGTTTTGGGTAAAGTGTCCCTTTTAAGGAAAATAAAACGGCAATGTGGTAGAGCAGGTGAGTGCACTAGGATGGTCCATAACATCAGTAAATTTTTTATACAACTTGCTATAAATTCTTCATACCGGTATTTATTTCCTTGAATAATGATCTTCTGGCAAGGATTCAGCAATGTAATTAGCATGTGATTGAAACCTTGCGATATCACCAATAGTAAAGCTTTTTTTGGCACGTTCCCTATAAACCAGTCATATGACAATTGGTTAAAGTGTCACGGGAACTTTATGTAAGACACTTAGAAGGTCTTCATGAGACTTTACGCTTGACAAAGAAACTATATAGTTCGAAACATGTAGTGTGGCAAGTCATTTTACCTTAATAAACAATAACACTTTTTTACCCTAAAGACACCCAATATCACTAATGTACCTCTCCTTTCCCTTCCCCCTGCTCCTATATCTGGGCCTTGTGGAACGCACACAGTCTGTTTGTAATAAACTTGCACATGTACATGACCTATTTATCTCTAACTGCTTTACTTTTCTTGGTTTTACCAAAACATGGCTGTCACCCTCTGACTCACCCGCCGCGCTCTCGTATGGTGGTCTACACTTCAGCCACCCCACTAGGCCAGATAATAAATGTGGTGGGGGAGTTGGTATTCTTCTCTCTGAGCGCTGTACTTTCATACCCATCACACCCTTACCAGCCCTCTCCTGTCTATCTTTTGAGTTCCACTCAGTCCGTGTTTACTCTCCCACGCCCCTACAGATTGTGATTATTTATCGACCATCTGGCCCGACCACCACTTTCTTTGACCACTTCTCTGCTTGGTTGTCCCACTTTGTATCCACTGACATCCCCTCAATTATCTTAGGGCATTTCAATATCCCCATCGATACCAACACCTCTGCTGCCACTAAACTTCTCTCTTACCTCCTCCCTTGGCCTTACCCAATGGTCCTCTGCCCAGACCCATTGTAATGGACACACACTGGATCTGGTCTTTACCCGCCTCTGCTCCATATCTAACTTCTCCAACTCTCCCTTTTCTCTATCCGATCATAATCTTTTCAAATGTAATCTTGTCATCTGTCCCGGCCGTAACCCCTAACCAACAAAAGTACAGATGCAGAGACCTGTGTAATCGACCCCCATTTGCTCTCTGTCCCCCTCCAACAACTTGTCTCCATGCCCTCCTTCTCGGACCCTGATCTTGCAGCCGTCCACTACCATACCACGGTTTCCAATGCCCTCGACTGTTGCTCTCTTATCCACCCGTCGCCTTAGGTGCAAGAACCCACAACCATGGCTTAGGGAATAGATTAAAAAGTTGAAATCCTGTATAGCCGAGCGATGCTGGCGCAAGAGTAACAAAAATAGACACTTTCTTGAATTTAAAAGTTCCCTTTACCGGGCCAGAAGTGCTTTATCCTTAGCCAAACAAAACTATTTCTCTTCACTTATATCCACACAGTCCCATTACCCCAAACAGCTCTTTAAATTATTCAACTCCCTGCTCTGTTCGCCACCTCCTCTGCCTACCCCGTTTATCGGGTGATGAAATAGCCTCATATTTCACAGAGAAAATCGAAAACACCAGAAATGGTTTTCCTGTGCACCCTACCTCCTCCCTACAGCTTCCAACTCCTACCACTGCACTGGCTAACCCCCCTTCATTGGTTAATCCCTTTAATTCAACCCTAATGAGCTTCACCACTATTGCAGAACAGGGACTCTTATCTCTCCTATCCAGGACACGTCTCACCACCAACCCCCTTGACCCCATTCCCTCTCATCTCATTCCCCATCTCTCCTCTTCCTTCATACCAGCCCTAACCTCTCTCTTTAACTTGTCCCTCTCCACTGGTAATTTCCCCTCTACATTTAAACATGCCGTGGTCTCCCCTATACTTAAAAAACCCTCCTTCGACCCGTCTGCTCTTTCTAGCTACTGGCCTGTCTCCCTTCTCCCATTTTCTTCTAAACTACTGGAAAGACATGTCTATGCTGAACTAGTTAGTCACCTGTCTGCTAACTCTCTCTTTGACCACCTCCAGTCAGGCTTCCGCCCTAACCACTCCACGGAAACTGCCCTCACTAAAGTGACCAATGATCTACTTAGTGCTAAATCTAAAGGTCACTACTCTTTGCTCATTCTTCTTGATCTGTCCTCTGCTTTAGATACTGTTGACCACCCTCTACTTCTTCAGATCCTGGCCTCCTTGGGTATCCAGGGCACTGCACTTTCTTGGCTATCCTCCTATCTCTCTGGTAGGACCTTTA
>CM033469.1:403643095-403682062 GCA_019447015.1 Hymenochirus boettgeri | reverse complement strand
ACCACTCCAAGGAAACTGCCCTCACTAAAGTGACCAATGATCTACTTAGTGCTAAATCTAAAGGTCACTACTCTTTGCTCATTCTTCTTGATCTGTCCTCTGCTTTAGATACTGTTGACCACCCTCTACTTCTTCAGATCCTGGCCTCCTTGGGTATCCAGGGCACTGCACTTTCTTGGCTATCCTCCTATCTCTCTGGTAGGACCTTTAGTGTTTTCCACTCTGAAATTAGCTCCACCCCTCGCCCCCTCCCTGTGGGGGTCCTGCAAGGCTCGGTACTCGGTCCTCTTCTTTTCTCCATCTACACCTGTGGCCTTGGACAACTCATTAGTTCATTTGGGTTCCAGTATCACCTGTATGCAGATGGTACCCAAATGTACATCTCTGCCCAGACCTCCCTACACTGACATCCCAGGTCCCCGACTTCCTCAAACTCAACATGGACAAGACTGAACTTGTCCTTTTCCCACCCTCACGATCTGTTCCCCTCCCTAGTCTTACTATTAATATTAACAACACATCCATATCCCCATATCCTCATGTCCGCTGCCTGGGAATAACGCTAGATTCCGATCTTTCCTTCAAACCCCATGTCATTTTGCTTGCCAACTCCTGTCGGTTCCAACTCAAAAACATCTCCCACATTTGACCCTTCCTCTTGAATGAAGCTACAAAAATCCTAGTCCATGCCCTAATTATATCCCAACTAGACTACTGCAACACACTCCTGTGTTGTTTACCAAACAACCGCCTAGCACCGCTTCAATCCATCCTCAACTCTGCTGCCCAACTCATTCATTTCTCTTCTCGCTTTTCTAACGCCTCTCCTCTCCGTCAGTCCCTCCACTGGTTGCCCATCACACAAAGGATCCAGTTTAAACTGCTAACCTTATCCTATAAAGCACTATCCAATACAGCCCCTCCATATATCTCACCCTATCCTATAAAGCACTATCCAATACAGCCCCTCCATATATCTCAAAGCTGATCCACCAATATCGTCCCAGTTGCAACCTTCGCTCCGCAAACAATCTCCTCTCATCCACCCTTGTCACCTCTTCCCATGCCTGTAATGAGCACTTTACTCGTGCTGCCCCTCTGCTCTGGAACTCCCTTCATCATTCTGTCTGTCACTCACCATCCCTTAATACCTTCAAACCCACCTCTTCAGGCACCATATAACCTGGCCTAGACATTACCCCTTTTACTATCCAATATGATCCAACCCACGTTTTACACTCCACTGCCAATCTATTTACAGCCTACCAATTCCCATCACCTTATGTCTCACCCCCATTTCCTCTAGACTGTAAGCTCTTTGGGCAGGGTCCTCTCTCCTATTGTATCACGGTATTGCTGTAAGAAACTTACTTATGTAATATGTATGACTTTGTATAACATGTATTACCTGTATGTATGACTATGTAATTGTATGACAATATAATTGTAAAGCGCCAAGGAAGATGTTGGCTTTATAAAATCTATAATAATAATAATTATAATACTACTTTTAAGAAAAAAAGAGCAGTATTTTCCTATCCTAATGACCTTAACCTGCCCATTCAGCATTTTGTCTGTGTATAAATAAATGCTTCGGAAATACTGACTTCCTATTTGCAGGACCCCTAATAGAGACTGTTATGGTCTTGCCCTTGACCCAGCGCCTGGGTTGATTCAGTTGCTCAGTAGAGATCTGAGCAAGTTTGACCCATCCAACAGCCAATCAGTAGAAATTACTGTTAGTAACATTCAACGTTAGGGTGCATTCTGGGAAGAAGAAGGACCGTTACAGAACCTGAAATGTTAGTTCACTAATGTCAACAGCAGGGAATAGCAAGGGGTATGAAATCAACTGATTTTTCATAATGGGAGAGAAAATGTAGAACAACTAAGTATGTATGATATAAACTAAGGTGGAGATGCTATATGGACCAAATCTGTCTAAAACCCACGTTAACCTGAATAAAATTTCAGGTTAACGTGGGTTTTAGATGAATTTTAGAGCACAGTGCCATATTCAAATGTTTAAGGAAGTAGCGCTGTGCTACCGATCCAAAACCCGGTTCGTTAGGTTTTGCGCTGCTTCGGGACGTGTTGTGGAGCTTTAAAGTCCCGCTTCTTACCTTAGCCCCGATCCCGCGTTGCAATACCTGACGCAATCTCGTTTACGTCCGGTATTGTATCAAGGGATCGGACTAAGGTAAGTATTGCGTTTCTTAGTATTGAATCTCCCCCTAAGAATTTTAAAAATAATATTTTACACTGAACTTTTCCTTTATAAATGGCATTTCTAACCCTGACAAACTTTCTACCCCACAACCAGGACCACCCAAATCCTGTATTTCACTATACTTACTAAGCTCCCCAGCATTTACATTGAAGACCACCATCCCTCTTCTTTATTCCAAGCTTGTACAGCCATGAATTGGGGCAGACACAGTGCGGCAAGGGACCAGTGGACTCCAAGGTAAATATCTTCCTTTAGGTCCTGGTTGTGGGGTAGAATGTTTGTCATTGGGGTCAACATGCCCTTTAAATCTCTCTTTAAACCGTAGTCAGAAAATTATTGATTTTACTATACAGATATCAAAAGAGTGTCAGGGGAACTGGTGGTGGGACGGAGAGCTATCAGCATACTATTAGTATTTGTGAAAAAATGGCTGTGGACTATACAGGACTAAACCGTGATTTGATTGGAAGGTTTATTGTATGGGGCCCTAGAGGGAACATTAGCCATAGACAAATAGCTGTTTTCCCTCTGTCTTACCAATAATGTGGTTTCTTCATTTTTCAGATGCTTCTCCTGCATTTTCTGAGCATCAGAGGCTGTTTTTTGAAGAAATGCAATTTCCCTATTAATCTCCAGACGCTTCTGGCGTTTTTTCTCTTCCTGCTCCACTTTGGCCAAACGGTCTTGTTCCCACATCCGGTCAAAGGTTTTGTCCTCTTCCTTGCGCTGACGGTCCATTTCCTCTTTCACAGCCAGCTGAGCCAGTCTCTCCGTACACACCTCGTTCAGCTGAAACTGGGACCTGAGTGATCGAAGTTCCTCACACTGTTCCCTGTAAAGGAATTTTCACTAGTCAAATATCACAAGCAGTTCACCAGAACAACCAGTTGTCAATCAAATCCATAAACTTGTAGATGGGCAGTCATCACCAATTACATTTGTTTTCCTCTTTTATTGTCTTTCTAATCCTACTAGCCACCCTCAAATCAACACACAGGCCCTCAAACTCCATTTTCATATTCCTGGAAGGACTTACAGACCCTCATCCCTCGCCAGTATGTTCCGCCTCCTCTGCTGCACATGTGAGCTGGTTCCGGGCATGTACCCCACTGCCAGTAAGGGGTCAGGTTCTTTAAGTCCTTTCAGGGGTGAGGTGGAACATGCCCTTTAAGTCCAGTACAGACAGTAGATTGATCTTGTCTGAAACAACTGAAAATGTCTTAGCTACCAATCTAGCATCCTTTAACATTTAGCATTCTGCCCTGCTTGACCACTAAACAATGTTGGGGAGCTTTGCTACTTCTAGCACGAGTATCGACTGGTCCATTTAAGATTTCTATAAGATTTATATGCAGCTTAAGCCCGGTACACATGGACAGATTATAAAGTATAAACAAAAAGAAACAGCCAATAGTTCAGCCAACCAATCACTCTCGGCTAATTTTCCTTTCAATCCCATGGCAAATATGGAACCAGGGGACAACCGGGTAATCTGCCTGTGTGTATAGGACCCTAAACCCTTCCAATAACTCTCCATCCTGTGTCTCAATTCCTTTTGTAAACGCATAACCACCCCAAAGCACCCAGGCAGACCCTTATTTTACCTGAATTGCTGATCACGTTTCTCAGCTACAAGAGACATTCTTTCCTTCTCCCTCTTTTCCCGCAGACTTTTGACTCTCTCTCTCATTTTTGCCTGTCTTTCCAGACTGGTTTCCTCCATAGCCTCCATTTCCCGGATATACGCCATTTCTTCACTCTCCAGTAAGGCAGTAAGCCTGAAGTCAATAGGGAGAAAACATTTTATTATTGCCTGTTAATTTGCTCCCTAAAATTTGTAGAGGCAATGATATAAATCTAGAACATCGCACAGCCCCAGCAAGATGTCTGTTTCTATTGGCCAGGAACTCATAGGATTATGGGTACTTGTGAAAAACAATTGTCCAGCCATTTTCTGGACAACACTGTTAAGCAAATCATTACAAGTGCTTTAATTCTCCTTTGCTAACATATATACATAATTGAATTAAAAATAAACATTGGATAGTGGATCAAGTAACCACTACCTTAAATTTTTAGCTTTGTATGTTTGATATTATTAGAATTCACAGAGAAGTTCCATGGCCATAAAAAAGCTACACTCACATAGACCTGATTATATTAATATTAGCCAGTGACAGGTCAGTTCACATAATCTATAACACGGACTCTACCTACCTCTCTCTCCTCTCATCCAGGTGATTCTTATACTCCTGCATTGTCTGGTAAACCTTCCTCTGTACCCTACTATGCAGGACTTTCTGGTCTGTAATTCTCTCCCATTTGTCTTTCATGTGCCCAGTTGCGATCTGCTTCGTGAAGGCGAGCATCTGTTCTCTGGCATCCTCCTGCCGCCTCCTTTCAAGGATGGCATAGTCTGTAGGTCTGCTGCTAGGGAACTTGGCTATCTGTGGGGATACGGAATTCTGTTTCTTTTGTATTTGGTGCTTTAGTCCTTTTAGTTAATAAACCTTGATAATAACTTTTTGGGGTAAGATATGACAGCGTGCAGTATTGCTGAATTAAACTTCCAAAAAGTTAATATCCGGAAAGGTTATTGTGTGCGGGATTGCCGCTTGATATTACCCACAAAAAGTGATTATTTTCCCCTTTAATTTTTGGATGCTCCTCCTACAAATTATTTCTAGCCTTGTACCCTATAAAGCTGTTTACAGACACGCAGAGAGAGATTGAGTTTCAAACCAGGAAATGTATCAGTTAATGGCTTAGTGGTTATCGCTGGACTGTCTATACAGGCCCTTTCTCCTCCTATAGGATACATTTGGATACGACCCATAAAGCTGGTACACACAGGCAGATTTTTAGGGCCAGTAGAAATATCCTCAGTCACTGCATGATTGGCCGTAATTACCTCTTATTAACTCTCTGGTGCATTGTTCACAAACAGGGCATATCAAAGGACGCAGCGACATCCTTTAAAATTAGAATAAAAGAAGTTTCATCTTCAGTTTAGGAAAGGTTTCTTTACAATGACAACGGTGAAACTGTGGAACTGTCTTCCAGCAGATGTGGTAATGGCAAGTTAATTAAATAGCTTTAAAAATGGGCTGGATAAGTTTCTAAAACTAAATAATATTAAGAATTACTGGTATTAATACATATACTGTAGTTCTGGTTGATCCAGGGATACTATAGAATATTGAGAATTACTGGTATTAATATATATACTGTAGTTCTGGTTGGTACGGGGATACTATATAATATTGAGAATTACTGGTATTAATATATATACTGTAGTTCTGGTTGGTACAGGGATACTATATAATATTAAGAATTACTGGTATTAATACTATATACTGTAGTTTTTGGTTCGTACGGATACTATATAATATTAAGAATTACTGGTATTATCATACTGTAGTTCTGGTTGGTACAGGGATACTATATATATTGAGAATTACTGATATTAATACTATACTGTAGTTCTGGTTGGTACAGGGATACTATATAATATAGAGAATTACTGGTATTAATCATATACTGTAGTTCTGGTTGGTACGGGATACTATAAATATTAGAATTACTGGTATTAATACTATACTGTAGTTTTGGTTGGTACAGGGATACTATATAATATTGAGAATACTGGTATTATACAATACTGTAGTTTTTGTTGGTACAGGGATACTATATAATATGAGATTACTGGTATTAATATATACTGTAGTTCTGGTTGGTACAGGGATACTATATATATTGAGAATTACTGTATTAAATACATATACTGTAGTTCTGGTTGGTACGAGGATACTATATAATATTGAGAATTACTGGTATTAATACATATACTGTAGTTCTGGTTGGTACGGGGATAATATATAATATTGAGAATTACTGGTATTAATACATATACTGTAGTTCTGGTCGGTACAGGGATACTATATAATATTGAGAATTACTGGTATTAATACATTTACAGTGAACTGCAGGACTTACTTGACATTGGCTAATGAACTGCAGGACTTGGAGGACTTATCTTGACATTGGCTAATACACTGGAGGGCTGACCTACACTTAAATGTGGTTATATCACTGAGACCCCATATATTGCTCTGCTCTCAGCTTCCTTCAAAGTGCAGGAGATTATAGGGAGCAGAACAATGTATGGGGAGATACGCATAGGCTGGGACTAGCATCTACCAGCAGGCAGCACATTATTAAGTTTGAAACAGGGAGAGGCAGTGTCCCCAAAGCCTTATTACAGACCTCTCATTCGGTGCATGTTATGTCGGATCAGCAGCAGAGGGGGAGTTTCTGTCCAGTAATAAAAAACAAACACGTTGCTTACCCTGTCAGAAGGAGTCCTCTCTGTGCAGGTTCCTCTGCTAGATTCCGACCGCCTTCTATTGGCCAACTCTAAAGACAGGAAACAAGGACTGTCAGCAAATGGCGTGCTAGAGTCACATCAAATTACACTACATTTGATTGGAGGAATCAATTAAACAGCAGGCGTGTCCTATTACATCAGGCCTCTATACATTTTAGACATTCAAGGTTCCTCACCACAGGAGAGAGATGTGGGTTCTGGAGTTCCCCAGCACTGATTATCCTCTCCCATAACTTCAGTGTAACATTGGAGATGTGATAAGCACAGGTGATGGCAGACGAGTGAAGAGGAGCCAAGTAAGGAGACGGGATGGTCGGCCAGCCTGGGGTTTGTAGATCAATCACCACCAGCTCCTCCTCCACTAGAACAACCAGAGCAGTGGGATTGTCAGAGCCTAAAGAGAAACAATGAAATTGATTATTGTGGGGTGCCCCTATTTATAATCCCTCACTACAAGGTCAGGAAAAACTTCCAGTTATCCACAGGACAAAAAGTTCAAATGCTTCCAAATGTGATTTAAATGGAGACAATTTCTACTAGAGATAATGTAAATGAATATATATAGTATATTAAAGAAGAATGAAAGGAACATTTTTTACCATATAATCTGAACACCAATACACTGTAAATTACCACTGCAGTAAATGGATTAAAGGGCATCTATACCAAACTTTTTTTTTTGTTATTTAAATTGGCCATTACTGGAAACTAGAATTTTTCCCAACCACCACTGTACCAGTTCTATTGTTCTGTCAATTTAAGATATCAAATCTGAAGCATATCTGTCAATCAAGTGCCTTATTACCATAAACTCTGCTGTAGATGGAATGGTGACATAAGGTATGCTGGGTGCAGTTTTGACAGATGGTATGAGGGAAACTCCCTCTCTCAAGGCTTCCTCAGCGATTACTGAGCATGCATTCCCTAATAAAGAAGGGGGGACGGAGGGAGGGGGGGGGGGGTTTAAAAGAGGAAGGGGGATACTGAGCAAAACAAGTACTGGATTGAATGCATGCAACAGCACACACACAGTAAGTGCTATTTACACATTTATTTATAGATTAAGATGAGGAAAAGTATTTTTTTCAGTATAGTTGCCGTTTAAAGTATATGTAATTCCCTGAAAAACTGGATAACTGCATGTGCACTGTCTGGCCACAACTCCTGACTTCAGTCACATGGTCCCGTCCAATATGAACTGTAACAAGATTGGCTGGAGACTACTAGAGGGTGAGACCTGCTGTTAAATTCCTGCAGTAAGTATGGATTGGGCATGTGCACTTGTCAATGACCACACTGTGCACTACAGGAATTCTGGGGGGAAAAACACAAACCCTATGTTTGAAATGTAAATTTCCCAGCACCCACATTAAAATGAGAGGTGAGGCACAGATTACAGTTTTTATATCAAGGCAGAGTCTTCTGATTCAGTGTTTTCCTTGCTTAGGATTTACTTGTACTTTAACAAAAAAACAAATACAAGTTGTGCCCAAAACACAGTGTAACATTCATTAAAATGTAAAGTAGTAGATTGTGTTCAAACTGAGAAGATAGTTCTCCTTCTTTATAATAAATCCCTCAATGATCTACAACAGAATCTTTAATAACAAATTTCCAGCATTCTCCGGTTGCTGGGACTTGTAGTTTTCATGTCGCATCTATCCTGACCGTCAGCCCAAAAACTGATGATGAAATAATAGATCACTTGCATTTCTAAGTTCTCCCTAATTAAAGAGAGACTTGTGCGAAATCAGGAAAATCTTTCAATTACAGCAGCTCTGCAGCTAATTTCTCATAACCCTTTGCTGGTCTTTGAACAAGAAGTAGCCAATTGGACAGATCATCACTTTCCCCCTTGCACATGGAACATGTCTGTCCCACTGGGAGAGCAGATAAAGAGAGGTATGAGAGAAAATTTTCTATATCTCTGATTAGAAATTACTTAAAAAGACAAGCGATACATCATTTTAATCTGTGGGTTTAGAATTCGCAATCAAGATAAATTGTGTTTCAGGACAAAGATGTCCCTTAACCTGGGTGCACACATGCCAGACCTTTGTGTATCCTGATCTTGATAAATAACAGGATCTTTCACAGTCCCGAGCCTTCTCCCTATACACAGCATATACACAGCATAGGGAGGATGTTTGGGACTGTGCGTTTCCCTGGACCACGGCCTCTATAGGGAGACTACCGCGGAAATTTTCAGTCTCTCGAACAACCGCAAGCCTGACGAGAATGGTCGGCCTACATTCGGGAAAGACACTACACCCACTGACGATATGTTATGCATTTGGGCAAAAAACAACCAATGATAGTTGTACCCTAAATGGATTCGAGTCAAGAGTTAACTCAATAGAGAAGGATTTTGGGAGTTATTGTGGACAATAGACTTAGTAGCTCTAAGCAGTGCCAGGCAGTATCTGCTAAAGCCAATACAATTCTTTCCTGTATAAAAAGGAGCAATTCTGCCTCTGAATAGAGCCCTCGTAAGGCCTCATCTTGAGTGTGCAGTTTTGGGTACCTAGAAAAAAAGGCGATTGTGAGGTAACCCTATAAAAAGGTTACAGGGAGCTACAGCTAATGAGCAGGGGATGTTTTCTCTCATACAATACTAGAGGCCACCCCTTTATACTTGAGGAAAAGCCATTTAAGCAACGTAAATGGTTGATCACTGTGAGGGAAGTAGGGTTGTGGGATGCTCTACCAGGAAATGTTGTGTCGGCTAAATCACACATTTAAAAGGAGGTTTGGACGTTTTCTTGGACAGGGAGAATATCCTTTTTTTCAACCCAAATTAACTGTGCAATTACAGCAGAAGCAAATATACCAACTGTCAGAATCTACCCTGGAGTCAATATGGAGGTATAAGAAGCAGATACTAATATCAGGGAGACTTCTCGAGATCTCTTATGATTCCACCCCATGTATGACCTTAATGGGGAAAAAATAAAACTTAACTATACCCCATCTATTAAAAAATGCCACAAGATATGCCTCTTTGTATCAATTTCAGACACATGTTCAAACCAATGTTGTAAGCAGCCATGAGTCACGTAACAGATTGTCTCTCTCTCAAAATCTCTGTTCCCATTTGTACTATAGCAACAGAAAAACCAAACAATCCTGCGCGAATTCTAAGATGTACAGCGTTCCTTTCACTAGCTGCTTCTTAATAACAAGTCTTGGCTTTAATACGATTACAAGCGGAATTACCCCAGGGCAACCAAATATTTGTTTTAATTCTTCTGACACGAGATGATTGGCTGAATCTCTCCTAATGTAAAATCTACGGTCTTTAGAGTGAAAAGTCTGATTGCATTCCATTCTATTGGTATGAACAAAGGAACCACCCGTAGTTTCACTATAGATAGTGACTCTAAACTGTAACAAAACAGAAATCAGAGACAGCCCTTTAGCAGATTTGTATTTACAGTGGTCATACCATCTTCACTCTTTAGGGGGCACACGGTAAAGAAGTCAATCACGCGAGAAGTGAAGTCGAGGGTTACCAAATTCTTTCCTTGCTGGATAGTGACACAGTGCCGGTCACCGTAGCTAGCTCTTGGCATTCCTCCACTGAATATGACATAAGGGTTCCTAAAAAGGATGCAAGCATACGGAATTCAAGAACTCAAGTGGGAGGGTGACACGCCCCATGTTTGTCACAGCCAATCACAGACAGTGGTTTACAGTTAAATTGTTGCAGGTATCAATATTTTGATTTGTTATCAGCAATTACAGATGGTCAATAAAGGTAATTTACAATAGATTGTATATTATATATCCTGTAAGGGGTTATATATAACATTTAACATAGATCAACTATATACAAAGCGGTATGCCATTTGGGGAGCTCTTCATTATAGTATATCTCTGAAGCAGGTATCAATATTGAATTAAATCTCACCCCGAACTGCTGGATCTGCACTGGATTTTGTTGATGGCTTTGCAAGGAAAGGGACCTAAAAAAAATTAATTCATTACATTTGAAGTCTTTTCTTTCTGGTTTACAATGGAAGCTGCAAAATAGCTTTCTATTATGGCCCCAGAGACTAATAAGAACACCGAAGCTGCAATTATTTAAAGCGCCTGTGCAAAGCCAGGTGCACAGACAGACAGACCCTAGACCTCCATAGTGCATTTCCACCCCCAAAATTAAAATTTACCCCACTACTGCCCCCACTGTGTAGTGTTCATATATCCTGACCTTACTCCTTAGCTCCTTATGGTTCTTCTGCAGGGCCTTCTGAAAGTCCAGCAAAGTGAAGAGTAGGAGCTGTCTTGTGTGTCATCCAGTGCATGCTACTTCCTTGTCCTCATTGGGGTCTTTGGCAAGCACAGGGGAGCTCTCCCCCCTCCCTCTGGATCCCTCCATGCTGCATGGTTCTTTAAGCAATAAACTTTTCTGTAGTGTAGGTGACCCTCTTCCAACCCTAAACACTAGGGTTTTAACATTAAAACTGCCCAGAAATCTACTTACTCACCTTTGTTCCCTCAGCTCTCTCAATAGCCGACAGCTGACTCTCAACCAATCACAGACGCGGCTTCCGGTCTGGCCCCTATTACTACTTCCGGGAACAGAAGAGAAGTAGAGGTAACGAAGGTGGGTAAGTCGATTTCTGGGCATTTTTTAATGTTAAAACCCTAGCGTTTGGGGGGTGGTGGAAAATGGTGTCCCATACATTACAGAAAAAATTATTTTGGGGGTGGAGATACCCTTTAACCAATCACAAAGAGACAGAAATTACCTGGTACTTACCATATGGTATTTTAGAGGTGGTGGGTTGCAATGTGGTGCTCGATCCGGCAGTGACCTCCCACACCATGTACCCTCCATCACTGTGTGAACTGATGAACGAAGAGCTATCGCGCTCCCAAAAGACGCTCTCTAACTGCTGCGGAGTATAAACAAATAAGAGGCCACAGCATTAGGGAGGGATTGTTAGAAAAGTATGAAAATTAATCAAACAATTCAACATTCCCTGAACACACACACGGTTTGCTTATGGAATCTCTCCAGGTAAATACAGGAATTGTATTCACACCCACTATCAGCGTCTGGCTGCCAACAGATTGATTTTCAGGTCATCAGTAAGCTTGCATATTAAATCTTAAAAATAGAAACAGGTGACCTTAAACCATCGGTGCTGCAGATTTAAAAACTACAGTTCCCAGCATTGCCCCTGCCAGCTGACCAGTTGTATGGCCAATGTAATATTGATATAACCCATTTCATTCCATTGAGGGGAAGTTTGTAAAGAAAGGAGGAAATCAGTATGTAGAATCAGCATGCGATCCGTCTTCCTGAAAGGCCACAGTCTGACAGAACAGACATTCTCTAGTTCTTTGATCAGCAATAAAATAAACAACAGTCCAACTACAGGCAGCTTTATATACTAGGTACTCTATAGCCTACCTGATTTCCAAGGAACAGATGCTCAGCTCTGCGACTCTCCTGGTCCCACAAAACCACTAATCCTCGGCTGTAGCCAATGAGAATCTTTCCACATTGACGTGGATGTTCCTGCAAAGATTCCACAGGCCCCAGTGTTTTCCCGCACCTGTAATCATCCGGCAAGCTGCCAGACACAGACGGCACACGTCAGACATTGAATTCCATAGTTCTAACACTCCACTCCAACAATTCACAACATTTGTTTTAACACAAAATCATTGAGCGTTTTTTCTGTACACATTACCAACACAACACCTACGAAATAATAAACAGCAGGGCCGTGCAAAAAGGCAATTTCTAGTCTCTATCCCAACAAGCAGGCCCAAGACATCGTAATTACTGCCATGTACAGGATTTCAGTTTGGTAATTAAAACATAAGCAGAAAGTCCCATTCCAAGTAGTAAAATGGGAGTAATTACTGTAATAATTATCACTACCATCCTCCCTCCACCCACCTCTCTGCAGAACAAGTTCCAAGCTTTAGTTTACCTTTGGATTATCTCATCTTGAAGTAAAGTCTTCTCCTCCAGCAGCTTTAAACTAGGGATCTGGATAAAATATACCCCTCCTCCTTCTGTCCCAAGCCCAGCCACAGCACAGGACGCAGACACCAGGATCACGGTTATTCGCGTGATACTTGGAGGGGAACTGAAATAAAACAGAGGGGGTGTAAATCCAAAATAAAAGATCTTTAACCAACAATTTATTAGCCATAACACAGTTTCCCAAAAGTAACATTTGTGCCTAAAGACATGTTCTGACCTGCATTTGCACCCAGTCATTCCCATTAGTTAGTGTTTTGTTACACTGTAATTCAGATGTTTGGCTGGATATGTGCACTCATTTCTCCAAAATAATAACCGACTTTAAAGGGGAAATCCATCCTAAACCAAATTTTTCAGAATAAAATGATATATCCCTTATTAAGCGAGTAATCTTAAATTAAATGTATACCAGTTGGACTACTCGAACTTCCTTTAGCCCAGGAAGATAGCCAACTGGAGAATCCCTCCCTCTTCCTGGGTGAAACACACTGAGCAGGTCTAAACTCACTGAGCTAGGGGAGGGAACAGTAACTACAAGACTTGATGCAAGCTTTTAATCAGCAGTTTTATGCTTGTAAATCTGTGTATATACCTAGCCTTAGGGTGGGATACTCTTTTTAGTCACAATATAGGAGCATAAATCTTTGCACAGATTAGTGTAGGGTACTGTAGGAATGTGCTACCAATCACCGGTGTGATACAAAGATACCCATCCACCTGCAGCCTCCAATCACCATGGTGCACATCTTTCACCCCCACGCTTGTAAAATTAAGTCCCATGTTCAGCTAATCCCAATAACAGCAATCTAATTGGCTAGATAGGCCACATATACTTCAATTTAGTCCTTAATAAGCATAAAAAGAATTTTCTCCAAAATAAACAGTAAAAAGCATACAGGAACACTTGCACAGGACTCAACCTGAACGTGGCCTAAATGCAGTAATCCAATAAATAAGATGACCGATTGGTCAGATGACACAGGAATTTAAAGGGGGGTAGATCTGGAGTGGTTAGACAACCAATAAGATTAAAGTTAGAATTATGAAATCAAAGTACATAATGGTGCATGTGTGGTAATTCGGATATCAAAGGTCTTTTATGCAAAGAACAAACATATTAAGAATTACCTGTTTACTCAGTTGACCTTTGCTTTACATACATGAATTATGAAGTATAATAAGGTGAATCCAATCTTTTACTTTGTTTAATAGATATAAAATCCAGGCCTGTCCAGCCACCTAACAGGACCTATATGATAGTATTATTGGGCTGTATGGTAAGGGAAGTATCAGGATGTCCATATCCTCTATTTCCTGCCTACAGGTTAAGCCAAAAGTTTCTGTGACTAAACATTCCCACCACCCCCGACAGACAAGCGCGAGAGAGAAAGAAGGTGATCTTAGTACTTAGCGCAGTCGAACCCTGGCCTTCCAGGAAGGATGAAGCTTCTTGCTTCTTCAAGCTGGGAGCTGCCATCCTTCTGCTGCAACTCCCATAGATGTAAAGTATTATCATCCAGGAGAGAAAGTAGACGACCCTAGGATAAAATAAATACAGATATACTATATATAATGAAGAGCTGAATGAACACATCAAAAAGATTAACTTCTTGTTCTGCAACCAAACATCAGTCACTGTATGGCTATCCCTTGTCACTGATCATTGGTTAATGGACAGTGAAATCTTCTATTGTACACCAACCTAAAGATGGTCTATGAAACTCTTTAAAAAACTTATTTGAAACCTTAATCACTGCCCACTATACTGCCAGGGGCAACCAACTCATGTATTCAGTTTCCCTAACTGGTTTAAAGGAATTGTACACTGGAAACATTCCTTGGCTTCATTTCAATCTATAAATGCAAGCAGCACTTTGAGGTGTGTGTTGCTACAGGACTTCAATCCAGTACTTGTTTTGCACAAGCTCAGTCTCTCAGTCCCCCTGCCAGACTGACTCTCTGTAAGGGCAAGCATGCTCAGTAATCCCTATAAAGCAGCACTGGGAGAGGGAATTTCCCACCATGCAGTTCACATACCAACTGTCACCATTCCAACTATACATAACAGAAAAAGTTTAGGATACTAAGGCACTTGATGTTGGGAAGAAATATAGTTTCCAGTAATGGGCAATTTAAAAAAAAAAAAAAAAAAACACCAGTGTACATATCCTTTAAAGTTCGGCATTATCCCAAAAGGCCCATTAAACATTTTACTGAATTACTTTAGATTGTTTATTCACTGAACAATCCATTAATAAACATAGAATTTTTTCTTTTGCAAAATGATTCCCCCAACCCTGCAATCGCGATCCCAGCCAATGAGAAGACGCGCTTCTACAAAGCAGGTTTTCCCATTGGCCTGAGTCGCCGACTGAATGGAGGACTGAGCCACGAAGCAAACTTCAAGTAAATATTGCAGAAGATAGAAAGCAGGTTGAATCCACAATTCACACACCAACATCTGCTAACCGGTAATGACTTAAGCCTCGTACAAGGCACACCCGTGCTGAACGCCCGTTTCGCCCGATAATCACACATGTATGTTTTCGGTTGTCACTCTTTGATCTTCCATGGTGGATTGACGAACGACACCTGAACAAACACATACGCACATGCGATTATCGGACGAAACAGACGTGCTGCGTGCACATTGTGCTAGGGGGTCATTCGTCGTCCGAAGTATCAGACGCGTGTACGAGGCGCAAGTCATTACCTGTTAGCAGATGACCTAAACAAGCTAAAGATAGACACAAATCCACAATACTTAAAAAGTCCTAGCAAACAAATGCAGAACCAATTATGCAATAGCAAAGCGTTCCACGTATATATCTACCATACCTGTCCGGGTAAGAAGTGCATCTGTGTCACGGTGGCTGTGTCTTTGTGTAGGCCAGTGAACTCAACTCCTGGGGCCCCATATCTATACACAAGTCAAGGTGAAGTAAAGAAGAGGAAACAGGTGGGTACTGGGTATTAAAGGTTTCACATTCTGGGTCAATAAAAAGTTCTGGGGAGATTCTGAATAACAAAGAAAAAACATGAATAGTTTGTCTTCTCCACAATTGGGATTTATGGTGCAAACGTTTACCTGTGCTAATAATCTGCTGCAGCCAATTGGATGTTTCCTTATTTCTGGTCAGCTGCAGAGGAGTACCACTGGCAAACATTTGCACCTATTATTCTACAAGCCCCATGGTCACAATCCTCCCATAACCAGGCTTAGCAGTTAAGATGGACTGGTCATTGTGTTTCTGCTGCCACCCATACAAAATACATAGATGGTACAATGCATGGAAAAAAATGATAGAATAAAAAGGGGACCACTTAGCAGCAGTAAAACCAAGAGCTCATAGCATTAAGCAGGGATCCGCTTTATTTCTGAATAGGCCTATTGCAGAGACGTCCGAGTAGCCGAGAGGCATGATTAGAATGAGGGGCAAGAAGATACAGCTTACATCAGAGCCAGACAGGTTAGATGCTGTAAAAGTATCTATAAATACCAGGCTGTATCTTCCTACATGAGCAAAACAACCTCAAGTTGTCAAACGGACCCAGTAGTATAGTGTCATAGTTGGGTTACTAGAATCAGCTGGCACTAAAATGGACCATGATGCTTTGCCTTCTGGTATAGCCAGTGATATAATAACCTACTTGGTAGACAGAGCAGAAAGCACATCATTATGGTCTTTAACATGGAGATAGTGATCCCCAAACAGATCACTTGGCTACTAAGATTGCTTATATGAAATATTTTATAATAACTTTCAGCAATTTAGTTCACCTTTGTTGGCTACAGGCTCTTTAGTAGAGATGGACAGCAACTCGATGATGGCGCAGCTGTTTTGGGGGAGAAGATGGTTGGAGGAGATTTCAAACTAGGTATGGAGGGGGACTACACAAGGATAGATAGAGGGGTTAGGGATCAGGGGGACTAATAAGATAATGGAGGGAGGAGATGGGGGAGCATGTACATCCAAGTATGGAAGTAAACTGAATGATAATCTAAAACGTATGTTTACAAATGCAAGAAGTATGGCTGGAAAAACTCGGGAATTAGAATAGCTTTAAAGGTAAAAGGTATGATGTGATCGGTATAGCAGAAACATGGCTAAATGATTCACATGACTGGACAGTAAATATTGAAGGATACTCCTTATTTAGACATGACAGAGTTAATAAAAAAGGAGGGGGGAGTACATATGTTAAACAAGAATTGAAGCCAAATTTAAAAGATGATAGAAGGGGGTATAAATGATAAGGCAGAAACAAAATGGGTGGAGCTGTGTACAGGAAGCAAGATGGTGGGTAAAATTATTGGTGTATCTTATAAGCTACCAAATGCCAGTGAGGTTATTATTATTATTGTGGATTTATCATTTTTTTTTTTTTTTACATCTTCCGTAATGCTTTACATTCACATTAGGCCCTGCCCCGAAGAGCTTACAATCTAAGCACATATATTTGACACAAACAACCTATCAGTAAGTCTTTATCATTGTGGGGGAAACCAGAGTGCTCGGAGGAAACCAACGTTAGCATGGGGAGAACAAACAAACTTCTTGCAGATGTGTCCAAGGGTGGAATCGAACTCCGCACTTCTAACCACTAACCACTGTGGTTGTGGAAATAAATCTCCATATGCAGTTGGCAATGGCTGCTGTTACGGGGCATTTTCTGGTTATGGAGGATTTTGATTACCCTGATGAAGATTAGAGTAAGGGAACTGCCAGCACCTCAAAAGTTATAAAGTTCTTAAATCTTCTATATGAGCATTTTCTTTCACAGATGGCAGAGGTTCCTACTAGACAGGATGCATTGTTGGATCTGGTGATATCTAATAACCATTAGCTCATTTTGGAGATGAAGTTAATGGGAAGGCTTTGAGAATAGTAATCATGATATAGTGTAATTTTATATAAGCTGCAAAAAACAAAAGTGCACTGGGTTAACAACTTTAACTTTAGGAAAGCTAATTTTATGTTGTTAAAGGAATCATTCCTGCTCATAGACTGGGATGACTTGTTCCTAGGTAAGGATATTGATCAGAAGTGGACTGCTTTTGAAGGGGTATTAAACTATTATATTTCTAAATGTATACCTTTAGGGTGTGTTTAAAAAAAAAAAAGGCTTTTAAAATGTTGAAATCAGAGGGAACAGAACAGACTTACAGGGAGTATAAAAGCTGTAATAAGAAACTCCAAAAAACAATTAAACTAGCTAAAATAGAAAATGAAATAGGGATAGCAGAACAAAGCAAGTTTAACCCTAAAATGTTTTTTAAGTATATCAATAGTAAAAAGATGAGGACCGAGAATGTGGAACCATTAAATAATGGCGCTAAGATGGTTATAGAGGATGCTGAAAAGGCTAATGTGCTAAACCATTTTTTACCTCTGTATTTACTGTAGAGAATCCTAGTCCTTATAGCAGAGACTGTAATAATATGAAGGGTATAAATGAGGGATATTCACTCTGTATACACTATAGAGAATCCTAGTCCTTATAGCAGGGACTGTAATAATATGAAGGGTATAAATGAGGAATATTCACTGTTTTCACTATAGAGAATCCTATCCCGTTGTATTCAATTAGATCAACTGGACTTGAAATGTAGTTCTTGAAGATGTTTCAAGTCCAGTTGATCTAATTGAATACAACAGATATACCATGAACTGGATGAATGAGAACCTTCACAAGCATATAGAGAATCCTAGTCCTTATAGCAGGGACTGTAATAATATAAAGGGTATAAATCAGGAATCTTCACTCTGGCTGAGATAGGATATGGTATGGAAACAATTAGACAATTAGAGTTAATATCAATAAAGCCCCAGGACCAGATGAACTACATCCTCGAATCTTAAGAGAGCTTAGTCCAGTTTTATCTAGACCACTGTTTCTTATCTTTTCAGATTAAATTTTGTCTGGTGATGTGCCGCTGGATTGGAAAAAAGCCAATGTAATACCAATATTCAAAAAAGGTAGTCTTTCCCAGCCTGGTAAATATAGACCTGTAAGCCTAACATCAGTTTAAGGGAAACTTTGTTACGGGATCATATCCTTGACTTTGTTTCCAGAACTGATCTTATTAGTAGCAGTCAGCATGGATTTATGCCAGACATCATGCCAGACAAATCTACTTGGTTTTTATGAAGAGGTGATTACGAATTTAGATTAAGGCACAGCAGTGGATGTTGTATACTTGGATATTGCTAAAGCTTTGGATACTGTGCCACATAAGCAACTAATGTATAAACTGAGGACTGCTGGCCTAGAAAAAACAATTATACATGGATAGAGAATTGGTTATTGGGTCGCAAACAGAGAGTGGTGGTAAATGGTCTATGTGGGCTTAAGTTCTAAGTGGCGTGCCTCAGGGTTTCGTACTGGGCCACTTTTAATCGGTTTATAAATGACTTAAGGTTCGTACACATCTGCGATCGTGGGTGATGACCCGTGCTACATGATGTGTACGAACGGCCATTTCAGCTGATAATCGTGCTGTGTATGGGTACTTTATCGGCCAAAACGGACGGCCAACAATCCCCGACTGAAAGGCTGTTTCGGACGATAAAGTGCCCATACACAGCACGATTATCAGCTGAAATGGCCGTTCGTACACATGTATCGCGGGGTATCACCCACGATCGCACGTGTGTATGAACCTTTATAAGGAGGCAGTGAGAGCAAGGTCTCTGTCTTTGCTGGTGACATGCAGAGCTTTGGAATCTTAAAATGATGTGCAAGTGCTGCAAGCAGACCTAGATAGATTATCAAAATGGGCAGCAGAATGGCAGATGAGATTCAATGTTGATAAATGTAAGGTGATGCATTTGGGGTTTAACAATCCTTGTGCCACCTACACCATAAATAATTCTGCATCAAGTAAATCTCCAATGGAAAAAGATTTGGGGGTTCTGGTAGATAACAGACTTAGCTGTAGCAATGTTTAGAGCTAGCAAGATATTGTCTTGTAAAAAAGGGGAATAGATTCAAGAGAGAGTAAGGCCTCATTTGGAATATGTGGTACAGTTTTGAAATCCCATATACAAAAAGGGACATCTTGGAAATGGAAGCAGTTCAGAGAAGGGCAACTGAAATAATTAAGAGAATGGAGGGGCTTGACTATGCAGGCAGATTAGACAAGTTAGGGCTGTCTACATTGGAGAAGCAACGTTTGTGTGGGGATATGATAACTTTATACAAATATATTAATGGGCCGTTCAGTAAACTCTTGTGCATTGTTTAATAATCTGTCATATCAGAGGGCTCATGGACATCCTTTAAGATTGGAAAAAAATAAGTTTTATCTTCTGTATAGGAAATGTTTCTTTACAGAGGGAACAGGGTCTTCCAGCAGATGTGGTAATGGCAAGTTCATTAAATAGCTTTAAAAGTGGGCTAGATAAGTTCTAAAGTTAAAAAATATTGAGAATTACTGGTATTAATACATATACTGTAGTTCGGGTTGGTACAGGGATACTATACAATATTGAGAATTACTGGAATACATATACTGTAGTTCTGGTTGGCACGGGGATAATTTATAATATTGAGAATTACTGGTATTAATACATATACTGTAGTTCTGGTTGGTACAGGGATACTATATAATACTGAGAATTACTGATATTAATACATATACTGTAGTTCTGGTTGATTCAGTGATACTTTCCGATTGGCATTTAGAGTCAGGAAGGATTTCCCCCCCCCCTTTTTGGCTAGGTTTTTTCCTTCCTCTGGATCAACTGTTAGGGAGGGTTAAAAAGGAGGGTATAAAGGTTGGACTCGATGGACTTATGTCTTTATTCAACCTCAATTACTATGTTACTATGTTCCCAGCAGGTCCATTTGTGCTAATGAAATGCTATAGCTAATCATGGGTACCCACAACTTTGCAGCCAGACATTGCTCATACGAACTGTTAAACTATGTTCAATGTGAACAGCACAAAGCCCAGTCCATTGATTGGCACAGTGTCCTCCTGTGTCAGCAACGAGGCTGTAATTCACTCACTGTCAACTCCAGCTGCGAAATAACAATCTGCCCTTTTGTGCAAGGGGGAAGAGGGGACAAAAAAAAAAAAAAAAAAAAAAGATGCCCAAGTGCAAGGAAAAGCTTAGGAATTCTGACCTGGATATTTGCAATACACAAGCAGCTCTGTAATTCTGTCCCGTCGCTGCATTTGTGCACGTTGGGCAGCTCTTGTGAAGTCACATCACACACACTGTAGCTTCTTGTATTCCAACATCTTGTCATGACAGTTTAAAATGTCAGTTCTGATCAGGTGACGCTGTGGAATTCCCAAACACCACATTCTACCACCCTGACACACACACACAGATTCTATTTCCTTCTTGTGTCTCTAATCTAACATGTCCGGTAAAAGATCATTTACATGTCTAATTAGGATTGATGGTAAAACAACATGGAAAATATTTCTACTGGTTTAGAATGTTCATTTCTTCAGAGTAATCCTGAAGTTTGACAGATACTGGGGACGGATGATATTTTACAGTCTATCTCTGGCAGGAGCAAAATATGGAGTGGCAGTAAAAAGCAGATTTACTTGGGAACAACAATAATCCCATCTGAGCCAATCGACTTATCCTCAGACAGGATTAGCTGGACAGACAGATTTCTATGTCCGCTAATCTTAAAGGGCCCCCCCTGCCACACAGGCTTTAGTTTAGTTACATCTTACGGCCATTTCCATAGTATGGCACAATTTAGAAACATTAAGAACCTTGGAAAAAAAATACAACCTGTCCTCAGGTGTGAGTTAATGTGACAGAACATTGTATGGACCTTAATAATTATGGCAACCAGCACATAGCTGCAAGGCAGTAACTCTTGCTTACATGTAGCTACCACAAAAGCAGTAAAGTGATCCGGTCATCCACTTTACCCAGACTTTCAGTCATCCCCATGGTAACGGGCACTCTCCCGAATCCTCGGTCGGACAACTCGCAGGGATACATTCCACCCCTTATGTTTGAACAGAGAGCAGCTATTCAGAGGGAATGTTGCCTAGAAACAGCTAAATCTCCCCCCACCAACCCTCACTAAATCTGCTACCCTTAACCTAACCAAGCACTGTACACAGTGACAGCAAAACGACATTGTCTGAAACTCGGTTACATAAAATAAGTTTGCCACCCAACTGAAAGTTCACTCCTATTATAAACCTTCAAGCCATAAATTGATACAAACTTTATCTTCGGTTAGGATATACTAGATGCTTTGATTTACTTTGGCTACTTTTTTTCCCCAGTTACCAAAGAGGGGGGGGAAGAAAAAGAAATCCGTACTTGAAAATTCTGTTTTGTTGGTAATATTCAACATTGAAAATGTTATCTTTCCACTCCGAGCCAGGCAAACAGTCCAATAACCACGCAGGGTGAGAAACGCAGGAACGGTAAACAGAACCAACAAATAATCTTTTTAGAACTGCGTATTCTTCCCATTTTCTGTGCTGTATATCGCCAATAAAGTGCTCTCCACTTCAAAAGTATTGCAGGAAACCCCAGTCACAATTATACTGGGGTAACCCATCCAGTTTTTGCAGAGGTTTCAGTTCTACCGGATTAAATTATTTAACCATTAAAAAGGGAACTACATTTATCAAGTCATTTTCTACATCCAATACAGCACTCTTGGTCCCTGCCTATTTGTATTGCCACTTATAAAAACAAAATAACCCTACGGGAGAATTTAAAAAACAGGTCATAATAGTATTCTTTTAAAAATTCAATAGCTTAACATTTGGGGACAATAAGGCTCCAATTCTGCCCCCAACCTTACATTTGGATATGAAGATCCTTTCCTTTGCATCTAGCAAATCTTTCCCTGTGGAGCCGGTGACATCATCAAGCTCCATCAAACGTTCTGTGCCTCCCTACATTGGTTTGCAGCAAAGGGAAGTAGGGCATATGCCAGTTCATTCCTGCTGTCTGGCAACCAGTAAGGAATACCTCACAAAGACACTAGTATCCCTTCAAATACTAATTTTTATAAGGTGTAAGGTAGGCAAGTCCTGGGTGCTGCATATTCTGTACACACGGTCCAATAATTCCCTTAGGCTTAAGTTTTGGTTGTATCTCTCATGTAATTCGTTAGGATTTCCAACATTACCATTGGCATGTAGCATTTACATTCCATCAGGCTAACAATTAATATATCGATCAATTTATCTGTTGGACATAATTATCGGGCCAAATCTTCCCATTTATCCTAAATAGCTACAGTTTTCAGTTAGCAGGTGCGGCTATGCTTAGAATTACAAAGTCAGTCATTATGCTACATAAAAACATTAACATGATCTACATTTTGTAGATCTCCCAGTACATCTAATATTGCATCCTGTAGAGAATGTGGTGCTTAAATGGGTTAATATTCCATTGCAGAGATGCAGGAATGCCCTGCCCTTGAGAAATAGTTTCTCCCTGGGAAAATTAAGGAGCTCCTATTGTTTTGGCACCTCCCCCATCCAAGGTGTTCCTGATACCAATTATCCATGAAACTGAAGAGTCGACATGAGCTTAAGTAGAAGACATTACAAATAAACTTTAGAAGGGTTTAAAAAAAAAAAATGAATCCCAGCAACAATACAATAAGGAAGTCAGCTGTAGCCTTTGTAAAGAACAGGATTTGACCTCAGATTCCTTTTCTTCTGGGAACACAGAAGAAAACGCAAACGCATTAAAGGATACATCTTAACAGCTCCGGATTTCGCTCCAATCGCCATAATTTGGAGTATTGGGTCAAAGGCCAGTGAACTTGGCTGGTTAGGAAATCCATGCTCTACAGTCTGCAGAAGAGAGAAAAGTACAATTGAATTTTGCACACTGCTAATTCAAATAAATTATTTTTTAAATCAATATCTAAAGAAATCCTTGTCATATGCAACATATTAAGGCAATAATTGTTATTTCTGAATTTAACTTTTCATCCATTTATTGATTCTGCCGCTCTTCCCATTTCCCATGGTTCTTTGCGGCTTGTGATGTGAACATTGAAGTTATTTGGTTTGAGACTAATGGGGATTTGGTAAGCTCGAAGACTTTGCCACCAAACAGAGGATCTTGGGAAGAATGAGCATTGTACTTTAAGTAGTCCACAAAATAGCTTTAACCATGCTTCCAGATTTCACCCATAAACCCCCTTGTTCCCCCAATTCCATCTCAGATCTGTTGGGGTTAACATGCAGGTCCTTATATGACTTGCACCACATAAGCACATTGTTTCCAGTATACAGTTTGATTAAATAAACTCCCCATTCCCACAAGGCAATCATGATTATATATTAAAAGTCACCCAGACCATTACCTATGCTCTACATTTAGAGATCTTGGTGCTTTGACTTAAAACAGTCATTTGTGTCATATCATTCGGCTGTGGCCGTTGGAAAATTTACTTTATTTCCCAGAATTCTACTCTCCCAGGCACACCCCCCAGATTTATTCACTGGCAGTAGAAGAGGAGTCCAGTGTGTTTCTCGCACACTCTGTCCTGAGCTATTTCAGCAGGTTACCGCCCACTTCTCTAGCTGTCAATGCTGTTACAGTGCAGTAGTGTCAATAAACCTTGTGACGGAGGTTAAAATCTTTGGCAAAAGAGGCACACAAAAAGTTTGAAGGGTTCAGTTATACTGGAAAACAAGAACATGGTGGCACTCACAGCTACCTTGTCCGATCCTTTAGGAGTTAAATATAAAAAAATAGTATTTACGGTAATGAAGTAGCATTTTAAAGGGCATGTCCACCCTTCATGATTGACAGCTAGTTCCCCTGCTGCACATGCTCAAACTTACGGAAAGTTCAATGAGCAGAGGGAGGAGGCAGACACTTATTTTCCTTTCTGGTCAAGGTAAGTACCTGGCTACAAATGCACATTATAACCTGGGAAAAATATCAGCTGGGGTTGCAGACAGATATTCACCCATTTTTTAGGGATATAACCTAGGACCAGGTTTTGCTCCATCTCATTACCTTAAAAAGATGTGGCAACATCATCTAGTTCCCCAACAAGTCTACACGTGGTAAGGAAGAATGAATGGTACAACATTATCAAACGGTGAGCAGGCCCAGGGCAATAGGTCTTCTCCCAGCAGTGGGAGACTCACAAAGGGTAGGGGGGTTAATAAAAGCTACAAAACCTGCAAAGGCAAGATAAATACTTGCCATACATTAGTTGATTTACAATGCGCCGTTCGAGCAATAATGAGATGACCCGGGCCAATCATTTGGCGACCGATTTTAAAATCCATGGTTGGTGCCAAGAACTTTGCATGAATTTAAGCAGGTAAGTTGATAATACGGCCTGATATTAGATGGATTCTATATATTGGGACTGTGTATGGACAGCACAATAGATTTTATGCACCAATAGGATTAAAAATAATATGTATCTGTTCCATAAATTACTATGATCATGGATCCCCCACCCCCCAGCAAGAGGCACCATAAATTGAGCAAACAGGGGATCATTTCAACTCTTCAGGGTGCAAGCCAATAATGCTCTCCCCACGCTGGGTGAGATCATTTAACAGCTGTATCCGGTTTGAATCTATTATCTCCCTCCTTACAATCTGATTCTAATTACAGCAGTCACATCTTGCTCACATTCCCAGAATACACAGCACCCTGGATACATAAAACTATGCATGAAAACAGGACAGAAAAAATACCAAAACAACCTCCAACATACCCCTTTAAATGTTATGCCTAAAAGGACTATACAGATTTTCCTCCTAAAGGCAAAAGTTCGAGTGGTCTTATGGGAAAACACCACAACAGTCTCCAGCTGTGACATAAACAACTCCAGCCACGGAGAAGAAAGGGACATTCAACTGGTAGTATTGACCATAAAAGAACAAGTTCCAGTCCAGTTGATGTAACTGAAAATCCCACAGATATACCACGGCCTGGATGAATGAATATTACAGATAGACCACGGCCTGGATGAATGAATATTACAGATAGACCACGACCTGGATGAATAATTATTACAGATAGACCACGACCTGGATGAATGAATATTACAGATAGACCGTGACCTGGATGAATGAATATTACAGATAGACCACGACCTGGATGAATGAATATTACAGATAGACCGCGACCTGGATTGTTCTCTCTCGTTTGGTCGTTGTCTGTTCTGTGTCCACATTGTCCAATTGGGGACAGCCCATTCATGTTGTATTAATTACTAGTTTGTACATTTTATCTATTACATTTCCCTGCAGACAATGTAGAGCTGTAATAAACAATGGATTTAGTTATGGTAAGACACTTGTCTAATGATTATTTACATATATAATCACTATCAATTAGAAATGTGTATTTGGGGTGAACTTACCTTTCTGTTCAAGGTCTTATGTGTACGTCATATACGCCATACAGAGGCCTGTGATCTGATTGTTTCATCATTGTGGATGGGTTATATGTCACAGCAGTGATGTCACCTTTATTGTGGCTCTTGTACACAATCCTGTCCTGAGAAACAGAACGCAGAGGGTTAACACAACTTCTTGGCACTTTTTAATTTTAAAGGGAAAGTTACACAGGGATTTCAGAATTCTACTGATCATCACTTACTGTATAGGAAGGTGTCCTGTGCTTTTTGCTGGTGTCATATGTCTCTGTTCCGATATCAAATTTGTATGTGGGTAAAAAGTGGATTTCTGCCTCCTGAAATCCTCGGAACATGGATCCTGTAACAGAGAGAAACCTTAATGGTGCGAAGTAGAAAAAACTGACCAAAGAATCATGTGAAATACGAGTGGAAGCAGCCATAATGCCTCCCTATATAATACCATATAAAGATATAGATTATTGTATAGTAAGAATATACCATTACAATATAGTTTTATACTAAATATTGTAACCTTTATTGTAAAATATAAGGATATAAGTATTCCCCATACAGTTCCATGACCATATAAAACATGTTAACAAGTTATACAGTACACTATTAGGATATAGCTTATTGTTTGTATGGAACATGCTGTATATACAATATACAGGGTTATTCAATAAAAGTTCTTATCGCTTAAAATGGTGCTAATTTTCAAGTCATGGTAGTCAGTCAATGTGGAAAATGCAGTAACAGCAGGGGACGCGTTTCGCCCTGAACAAGGGCTTTCTCAACAGCGTGAGAAAGGCTACATGTATCGGCGACTGCCAGGGAATCATTCAGGACACTTTGTATGAATGTAGCCTTGGGGTGAGGCCACACCAGAGCGGACGGTAGTACACGCAAAACTGTGATAGGATAGGATATAATCTGGGATGGAATTCACCCAGAGCCCCAATCACAATAATAAATCATCACTCATTACCCATCAATCATTACCCACCTGTAAAAGAGGATGTTAAATTCCTCTCCATGTAAGTATGTTTATTTGCTTAATACTACGTGCTTTTATATTTCCATATTAAAGGAATTGTACACTGAAATGACTCCTGACTCTTTGTGAGGGCAAGCATGCTCAGTAAACCCTATTGAGGCATCATTGGTAAAGGGAATTTCCCACCATGCAGTTGACGTACCAAGTATCCTTCAGGTCTACAAGTGGGAAATGAACTTGACGGAATCTAATAAATTCAAGTGAGTTTAATAACGAGATGGAGTAAAGGCCAAATGTACCTAAAAAATCCATTAGGTTAAGGGCCTATCCTGCTGCCTCAGATGCCCTGGAATGGGAGTGGCTTAGGGTAGTCTGGGGCATGTACTATTGGCCATCAATAATGTGAATTGCCCAATCAGGATCACAGAACTGTTATACAGACATTATGGGTAGGGTATAAAGGTTGGACTAGATAGACGTGTGTCTTTATACAACCTCCAATACTATGTTACTATATAACTGTTATACAGACATTATGGGTAGGGTAATTCCTGCCCAGAGGAGGACACTCTCCACTATGCTGGGATTCCTGCCTAGAGGAGGACACTCTCCACTATCCTGGGATTCCTGCCCAGAGGAGGACACTGTCCACTATGTCGGGTATCCTTCCCAGAGGAGGACACTCTCCACTATGCTGGGAATCCTGTCCAGAGGAGGACACTGTCCACTGTGCTGGGAATCCTGCTCAGAGGAGGACACTCTCCACTATGCTGGGAATCCTGCCCAAAGGAGGGCACTCCACTTTGCTGGGAATCCTGCCCAGAGGAGGACACTCTCCACCATGCTTGGAATCCTGCCCAGAGGAGGACACTCTCCACAATGCTGGGAATCCTGCTCAGAGGAGGACACTCTCCACTATGCTGGGAATCCTGCCCAGAGGAGGACACCCTCCACAATGCTTGGAATCCTGCCCAGAGGAGGACACTCTCCACTATGCTGGGAATCCTGCCCTGAGGAGGACACTCTCCACTATGCTTGGAATCCTGTCTGGCAACATTTTAATGACTTTGTAGGTGTAGGATATTTGTGAAAAGTAAAATTGCATTTTCATCAGCACCGGTTTGACAGCAACAACGCACCAACAAAGCACACGCTACGGTATCCCATAGAGCACCTGGCCACCTGGATCCGTCACTTCAAAAGGACATTGCTGGCGGAGAGAGAGATGAGAGTTTTCTTTATTTTTATTTCCACACCATTGTGCATTGTATAATGATTATCTCTTCTGATGGCCTTTTAAACCACCTGAGGTCACTTCATAAAGCTATGGGCTCTATAGGGGTAAACTCTTCTTTTGCTAAGGACAGGCTCGATAGGAAAACACAAGTAAAATAAAAGTTTACTTGATTTTTTTAAAAATATTTTATATTTTTATTAAGTTATTTATTTGTTGGGAATTTATTTAAAATCTGCTTTAAGGGGAACTGTGGTCTCCATAAATGTTTATCTGCAGTCTATGCAAAGTTACAGCAGTATAAAGGGTGAGTTTTCCTGTTAGTACTGTGAGTTGGGACATAACCAGCACAGCTCGTCTGCCTCCAAGTCTCAGACTGGAGCATGCCCACTGGGACAGAGCATCATCAGCTGAATGATAAGCCCGCCCCCTTTAATCATTTTTAATGCTAACTACTAGCCAAAATCCTAAGTTGTCCATAATTAGAAGAATTAGAAGAAAGGACAGAGAATGGTTACTGGTCAGTAAATAGCTTTAGAAAAGGTAGAGTTTGGGGGAGGGGCTTATGATAGCTTTTAACACATGCCTGTCGCAGAGACACAGAGATGGGGCAGTCTGGGGACTGTAACTTTACAAACGTATAACTTGTGATCCACCAAAGCTAGAGACATCGTACTAGGATGGTTTTGAAGGTATGAGTGAGCTCTTTTCAAGACCACAGTTACTCTTTAAGCTATTTACTGTAGGAAATATGAAATAAGTTTTAAATTTCTTGCAAACCGGCCAATGAAAATGATGGATAGATGGCCCCATATCGGATAAACAAGCACGCATCTAGGATGGCCTGCCATCTAATTAATTAGAATTTATTTAAAACTTTGATATTTGAAATAAGATAAAATGTAGCAATTAATAACACGGGTAAATCCTCGATCAGCAAATAATAGATATTTGGAAATTACTTCTTGGATTGAATTCTTGTATTGATTACCCAGAATTCCAGATTCTAGTTGGTCTCCATATTTACATACACAAAGATAAAAAGCCATTCTCTGTAGGCTTCAATAAAAACAGCACACCTAGTGGCCATAAGAATTAATTGCTATTGCGATCAAATTTTTTTTTTATATATAGAATATGAATTAAATGAAATCTGTGCAATGTGTTGGAAGTCAAGAAACAGACCAGGGCCTATTCTAGCTATATTCATTATTTTGTGTGAGATCGGTGATACTGTTATCCTAACTGGGGCAAAAATATTGTGGAAAGACAGCAGGGAATAATCTCTGTGTAGAATGTTGCTTGGAATACGCTTCTTCAAAAAAGCCATATTGTTTTCAAAAGACGTAATAGATTGGCATATAATGTTCCATTAAATATAGATAGATAAGATATAATACATCTTTTATTGTTACAAACCCACTTTGACAGAACCTTTTTCTCTTTGAAGACCAAACACCCTTGTTAATCTTTGTTATTCTACTTACTACGGGCAACCAAACTGCAAAATTCTATATTGTTCCTAAACTGCATAAAAAGATTCATTGCAAACTGTGTGACCTGAATCGTATGAAAAAGTCATTTTGATGGGAACTTTTCCTTTAACATTTTAATAATGTAAAGGGAAATGTGATAATTGCAAAAAAATAAACTGGCTTGTGTGTGGTTGGATGACATAAATTCTGTGTCCACGGTCGTAATTGGACGGTTTAGTTGCTGTAAACAAATCTGATTGGCTGAGGATCATATTGGTTTAGTTGCTGTAAACAAATCTGATTGGCTGATGATCATATTGATGTAAGGCTGCAGATAGACAATTGTAATCATGCATTTTTACCAAAGATATTTTAGACCAATGTCCTGTATGTTTCCCTACATGTGACCGTGGCTTGTTACGATCCTGCATAGACTCATCACCCATAATTCATTTCTATGCAATTTGCCAAATCTTACAGCAGACCCTGTTGCCTGAAGGTTTGGGTTGCACAAAGTCCTTAATTTAACAGGTCGGGCTCACGGCACTCAGGGGTGTTTCTGGTTGAGTGCCCAGTATTTCTATGATAAAATTACCACTGTAATTGTCTATTTATAAGGCTACAAAGGCAACTGAATAAATAAAATACAAGTTGGAGACATGGCCCAGGACACGATATTGTCTCATCTGTTTCAAATAGATTGAATAAGTTAAAAATCTAAACTTGAGGGTAAAATACAAGTTGCTGGTGTTTATTATTGTTGGCCCAATCCACTTGGAACTAAAGTCACCAATAGGTTTTATTGCCTATTGGGTCACACCCTTGTTAGGCCAACAATAAACAATTCTGGACACATCCAATCATTTCACTGGATTGCTGGGTGTCCCAGACTAATGACATCACATAAATACCAGATGACAGATGGTATCCAGCCAATAGGGTTATTTAATGTGCCAGTATCAAATACCTTACTGATTCCCCCAGTAATACCAAATGGTGTCCAATATAAATGTAATGGCCAACAAGGGGAACGTGAATTAAAACATAAAATACCTGTTATTACAATGAATGAAGTAGTTATCCAACACCCATATGTAAATGTCATTTCCCTTTACACATTCATTTCCAATGATCTCCACCAAACGCTTCCTACGTCATTTCATTGACGTTCACTGTTGCGGGATTTCAGCTCAAATTGTCTTTGCAGAACGTTCAGGTGAATTTAGTAGGTTTGGGGCCAGACTGATGGATTCCCATCCATTGGATAATCACAAATCCATCTATATTGGCAGTAACCCATCCCTATCCATTGCACTACCACCTACACCTGGGGCAGACATAACAGAACCTGCAGTGTTCAAAGTTTTGCTTTGGAAGTTGTTTCTGCAGACCAGCCATTCTTGGGCCAATTTCCCCGATTTGTTTCCAGAAGTTTTATTGCTTTTCAGTGCGGTTTGGTTGGGTCCCGTAATGTTACCAATGGATATTTAACCCCATTGTGACTTAGCACATTGAAGAAGCTTTTTGTTCATTTTGTATTTATCAGGTCTGGCTACAATTAAGATTGTCCAAGAGGCCAATTCATTTCCGTTATCTGCGATATGTGTGTTGGGTCATTTTGTTCCTTTATTACCCGGGAGCTACCAAATAATTTGGATGTTGATGTTTAGCCGATTCCTACATAAATATACTTCTGTGTGAAGTCAGTAAAACTTTGTTTCTTACAGGACAGCGTTGGTGCTCTGAGCCACATTTAATGTCAATGGAAATATGAAGTGTCCAAAATGTAATTGTAACATGATTCTCAATGTCCCCTATACTATGTATCTCCAGCTTGTAATTGCCCTCATAGTCTTTGTACCATGTTAAGTCGCTGTAAAGCCATATTACTGGAATGATCAGGCTACTTTCTGTTTGTAACTATGGGAATGATCAGGCTACTTTCTGTTTGTAACTATGGGAATGATCAGGCTACTTTCTGTTTGTAACTATGGGAATGATCATGCTACTTCCTGTTTGTAACTATGGGAATGATCAGGCTACTTCCTGTTTGTAACTATGGGAATGATCAGGCTACTTCCTGTTTGTAACTATGGGAATGATCATGCTACTTCCTGTTTGTCGCTATACTGGGAAGGAAATGATCCACCTCTAGGACTAATGGAGCTTGAAATAAAAACACGTTATTAATGCCATGTGCTGGTGTTTATTTGTTTTAGCTGGACATGCCCTTTAAGTATATTACTAGTAAGAAAATGAGGACTGAAAATGTGGGTAATTAAATAATGGGGATAGGGTAGTTAAGCTTTGTACACACATTAGATAATTGTCGCACAATACAGCCAACGAACAACATATCGCACAATTATCATGCGAAAAAAGAAGTACAGTGACCATCAAAGTGAATCTATCCACGACTATTCTCCTCGTTTTTGAAGGAGCAGCTTGGAGGATTCTTTCTGACGATTATTGCGTGCGTGTAAAGAGAAACGTTAGATTATCGTTAAACTGAACGTCTGATGTACGCTAGAAGAACGTATTACGCAGACTACAAGATCTTTAAATAACATCTATCGACTATCGTTGCTGTATGTACAAACGTTGTAAGGGATGTGAAATGATGAAATGTCATAAAGAACGACAATTATCCAACGTGGGTACACAGCTTAACAGAGGACGGCGATAAAGCAAACGTCTTAAAAAAGATTTTTCCCTCTGTATACACTATAAAGATCCAAGCACAGATCCAAGTATAGTAGCAATAATGGTATAAAGAATGCAGTTGCACTTTGGCCATTTGAGGATATGGTTCAGAAACAATTCAATCAGGTAAATATTTTTATTTTTATAACAGAATTTTATTGGATTTTTTATATATATATTGACAGTCATGATATGACAAAACAATATACATTCTACCTCATTAGTACTGAGTTAAGTAATTCGGTGTTCTGTATACGGTATATATATAATAACTTTAAATAACTGTAAATAAGGTAAATATTAAAAGCTCCTGGACCGGATAAAATACATCCTTGGGTCCTTAGGGAACTAGTTCAGTTTATCCAGGCCTTTGATTCTCATTTATGGAATTTGCCTCTGATTGGAGACAACTGAATTTCAGAAAGGGTAGTCGCTACAGCCTAGGAATTACAGACCTGGGAGTTGTGGGGAAGATACTGGATACATAGTTACAAGAACATATTTTAGAGTATATTACAAGAACTGACCTACAAGTATAATCCGCATGAATTTAGGAAAATACATCTTGTCCCTTAAGACTTAAGGGAAAGGGTTTTTTACTGAGAATGGTAAAACTATGGAACTGTCTTTATTTGACGTGGTGATGGCAGGTTGATTGGATAGCTAAAAGTTACCGGAAACAAGGAATGTTGCACGTTATTGGTATTGATACATAAAGTTGGAGTTGATCCAGGGATATTTCCGATTGCTAATTGTTCCCCTTTTAACATACTATTTTCTTGTTTTTTTTATGAACTGAGTAGGAATTTGGACTATGGAATAGTAGTAGTTGTAGTATACTTAGATTTTGCTAAGGATTTTGATACAGTCCCCCATAGGTAACTTAGGTATAAGGTACGGTCCCTTGGGGTTAAGCGGCATATTTGTACATGGAAAGAAAATTGGTTGATTGATCGGATACAATCAAGTTGTTAATGGTGCTTATTTTAAAGCTCTAAGAAGTGTGCCACAGGGTTCTGTGTTGGGGCCGCTTCTATTTAATCTGTTTATTAATGATTTGGAAGTGGGTATTGTCAGCAAGGTTTCTGTGTTTACTGACGACACAAAAATTTGTTGACCATTAAAAACTTCAGAGGATGTGCAATCGTTGCAGGGGGATCTAGATAGATTGTCACATTGGGCTGCTAAGAGGCAGATGAGATTCAGTGTTGATAAATGTAAGGTGGTGCATTTTGGACTTAAAAATCCTTGTGCTGCTTATACTATAAATGGCTCTGTGTTAAGTGAATCCCTGTTGGAAAGGGATCTTGGAGTTTTGGTGGATAACAAACTTAAAGGTAGCAAGCAGTGCCAGGCGGCAACAGCCAGAGCCAGCATGGTATTGTCTTTTATAAAGAGAGGTATGGATTCAAGGGAGGAAAATGTTATTCTCCCTCTTTACAAAGCATTGGTAAGGCCTTATTTGGAATATGCAGTGCAATTTTGAAATCCCATATAGAAAAAGGACATCTAGGAAATGGAAAGGGTTCAGAGAAGGGCAACTAAATTAATAAGGGGATTGGGGGATCTTGAACATGAAGACAGACTGGATAAGTCACAATCATACACACTAAAGAGAATGCGCATGCATTGGGATATGATTACTGTGTTTAAATACATAAATGGTCCATCCAATAAACTGGGGCATTTCTCACCAATAGAACATGTCAGAGGACACACGGACATCCCGGACAAGAAGAAATGTGAGTTTCATTTTAAGTTCAGGAAGGTATTTTCACTGTGAGAACGGTAAAGCTATGGAACGGTTTGTGATTAGACATGGTGATGGCAGGTTGATGGATGTTACAAAAGAAGCTGGATAAGTTTCTACAAATAAAGAATATTGACTATTACGGGTATTGTTACATAAAGTTGGAGAGTTAGTGAGTGAGTGAGTGAGGGTTTTGCCTTTTATTATTATGATTACGGGTATTGTTACATAAATTTGAGAGGTTAGTGAGTGAGTAGTGAGTGAGGGCTTTTGCCTTTATTATTATAGATTACGGTATTTGTTACATAAAGTTGGAGAGTGAGTGATGTGAGTGAGTGAGGGCTTTGCCTTTTTTATTATAGATTACGGGTATTGTTACATAAAGTTGGAGATTTAGTGAGTGAGTGAGTGAGGCTTTGCCTTTTATTATTATAGATTACGGGTATTGTTTACATAAAGTTGGAGAGTAGTGAGTGAGTGAGTGAGGGCTTTGCCTTTATTATTATAGATTACGGTATTGTTACATAAAGTTGGAGAGTTAGTGATGAGTGAGTGAGTGAGGGCTTTGCTTTTATTATTATAGATTACGGGTATTGTTACATAAAGTTGGAGAGTTAGTGAGTGAGTGAGTGAGTGAGGGCTTTGCCTTTTATTTATAGATTACGGGTATGTTACATAAGGTTGGAGAGTTAGTGAGTGAGTGAGTGGTGAGTGAGGGCTTTGCTTTTAATTATTATAGATTACGGGTATTGTTACATAAAGTTGGGAGTTAGTGAGTGAGTGAGTAGTGAGGGCTTTGCCTTTTATTATATAGATTACGGGTATTGTTACATAAAGTTGGAGAGTTGTGAGTGAGCGATGAGTGGGGCTTTGCCTTTATTATTTAGATTACGGGTATTGTTACATAAAGTTGAGAGTTAGTGAGTGAGCGAGTGAGTGAGGGCTTTGCCTTTTATTTATTATAGATTACGGGTATTGTTACATAAGTTGGAGAGTTAGTGATTGAGCGAGTGATGTGAGGGCTTTGCCTTTTATTATTATAGATACGGGTATTGTTACAATAAAGTTGGAGGTTAGTAGTGAGTGAGTGATGAGGGCTTTGCCTTTTATTATTATAGATTACGGTATTGTTACATAATTTGGAGAGTTAGTGAGTGAGTGAGTGAGTGAGGCTTTGCCTTTTTTTATTATGATTACGGGTATTGTTACAATAAGTTGGAGAGTTAGTGAGTGAGTGAGTGAGTGAGGGCTTTGCCTTTTATTATTATAGATTACGGGTATTGTTACATAAGTTGGAGAGTTAGTGAGTGATGAGTGAGTGAGGGCTTTGCCTTTTATTATTATAGATTACGGGTATTGTTACATAAAGTTGGAGATGGGAGTGAGTGAGTGAGTGAGGGCTTTGCCTTTTATATTTTATAGATTACGGGTATTGTTACATAAAGTTGGAGATTAGTGAGTGATGAGTGAGTGAGGGCTTTGCCTTTTATTATTATAGATTACGGTTATTGTTACATAAAGTTGTAGAGTTAGTGAGTGAGTGAGGGCTTTGCCTTTTATTATTTAGATTACGTATTGTTACATAAAGTTGGAGAGTGAGTGAGTGAGTGAGTGAGGGCTTTGCCTTTTATTATTATAGATTACGGGTATTGTTACATAAAGTTGGAGAGTTAGTGAGTGAGCGAGTGAGTGAGGGCTTTGCCTTTTATTATTATAGATTACGGGTATTGTTACATAAAGTTGGAGAGTTAGTGAGTGAGCGAGTGAGTAAGGGCTTTGCCTTTTATTATTATAGATTACGGGTATTGTTACATAAAGTTGGAGAGTTAGTGAGTGAGCGAGTGAGTGAGGGCTTTGCCTTTTTATTATAGATTACGGTATGTTACTAAAGTTGGAGAGTTAGTGAGTGAGCGAGTGAGTGGGCTTTGCCTTTATTATTAGATTACGGGTATTGTTTACATAAAGTTGAGTTAGTGAGTGAGTGAGTGAGGGCTTTGCCTTTTATTATATAGATTACGGGTATTGTTACTAAAGTTGGAGAGTTATGTGAGTGATGGTGAGTGAGTGGCTTTGCCTTTTATTATTATAGATTACGGGTATTGTTACATAAAGTTGGAGAGTTAGTGAGTGAGTGAGTGAGGGCTTTGCCTTTTATTATTATAGATTACGGGTATTGTTACATAAAGTTGGAGAGTGAGTGAGTGAGTGAGTGAGGGCTTTGCCTTTTATTATTATAGATTACGGGTATTGTTACATAAAGTTGGGATGAGTGAGTGATTGAGTGAGGGCTTTGCCTTTTTTATTATAGATTACGGGTATTGTTACATAAAGTTGGAGAGTTAGTGATGAGTGAGTGGGTGAGGGCTTTGCCTTTTATTATTATAGATTACGGGTATTGTTACATAAGTTGGAGAGTTAGTGAGCGAGTGAGTGAGGGCTTTGCTTTTATTATAGATTACGGGTATTGTTTACATAAAGTTGGAGAGTTAGTGAGTGAGCGAGTGAGTAAGGGCTTTGCCTTTTATATTATAGATTACGGGTATTGTTACATAAAGTTGGAGAGTTAGTGATGAGCGAGTGGTGAGGGCTTTGCCTTTTTTATTATAGATTACGGGTATTGGTTACATAAAGTTGAGAGTTAGTGAGTGAGCGAGTGAGTGAGGGCTTTGCCTTTTATTATTATAGATTACGGGTATTGTTACATAAGTTGGAGAGTTAGTGGGTGATAGTGATTGAGGGGCTTTGCCTTTTATTATTATAGATTACGGTATGTTACATAAAGTTGGAGAGTTAGTGAGTGAGTAGTGAGTGAGGGCTTTGCCTTTTATTATTATAGATTACGGGTATTTTACATAAAGTTGTAGAGTTAGTGATGAGTGAGTGAGTGAGGGCTTTGCCTTTATTATTATAGATTACGGGTATTGTTACATAAAGTTTGGAGGTTATGAGGTGAGTGAGTGAGTGAGGGCTTTGCCTTTTATTATTAGATTACGGGTATTGTTACATAAAGTTGGAGAGTTTGAGTGAGTGAGTGAGGGCTTTGCCTTTTATTATTATAGATTACGGGTATTGTTACATAAGTTGGAGAGTTAGTGAGTGAGCGAGTGAGTGAGGGCTTTGCCTTTATTATTATAGATTACGGGTTTGTTACATAAAGTTGGAGAGTTAGTGGTGATTGAGTGAGGGGCTTTGCCTTTTTATTATTATAGATTACGGATTGTTACTAAAAGTTGGAGAGTTAGTGAGTGAGTGAGTGAGTGATGAGGGCTTGCCTTTTATTATTATAGATCGGGTATTGTTACATAAAGTTGGAGAGTTAGTGAGTGAGTGAGTGAGTGAGGGCTTTGCCTTTTATTATTATAGATTCGGGTATTGTACAATAAGTTGGAGAGTTAGTGAGTGAGTGAGAGTGAGTGAGGCTTTGCCTTTTATTATTATAGATTACGGGTATTGTACATAAAGTTGGAGAGTTAGTGAGTGAGTGAGGGAGTGAGGGCTTTGCCTTTTATTATTTAAGATTACGGGTATTGTTACATAAAGTTGGAGAGTTGAGTGATGGTGAGTGAGTGAGTGAGGGCTTTGCCTTTTATTATTATGATTACGTTATTGTTACATAAAGTTGGAGAGTTAGTGAGTTAGTGAGTGAGTGAGGGCTTTGCCTTTTATTATTATAGATTACGGGTATTGTTACATAAGTTTGGAGAGTTAGTGAGTGAGTCGATGTGAGTGAGGGCTTTGCCTTTTATTATTATAGATTACGGGTATGTTACTAAAGTTGGAGAGTTAGTGAGGAGTGAGTGAGTGAGGGTTTGCCTTTTATTATTATAGATTACGGTATTGTTACATAAAGTTGGAGAACATCGAGAGGGTTTTTTTTGCCTTCCTGTTTTAATAACACTATTTTAATAAAGTCCGAAGTGCAATATGAATCTGTGTTCATAATGTATAGGACAGAGTATTTATTCACCCTCAATGACTATTTAACCCCCCTGCTTTGTAAGATGTTTGATAGATTGACATTGAACCACATCTATCAGACGTCTAGGTGTATTGTGTACCCAGATTTAACATGTTTTTATACACATTTACAGAAATACAGTTATTAAAATAATTTTGACCTTATCTCCTGTGATCTAAGACTTTGGGTCTTTTCTTGTGAGTGGGGTCCATCATACTATAAATAGGAGATTGGATACCCCCACACAGGATTTCATTAATATATTATCAGTAATGTAACCATCCCCTTACTTAATACGATAGTGGCATGTTATGGCAGTGCAATGATTCTAATCGTGTTGGCAAGTGGGAGTCGTGTTGGTCTGTCAAAACCACTGGACTTCATTTTAGTTCTTGAAGACTTTCTCTAGTCATCCGGCTGGATCTCTCAATTTAGAACTCAAATTCCATCTAACTGAATATTACCATCTTGTCTGGGCTTTACCACTGCTCTATTGTCCAGTTGAGATTCCTGAAACAGAAAACATGATACTATCATGGTAAAGCACTGAGTAAAAAATACACGCTAAACAATGTTCTATCCCTTAGCATGACGTGTTGGTATTGTAAATGACATCTGCACTAGTACAGTATAGTATAGTATTAGTATAGTATAGTATTAGTATAGTATAGTATAGTACAGTATAGTATTAGTATAGTATAGTTAATATAGTACAGTATAGTATAGTAATGTATTAGTACAGTATAGTATACTATATCGTCTGTAATTTACAGTACCGTCCTCGTCGCCGTCCTCGTCTTAGTATCGTCTCGTCTAGTCACGTACGCTCGTATCGTTTACTATCTTTGAGGTTGCATACAGACATACTTCATCCCC
>CM033469.1:402903742-402941165 GCA_019447015.1 Hymenochirus boettgeri | reverse complement strand
TACAAAGCAAAACAAAAACACTAAAGGTTGTAGACACACTGGCCAATAATTCAGGACGGCCAACTGACATTTCAGTCCATCGGCAAAATTGGCCTGGAATATTGGATGTTTTTTTGGGGCGGCCACGACTGATGTCCGACCTGTGCGATCCAATGTGCTGGAAAACCGACCGATCTTGCAGTCCACTATGGACCAGACGCTCAGTCGCTGGTCACTTATCAGGGTGCCATGTTTTTAGTCTGAAAACATGAATAGGTAACACTCATTAACATAAACTCCCCACAGATACATGAATCTAAATGCCTCTACCCATATATAAATACCTCTGGTAATGGTGTCTGTACACAATATATAACACACACACACATATATAAATGTCTCTACCCATATATAAATACCTCTGGTAATGGTGTCTGTACACAATATATAACACACACACACACATATATAAATGTCTCTACCCATATATAAATACCTCTGGTAATGGTGTCTGTACACAATATATAACACACACACACATATATAAATGTCTCTACCCATATATAAATACCTCTGGTAATGGTGTCTGTACACAATATATAATACACACACACATAAATAAATGTCTCTAACAATATATAATCCTCTTGGTAATGGTGTCTGTACACAATATATAAACACACACATCATATAAATGTCTCTACCCATATATAAATACCCGTCTTGGTAATGGTGTCTGACACAATATATAACCACACACACACACACACACTAATAATGTCTCTACCCATATATAATACCTCTTGGTAAGGTGTCCGTACACAATATATAACCACACACACCACATATATAAATGTCCTCTACCCATATATAATACCTCTGGTATGGTGTCCTGTACACAATTATAAACACACACACACACATATATAAAATGTCTCTACCCATAATAAATACCTCTGGTATGGTGTCTGTACACAATATATAAACACACACACACATATAATAATGTCCCTCTACCCATATAAATACCTCTTGTAATGGTGTCTGTACACATATATAATACAACCCACACCATATAAATGTCTCTACCCATATAATAAATACCTCTGGTAATGTGTCTGTACACATATATACACACACACAACTATTAAATGTCTCTACCCTATTAAATACCTCTGGTACTGGTGTCTGTACACATATATATACACACACACACACTATATAAATGTCTCTACCCATATATAAATACCTCTGGTAATGGTGTCTGTACACAATATATAATACACACACACCATATATAAATGTCTCTACCCATATATAAATACCTCTGGTAATGGTGTCTGTACACAATATATAATACACACACACATATATAAATGTCTCTACCCATATATAAATACCTCTGTTAATGGTGTCTGTACACATTATAATACACACACACACTATATAAATGTCTCTCTACCCATATATAAATACCTCTGGTAATGGTGTCTGTACCATATAATAACACACACACACACATATATAAATGCTCTACCCATATAAAATACCTCTTGGTAATGGTGTCTGTACACAATATATAAACACACACACACCCACTATATAATGTCTCTACCCATATATAAATACCTCTGGTAATGGTTTTCTGTACACAATATATAAACCACACACACCATAATAAATGTTCTCTACCATATTAAATACCTCTCTGGTAATGGTGTCTGTACACAATATATAACACCACACACACACATTATAAATGCTCTACCCATATATAAATACCTCTGGTAATTGGTGTCTGTACACAATATATAATACACACACACACACTATAAAAATGTTCCTACAATATAACCCACATATATAAATACCTCTGGTAGGTGTCTGTAACACAATATATAATACACACACACCCATATATAAATGTCTCTACCCATATATAAATACCTCTGGTATGGTGTCTGTACCAATATATAACCACACACACCCACATATATAATGTCTCTACCCATATATAATAACCTCTGGTAATGGTGTTCTGTACACAATATATACACACACAAACACACACACACTCACACTTAATAAATGTCCTCTACCCATTAAATACCTCTGGTATGGTGTCTGTACACAATATATACACACACACCCACATATATTAATGTCTCTACCCATAATAAATACCTCTGGTAATGGTGTCTTGTACACAAATATACTACACCACACACATATAAAATGTCTCACCCATATATAAATACCTCTGGTAATGGTGTCTGTACACAATATATACACACACCTATATAAATGTCTCTACCCATATATAAATACCTCTGGTAATGGTGTCTGTCACATATATAAACACACACACACACATATTAAATGTCTCTACCCATATATAAATACCTCTGTTAATGGTGTCTGTACACAATATATAATACACACACACATATATAAATGTCTCTACCCATATATAATACCTCTGGTAATGGTGTCTGTACACAATATATAAACACACACATATATAAATGTCTCTACCCAGTATATAAATACCTCTGGTAATGGTGTTCTGTAACACATATATAACACACACACACACATATAAAATGTCTCTACCCATATATAATACCTCTGGTATGGTGTCTGTACACAATATATAATACCACACACATATATAAATGCTCTACCCATATATAAATACCTCTGGTAATGGTGTCTGTACACAATATATACACACACACCACATATAAATGTCTCTACCCATATATAATACCTCTGGTAATGGTGTCTGTCACAATATAATACACACCACACATAATATAAATGTTCTCTACCCATATATAAATACCTCTGGTAATGGTCTGTACACAATATATAATACACACACACATATATAATGTCTCTACCCATATAAAACCCTGGTAATGGGTCTGTAACAATAATAATACACACACACAATATAAATGTCTCTACCCATATATATACCTCTGGTAATGGTGTCCTGTACACAATATATAACACACACACACATATATAAATGTCTCTACCCATATATAAATACCTTCTGGTAATGGTGTCTGTACACACTATATAACACACACACCACCAATAAATGTCTCTACCCTATATAAATACCTCTGGTTAATGGTGTCTGTACACAATATTAAACACACACCCATATATAATGTCTCTACCCTAATATAAATACCTCTGGTAATGGTTTCTGTAACCAATAATATAATACACACCACACATTATGTCTCTACCCATATATAAATACCTCTGGTACTGGTGTCTGTACACAATATAAAAACACACACACTATTAACTGTCTCTACCCAATATAAAATACCTCTGGAATGTGTCTGTACACAATATATAATACACCCACACATAGATATAATGTCTCTAACCCATATATAAATACCTCTTGTAATGGTGTCTGTACACAATATATAATCACACACACATATATCAATGTCTCTACCCGATATATAAATACCTCTGGTAAGGGTGTCTGTACACATTATATTCACACACACACATCTAAAATGTCTCTACCCATATATAAAATACCTCTGTAATGGTGTCTGTACACAATATATAACACACACCCATATAAAATGTCTCACCCATATTAATACTCTGGTAATGGTGTCTACCATACCCACAAATATACTTATAACACCACCACATATAAATGTTCTCTACCCATATTTAATACCTCTGAAGGCGTCACACACAATACTAACACCCACACCCACACACACACACACACACACACAATTAAAATGTCTCTACCCATATAAATATCTTTGATAATGGTCCATATATTACAGAGAGTGCAAATAATAATATTTGGTGTGGTGTAATTATAACAAGATAAATTAAACAATGTAAAACAATTCAGATATTTGGTTAAGACTAGGCATTTCTCACACTCTTTGCTGGCTGGTAAGCTGGAGGGCTGACCAAACAGTGGCTGGTAAACTGTGTCTGCTGAGCAGGAGGACTAACCTAACAGTATCTTCTGAACTAGGGGCCCCCATCCGATGTCTCTACTGCTCCAAGTTCTGTCCTAAAACTGCGCAGCAGCTCAACCAGGATTTTGATTTAAATGTGTGCCAGTTGTTTGGACATTTATCTCTACCATTGCCCTTTTCTCTCTCTCCACTACTAAAATGCTCATCAATGCCCTTATAATCTCCCGTCTCGACTACTGTAACATTCTACTACTTGGACTCCCGGCCTCTCATCCCATCAAACAAAGAATCATATTCAATACCCTACTTTTAACCTTTAAATGCCTTCACTCTACTGCACCTCCCTACTTATCTTCTCTCTTGGCCCCAATCCTCCTGCGTGCCTCCTGTTCCTCACAAGACACATCTCTCCACAAGCCGCAACCACTTGCTTCCTCCTCCGCCTTAAACCATTCTCTCTTTAGCGGATCCCTCTTTGGAACTCCCTCCTCTTCTCGCTTCACCTGGTACATCCTTATACTTTCACATCTAGGCACTGTATCCTTACCCTTATATCCTCTCTCCCTCTCTCGCTTTCGCCTGGTGACCTCATTAATACTTTCACATCTAGACTGTTATCCTACCTTTATAACTCTCTCCCTCTCTCGCTTCGCCTGGTGACTCCATTAAATAACTTTCACATTTTTCTAGAGCTGTTCTCCTACCTTTATAACTCTCCCTCTCTCGCTTCGGCCTGGTGACATCCATTAATACTTCACATCTAACTGTTATCCTACCTTTGGAACTCTCCCCTTCTCGATCGCTTCCCTGGTGACATCCCATTAATACTTTCGCGCCCTCTAGACTGTTACTGTTCCACCTGTATAACTGCTCTCCCTCTCATGCTTCGCCTGGTGACACCCCGCCAAATTAAATTACTTTTCACACTATACTGTTTACATCCTAACCTTTAAAACTTGCCTAACCTCCTCTCTATCCCCAGCTCTCGCTGTGAATCTCCATTAATACTGTCCAATCGAGACTGTTATCCCATTAGCCTACTTATAACTCTCTCCCTCTCTCACTCGCTTCACCTGGTGACATCCATTAATCTTTCCAACTAGACTGTTATCCTAGCATTGTAATAACGCTCTCCCTCTCTACGTCTTCGCCTGTTGACCTCCATTAATACTTTCACCAGATAGACTGTTTATCCTACCTTTATAACTCTCCTCCGCTCTCCATCTGCTGTCGCCTGGTGACATCCTTAATACTTTCACATCTAGATGTTATCCTACCTTTTAACTCTCTCCCCCTCTCTCGCGTCGCCTGGTGACTCCATAATACTTTCCATCTAGACGTTATCCTACCATTTATAATCTCTCTCCCTCTCTCGCTTCGCCTGGTGCATCCACTTCACTCTTTTCCAATCTGACTGGTTTGAGCCTACCTTTGATAACTTCTCTCCTCTCTGCGCTTCGCCTGGTGAATCCTTAAGTACTTTCACATCTAGACTTTTATCCTACCTTTATAACTCTCCTCACCTCTCTCGGCTTCGCCTGGGTGACATCCACTTCATACTTTCACTCTGACTGTTATCCTACACCTTTATAACTTCTCTCGCGTCGTCGCCTGTGGACATCCATTATATACTTTCCAATCTAGACTGTTTATCCATCCTTTATAACTCCCGCCCTCTCTCCCCTGCGTCTCTCCTCGCCTGTGACATGCTTATATTTCACATCTAGACTGTATCCTACCTTTATAACTCTCTCCTCTCTACGCTTCACCTGTGACATCCATAATACTTTCCAATCTATGGACTGTTATCCTACCTTTATAGACTCTGCTCCCTCTCTTCGCTTCGCCTGGTGAGATCCATTAATACTTTCACATCAGACTGTTACCCTACCTTTATAACTCCTCCCCTCTCTCGCTTCGCCTGGTGACATCCATTAATACTCTTCACATCTAGACTGTTATCCTACCTTTTATAACTCTCTCCCTCTCTCGCTCGCGGTTGACAATCCATGTAATACTTTCCATCTAGACTGGTTATCCTACCTTTTAACTCTCTCCCTCTCGTCGCTTCGGCTGTGGACATCCATTAATACTTTCCAACTTCTCAGACTGTTTATCCTACCTTTATAACCTTCTCGCCTCTCTGCGCTTCACCTGGTACATCCATTAATACTTTCCAATCTATCTGTTATCCATCCCTTTATAACTCTCTCCCCCGCTCGTCGCCTTCCCTGGTGACATCCTTAAATACCTTTTCACATCTAGACTGTTATCCTACCTTTATACTCTCTCCCTCTCTCCGTTCGCCTGGTGACAACATCCATTAATACTTTCATCACTACTAGACTGTTATCCACCTTTATAACTCTCTCGCCTCTCCTCCTCCTCTCGCCTGTGTGACATCCATTAAGACTCTTCACATCTCTAGACTGTTATCCCTACCTGTTATAACTCTCTCGCCTCTCCTCGCTGCGCCTGGTGACATCCATTATACTCTTCACATCTAGACTTTTATCCTACCTTTATAACTCTCTCCCTCCTCGCTTTGCCTGGTGACAATCCATTATACTTTCACATCTAGACTGTTATCAACTACCTTTAAACTCTCTCCCTCGTCTCATTCGCCTGTGACATCCATTAATACTTTCAACATCTGACTGTTATCCTACCTTTATAAAACTCTCTCCATCTCTCGCTTCGCCTGGTGACCCTCCATTAATACTTTCACATCAGTACTGTTAGCTCCTGACCTTTATAACTCTCTCCATCCCTCTCCATCGCTTCGCCTCAAATTAAAATTATAAAAATGCATCAAATATCAATCTTAGCTCTTTGTACCCTCACCCCGCACGTGTATCTATATGTTGTCCCTCCCACTTAGATTAGTAAGCTCTTTGGGCATAGGATCTCATCCTAATGTGCAAGCTTGTTGCGACTTTATCAATTTAATAATATAATTTATATATATGGTTTCTTAACCGATTATAAATGTATTCAATTTTTATCTATCTTTGTAATAATTGCACTTACCCACGCCTTGTTTGTAATACTCTGGTATTTATAATGTAGCACGCTGGTACCAAGTGGCACTTTATAAAATAAAATTATACATACATACATACGTACGGCACAGAAGCTTGAGTTGGTTAGTTTCTTATCGTTTCATTGTGCAATGTTCAAGCCTCGTACACTACGAATTTTACACCCAAAAAAACCCCGCAAGTGACCTGCGAGCGTGTACATTTCACCAAACGTCGTTTTGGCGCAATATCGCAGTGTTCATGGTGGATCAACTAATGATTCCGCAAACACACCACACACACATCTATAAATGTCTCACCCATTATAAATACTCTGGTAATGGGTCTGTACACAATAGATAATACACACACACATATATAAATGTCTCTACCCCTATATAAATTACCTCTGGTAATGGTGTCTGTACACACTATATAATATCACACCAAATATCTAAACGTCTTATAGCCCATATTATAAATACCTATGGTAATGGCTGTCTGTACACAATATATAACACACACACACACAAATATAAATGTTCTGTTTAACCCATATAGAAATACCTCTGGTAATGGTGTCTGTACACAATATATAAAAACACAACACACATATATAAATGTCTCTCCCATATATAAATACCATGGTAAGGGTGTATGTACACAATATATAATAACACACACACATATTAAAGGTCTCTACCCATAGATAAATACCTCTGGTAATGGTGGTCTGTACACATATATAATTTACACACACACAATATAAATGTCTCTACCCTATATAAATACTCTGGTAATGGTTGTTCTGTACACAATATATAACACACACACACACCACATATATAAATTGCTTTCTACCCATTATATAAGACCTCTGGGAATGGTGTATGATACACAATATATTAACACACCACACACACAAACACACACAACAAACACACACATATATAAATGGGCTTTACCCATATATAAAACCTCCTGGTAATGGTGTTTGTACACATATGTATAACCCACACACACCACACACAAACAATATAAAATGTCTCCCTACCCGATATAAATACCCTGGTAATGGTGCTGTAACCAATATATAACACACACACACACACAATATAAATGCCTCTACCCATATTAAAACCATCTGGTTAATGGTGTTGTACACAATATATAATACACACAAACACATATAAATGTTCTACCAATATAATACCGCTGGTTAGGGTGCTGTACCCAAGATATAATACACACACACAGCACACACTATATAAATGTCTCTACCCATATATAATTACCTCAGGTAATGGGGTCTGTACACATATAGACACACACACAACACACAAACAGATATAATGTCATACCCATATATAAATACCTCAGGTAAATGGTGTCTGTACAATATCCACATTATGTAACACACACTAAAACACACCACCACACTCACCACTTAAAAAGGCTCTACCCATATTAAAACCTCTGGTAATGGTGTCTGTAACAAATATAAACATCACACACACATATATAAATGTCTTACCCATATATAAATACCTCTGGAATGGTGTCGTACACATAGATAATACACGAAACACATATAAAAGTCGCTACCTCATATATCATACCTATGGTAATGGTGTCTGTTACCAATATAAATACACACACACACTATATAAATGGCTCTACCCATATATAAAACCCTCTGGTAATGGTGTCGGTACACAATATATAACACCACACAAACACACATATAAATGTCTTCTACCATATATAATACCTCTGTAATGGGTCTGTACAAAATATAAATACACACACACCATGTATTAAATGTCTCTACCCATAGATAAATTTTTTTGTTTTACCTCTAGGTGGTAATGGTGTCTGTACACACTATATAATTTACACACACAATAAAATGTCTCTACCCATATATTAAATACCTTATGGTAATGGTGTCTGTACACAATATATAACACACCCACACACACAAAAATGTCTCTCCCCCATATATAAAACCTGGTAATGTGTCGTACACAAGTATATAAACACACACCACATATATAAATGGCTCTACCCATATATAACTACCTCTGGTAAATGGTGTTGTACAACAATATATAACACCCACACACACACATATTAATGTCTCTACCATATATAAATACTATATGGGAAGGGTTGTCTTGACACAACTATAATACACACACACCGATAAAATGTCTCACACATATATAAATACCCTGGTTATGGGTGCGGTACACAATAATAATACACCACACATATATAAATGTCTCTACCCAATTTAAATACCTCTGGAATGGCGTTGTCTGTACACAAATATATAATACACACACACATATATAAAATTGTGTCTCTACCCAAATAAATACCTCTGGTAAGGGTGTCTGTACACAATATATACACAAACACACACATAATAAATGTCATCTAGCCCATATATAAATACCTCTGGTAATGGTGGCTGTACACAATATATAACACACACACACCCACATATTAAATGTCTCTACCCATATATAAATACTCTGGTAATGGGTCGGGACACAATATATAATACACCCCACACATATAGAAGGCTCTACCCATATATAAAGAACTTGGTAATGGTGTCTTACCACAATATATAATACACACACACACATATAAATGTCTCTACCCATATTATAAATACCTATGGTAATGGGGTTGTACACAATAGATAAAACACACCACAAATATATACATGTCTCTACCCATATAGTAAATACCGCTGGTGAAGGGTGTCTGTACACACTAGATAATACACACACACATATAAAAGTCTCTACCCATATATAAATACCTTGGTAATGGTGTATGTCCACAATAGATAATTACAACACACATATATAATGTCTCGACCACATATAGAAATACTCTGGTAATGGTGTCTGTACACAATAGATAACCACACCGCACACATAGAGGGAAAGGTCTCTCTACCAATATAGTAAATACCTCTGGTAATGGTGTCTGTACACTAATACAAACACACACACATATATAAAATGTCTTCTACCCATATATAAATACCTCTGGTAATGGTGTCTGTACACATACCCCACAAATATAACACACACTTATAACACACACTCACATATAAAAAATGTTTCTACCCATATTTAAATACCTCTGGAACACACACACACACACACACACACACACACACACACACACACACACACACACACACAATTAAAATGTCTCTACCCATTATACAATATGTTGATAATGGTCCATATATTACAGAGAGTGACCAAATAAACCATAACTTACTTTGGTGTGGTGTTGTAATTTAACAAGATAAATTAACACAATTGTAAACAATTCAGATATTTGGTTAAGACTAGGCATTCTCACACGCTTGATGCTGGTAAGCGGGAGGGCTGACCAACAGTGGCCTGGTAAAATGTGTCTGCTGAGCAGGGAGGACTAAACTAACCGTTATCTTGCGAACTTAGGGGCCCCCATCCGATGTCTCTACGCTCCAAGTTTGTCTTTTAAAACTGCGCAGCAGCTCAACCAGGATTTGATTTAATGTGTGCCAGTTGTTGTGGACATTTAGCTCTACCATTGCCTTTTCTCTCTCCACGTACTAAAATGATCATCAATGCCCTTATAATCTCCCAGTCTCGACTGACTGTAACATGCTACTACTTGACTCCCGGCCTCTCATCCATCAAAAACAAAGAAAGAATCATATTCCAAGACCTACTTTTTAACCTTAAATGCCTTCACTCTACTGCCCTCCCTACTTCTTTCTCTCTTGGCCCCATATACTCCTGGCGTGCCTTGTTCCTCACACGGAAATCGTCTCCCCCGGACCCCAACACTGCGCCTCCCGCCTTAAACCATTCTTCTATGATCCCTTACATTTGGAACTCTCTCCCTCTCTCGCTTCACCTGGTGACATCCATTAATAATTTGAACATCTAGGACTGTTCCACCTTTATAAACTCTCCCTCTCTGCTTCGCTGCGTGACACCATTAAACTGTCACATCTAGAATGTTATCCTACCTTATAACTCTCTCCCTTCTCGGCTTCGCTGGTGAACATTCCATAAACTTTCACATCTAGATGTTATCCACCTTTATAAATCTCTCTCCCTCTCTCGCTTCCGCCTGGTGACATCCATTATACTTTCAACATCTTAGGACTGTATCCTACCTTTGGAACTTCTCTCCATCTCTCGTTCGCCTGGTGACAGCCATTAATACGTTAAATCTAGACTGTTATCCCGACCTTTATTAACTCTCTCCCTTCTCTCGCTTCGGCCTGGTTGACATCCATTTAATACTTCACACTCTAGAATGTATATTCAATACCCTACTTTTAACCTTTAAATGCCTTCACTCTACTGCCCCTCCCTACTTATCTTCTCTCTTGGCCCCATATACTCCTGGCCGTGCCCTCTGTTCCTCACAAGGAAATCTTCTCCACAGACCCCAACACTGCTTCCTCCCGCCTTAAACCATTCTCTCTTACTGATCCCTACCTTTGGAACTCTCTCCCTCTCTCGCTTCACCTGGTGACATCCATTAATACTTTCACATCTAGACTGTTATCCTACCTTTATAACTCTCTCCCTCTCTCGCTTCGCCTGGTGACATCCATTAATACTTTCACATCTAGACTGTTATCCACCTTATAACTCTCTCCCTCTCTCGCTTCGCCAGGTGACATCCATTAATACTTTCACATCTAGACTGTTATCCTACCTTTTACTCCTCCCCCTCTCGCTTCGCCTGGTGACCCATTAATACTTCCAATCTAACTGTTACCTACCTTTATACTCTCTCCCTCTCGCTTCGCTCGCCTGGTGACATCCATTAATACTTTCACATCTAGACTGTTATCCTACCTTTATAACTCTCTCCCTCTCTCTGCTTCGCCTGGTGACATCCATTAATACTTTCCATCTAGACTGTTATCCTACCTTTATAACTCTCTCCCTCTCTCTCGCTTCGCCTGGTGACATCCCATTAATACTTTCCACTCTAGACTGTTATCCTACCTTTACTCTCTCCCTCTCTCGCTTCGCCTTGTGTGACATCCATTAATACTTTCCATCTAGACTGTTATCCTACCTTTATAACTCTCTCCCTCTCTCGCTTCGCCTGGTGACATCCATTAATACTTTCCAATCTAGACTGTTATCCTACTTTATAACTCTCTCCTCTCTCCTTCGCCTGGTGACATCCATTAATACTTTCCAATCAGACTGTTATCCTACCTTTTAACTCTCTCCCTCTCTCGCTTCGCATGGGTGACATCCATTAATACTTTCACATCTAGACTGTTATCCTACCTTTAAACTCTCTCCCTCTCTCGCTTCCCTGGTGACATCCATTAATACTTTCACACTAGACTGTTATCCTACCTTTATAACTCTCTCCCTCCTCCTCGCTTCGCCTGGTGACTCCATTATACTTTCCAATCTAGACTGTTATCCTACCTTTAACTCCTCCCTCTCTCCGCTTGCACCTGGTGACATCCATTAATCTTTCCATCTAGACTGTTATCCACCTTTATACTCTCTCTCCGCTTCGCCTGGTGACATCCATTAACTTTCCAATCTAGACTGTTATCCTACCTTTATAACTCTCTCCCTCTCTCCCGCTTCGCCTGGTGACATCCTAATACTTTCCCATCTAGACTGTTATCCTACCTTTATAACTCTCTCCTCTCGCTTCGCCTGGTGACATCCATTAATACTTTCCAATCTAGACTGTTATCCTACCTTTATAACTCTCTCCCTCTCTCTCGCTTCCCCTGGTGACATCCATTAATACTTTCCAATCTAGACTGTTATCCTACCTTATAACTCTCTCCCTCTCGTCTCTTCGCCTGTTGAACTCCATTAATACTTCACATCTAGACTGTTATCCTACCTTTATAACTCTCTCCCTCTCTCGCTTCGCCTGGTGACATCCATTATACTTTCACATCTAGACTGTTATCCTACCTTTATAATCTCTCCCTCTCTCTTCGCTTCGCCTGGGTGACATCCATTAATACTTTCACATCTAGACTGTTATCCTACCTTTATAACTCTCTCCTCTCTCTCCTCGCTTCGCCTGGTGACATCCATTAATACTTTCATCTAGACTGTTATCCTACCTTTATAACTCTCTCCCTCTCTCGCTTCGCCTGGTGACATCCATTAAACTTTCCATCTAGACTGTTATCCTACCTTTATAACTCTCCTCTCCCTCTCTCGCTTCGCCTGGTGACATCCATTAATACTTTCACATCTAACTGTTATCCTACCTTTATAACTCTCTCCCTCTCTCCGTTCGCCTGGTGACATCCATTAATACTTTCCAATCAGACTGTTATCCAACTTTTTATAACTCTCTCCCTCTCTCCGCTTCGCCTGGTGACATCCATTAATACTTTCAATCTAGACTGTTATCCTACCTTTATAACTCTCTCTCCTCTCTCTCGCTTCGCCTGGTGACATCCATTAATACTTTCACACTCTAGACTGTTATCCTACTTTCTGACAACTCCACCTATGATTCGTTCCCATCTCAAGCTCTTTGTACCCATCCCCCCACTTGTATCTATATGTTGTCCCTCCCACTTAGATTGTAAGCTCTTTGGGGCAGGGATCTCAATCCTAATGTGTCAAGGCTTGTTGCACTTATATCAATTTATATATAATTTATATATATGGTTTCTTAACCGATGTATGAAATTGTATTTAATTTTTATCTATCTGTATAACTGCACTTACCCCCTTGTTTGTATACTCTGTATTTATAATGTACAGCGCTGTGTACCCAAGTGGCACTTTATAAATAAAATTATACATACATACATACGTACCACAGAAGCTGGAGTTGGTTAGTTATCTTATCGTTTCATTGTGCAATGTCTAAAGCCTCGTACACACGTACGATTTTACACCCGACAAGGGACCGCGAGCGTGTACATGTGCACCAAACGTCAGTTTTGGCCAATAATCGCAGTGTTCATGGTGGATCAACTAATGATTCCCGACCAAATGTACGACCCTTTATGTTCGCCCCTAACTCATTATATAGAGATTACGCTCAGGATTACTCTTTGCTTTAAAGGTGAACTAAACCCAAATTTTTGCACTTCTGAAAATATCCCCTCTAAAAACACCAATTAATTGTAAAATCCCATGACAGTAAATGGCAATAAAGTAAATGTAACCCCTGAACTAGATGAAATAATCAGTCCTGTAAAAGGATTGGCTAGAGGCTACCAGTGGGTGTGACCAATCGAGATGGACGAAATTCACCATTTTCGTTCCGTTTTATGATTCCCCAATCTCCGGAAAATCCCAAAGATCAGAAAATCTGAAAATGGAATGAATTTTCAATTATTCTCGAATGTTCGAGGCTATTTTCGATAATTTTCCAAAATAGCCTCAAACATTCAATCACCCTTGAAATGACCAACTGTAACTAGTTCCTGTGGTATCTTAGGACTGAGCATGTGTAAAGAACATAATGGTCAGTGACCACATTGTGATACTGGGATGTTGGGAAATGAAACCAAACCTCATGTTAGAAAGGTGAATTTCCCAACCACTATAACAAAATGAAAGATGAGAAAGGTGCTGTTCCTTTTGAAAGTGTTGTTCTAAGGCTTAAGTTGTCCTTTAACCCTGCAACTTTTCTGCTGCTTTGGCTACAGGTTTCCATGTGGCCTTTTCATTCTACATAAAAGAAAACAATGTTTACAACTTCACAGTGAGCCTGGAGACAGTATCTGAGACGTAGGAATGAAAATAGTTTGTAATATTAGAAATAGACCACAAGGTGTCACCTCAGCCACATAAAGAACCATATCTAATTGGTAATATAACAAACAATCAGGGTTCCTGGGTTATGGGCACCCTGGAGCCAATATTCTATTTTTGTAAATTGTAAATGTGCACTAAACAGAAATTTTGAAGGTAAAATCTATGGGAGAGGGATGCTGGATTGGCTGATAAACTGGATTTTGGATTGGCTGGTAAACTGGATGTTGGATTGGCTGGTAAACTGGATGTTCGATTGGCTGATAAACTGGAATTTGGATTGGCTGGTAGACTGGGTGTTAGATTGGCTGGTAGACTGGATGTTGGATTGGCTGGTAAACTGGATGTTGGATTGGCTGATAAACTGGAATTTGGATGGCTGGTAGACTGGGTGTTAGATTGGCTGGTTACGGGACTGGATTGGATTGGCTGCTGATAAACTGGATTTTGGAATTGGGCTGATAGAACTGGAATTTGGATTGGCTGGTAGACTGGTGTTAGATTGGCTGGTAGACTGGATGTTGGATTGGCTGGTAGACTGGATGTTGGATTGGCTGGTAGACTGGTGTTGGATTGGCTGGTAGACTCGATGTTGGATTGGCTGGTAGACTGGATGGAGGATTGGCTGGAAGACTGGGTGTTGGATTAGCTGGTATGGACGGGTTGGATTGGCTGGTAGACTGGATGTTGGATTGGCGGTAGAGATGGATGTGGATTGGCTGGAAGACTGGGTGTTGATTGGCTGAAGACTGGTGTGTGGATGGTGTTGACTGGATGTTGGATTGGCTGTCAGACTGGATGTTGGATTGGCTGTCAGACTGGATGTTGGATTGGCTGTGTAGACTGGATGGTGGATTGGCTGGAAGACTGGGTGTTGGATTGTGCGGATGGGGTAGACTGGATGGTGGATTGACTGGTAGACTGGATGTTGATTGATTGGTAGATGGGTGTTGGATTGATTGGTTAGGACTGGGTGTTGGATTGGCTGAAAGACGGGTGTTGGATTGTGGTAGACTGGATGTTGGATTAGCTGGTAGACTGCATGTAGGATTAGCTGGTAGACTCAATGTTCGATTGGGTGGTAGACTGGATGTTGGATTGACTGGTGGAAGACTGGGTGTTGGATTGGCTGTCAGGACTGGATGTTGGATTGGCTGTCAGACTGGATGTTGGATTGGCTGTCAGACTGGATGTTGGATTGGCTGTCAGACTGGATGTTGGATTGGCTGTCAGACTGGACGTTGGATTAGATGGTAGACTCGATGTTGGATTGGTGGTAGACTGGATGGAGGATTGGCTGGAAGACTGGGTGTTGGTTGGGCTGGTAGAATGGATGGTGGATGACTGGAGAATGTGTGGATGATTGGTAGACTGGGGTGTGGAATTGGCTGAAAGACTGGATGCTGGATTTGGTGTCAGACTAGATGTTGGATGGCTGGTAGACTGGATGTTGGATTGGCTGTTTGACTGATGTTGGATGACTGGTAGACTGGATGTTGGATTGGCTGGTAGATGGGTGTGGATTGGCTGAAAGACTGGGTGTGGATTGGCTGAAAGACTGGATGCTGGATTTGGTGTCAGACGGATGTGATGCTGTTAGACTGGTGTGGATTGGCTGTTAGGACTGGATGTTGGATTTGAACTGGTAGACTGGATGTTGGATGGATGGTAATGGGGGTTGGACTGGCTGGAAGACTGGATGTTGGATTGGCTGTCAGACTGGATGTGGATTGCTGTCAGACTGGATGTTGGATTGGCTGTCAGACTGGACATTGGATTAGCTGGTAGACTCGATGTTGGATTGGTGGTAGACTGGATGGAGGATTGGTGGAAGACTAGGGTGTTGGATTGGCTGGTAGAATGGATGGTGGATTGACTGGAGACTGGGTGTTGGATTGATTGGTAGACTGGGTGTTGGATGGCTGAAAGACTGGATGCTGGATTTGGTTGGTGTCAGACTGGATGTTGGATTGCTGTTGACTGGATGTTGGATTGACTGGTAGACTGGATGTTGGATTGGCTGGTAGGACTGGGTGTGGGATTGGCTGAAGACTGGGTGTTGGATTGGCTGAAAAGACTGGATGCTGGATTTGGGTGTCAGATGGATGTTGGATTGGCTGTTAGACTGGATGTTGGATTGACTGGTTGGGACTGGATGTTGGATTGGCTGGTAGACTGGGTGTTGGACTGGCTGGAAGGCTGGGTGTTGGATTGGCTGAAAGGACTGGGTGTTGGATTGTGGAAGGCTGGGTGTTGGATTGGCTGGAAGACTGGGTGTTGGATTGGCTGGAAGACTGGATGTTGGATTGGCTGGAAGACTGGATGTTGGATTGGCTGGAAGACTGGGTGTTGGATTGGCTGGTAGACTGGATGTTGGATTAGCTGGTAGACTGGGTGGTGGATTGGCTGGTAGACGTGGGATGTTGGATTGACTGGTAGACTGGGTGTTGGATTGGCTGTCAGATTGGATGTTGGATTGGCTGTCAGATTGGATGTTGGATTGGCTGGTAGACTGGATATTGGATTGGCTGGTAGACTGGATGTTGGATTAGCTGTCAGACTGGATGTTGGATTGGCTGTCAGACTGGATGTTGGATTGGCTGTCAGACTGGATGTTGGATTGGCTGTCAGACTGGACTTTGGATTGGCTGGTAGACTGGATATTGGATTGGCTGGTAGACTGGATGTTGTATTGGCTGGTAGACAGGACGTTCGATTGGCTGACAGGCTAAATGTTAGATTGTTGGATTAGAGAGCAGGCTGGATTGTGGATTGATTGAGTGGCAGGGAGGATGGAGTCTGTTATCACCTATTAAAACACCTATGCACAATTGCATGAACAATCTTGGGGTTGATAGTGCATCGCCCATGAGAATGGATTCTGATATTTATTTGCAATAACATTAATTTCCTTTTAGTTTAGCTTCCAGTAGCTTCTTCCCTTCATCAAACCTTTTATGTGTTTTATTTTAATGATAAGTTAAAGGTCCAGAGAGTCTCACTTTGTCATTTCTGTGGGCGGGGTCTGACATTAAGAACCCTGTTGGGTTAGTGGGTAGAAACTTACCTAATAATGTTTCCTTATTGTTCCAATTTTTTTCGTTTCACAAGAAATAAAACAATGCAAAATACCAATCCATACATTAAGGGATTTTCAGAATTATAAACCACCACTTGAGCTTTTGAAGGTTAGAAGCTCCATCCCGTAAGAGTGAGGCCTTCATTATTTTACATTTTGTTGGACCCCTCTGGGGTGCAGTGACTTCTGGTCTTTTGCAGCATCTTAATATATTTAATTTCCTGTTCTCTCCCGATTTCTGTTAATAACGGTGGACATTGGATGTTAATAGAAGGCAGGGTCCCCTTTATTAAATAAAATGTTTTAAACATAACAGTTACATAGGGACCCAGGGTCCAGCACAGAAGAGTCAACATACTACAAAGTAGCCATCTTAATTGAGAAGAATGATGTACAGTTTATGATTCTAATTACCACACTGTAAGCCTAGACCCCCAACTACAGAGAATAAATAGACATTTCTGACCTATAACCTATCTCCTGACATTGCCTTTTAGTCTAAAATAATTATGGCACCTGGTAACTGCTGAACACATTAATGATTAGAAATGCACGAACTTGCTGGTTTCTGTTCTGTCTGTGTGGGCACAGAACCTTCAAAATAAGAATTTCTACCATTTTAGGTCTACATTCCACTGCCAGTTATAACAAGATTTGGTTTCTGTAACCAGTAGTTCTGCCCCGAAATAATGTGGGCATTTATTGTACCTTTTCCATTTATTAGGTTACGGGACAGGGACCTGAATCTGGGGGTCCAGACGTTCTCCCTGTTACACCCTAACGCCTGTCCCAATGCATTGCTACTTACAGTAAGTTCTTTTCAGCACTGTAAGTCGACTATGACACACTAGAGATTTGCAGTTGACTAAAAAAACTGTCAAAATGGGTTCCATTGGTTCAATATTCTAACAATTTTCTATATAGCTCAACTCCTAATAAACTAAATAAACCTGTTTTAAGCTGGGTACACCCGATGAGATATTTCGGTCCGATCCACCGAAATTATCGCATCCGAATGCGCCCGTGTCCGAACGACCGTTCGTCTGAATCGGACGAAAGGAAGATCGGACATGGTGGAAAACCTCGTCCAATTGTGCGTTCCTCTATGGGGTTCTTATCTACCCTCTCTCCTGCTTATCATGTTGTGGGTGCCATCAGGAAGAAATGAGCATGTGAAGTCACACGTAGAATTTCTTGGCTTACACAGATTGTCCTCTCTAACTTCCATGGGTTTATAGTCTAGAACGGTAGATAGGAATCCAGTCTACGTTTTACCAGCAGTAAGTTCTGATTAAGGACATTAACTGGTTGTAAGTTAATGATATACCACTGTTAACAATTTAGGGATGAATCGACTCATTACAGATAACACAATGTGAGATCTCTGTGTTTCACATCAATGATAAAACTCATCTCACAATGACCACAGTCTGACATTTCCTACTGACGTCCAGTTCAATGGCAGTAAATCATTATTGAAACTCGAGGTTAAAGATTGAATAGCATTTTGTAGTCAATCAATGTTTTTTTTCTGTCCAACAAAAAATAAAAATCCAAACCAATAAGGTTGTAAATGGAGAAGGTTTCACGAACAAGGTCCATCTGAGATGGGACAATAAGTTCCAACGGGGAATATGTGGAATGTTCTGCAGAAAGTTCTCCGTAAACCAGGACCGTCCCTTATAGCTTCCATCTTCAGTGTGGACATGGACAGTTTCTTTGTCGTTATCCTTAGTTTGGTTATTGGAATTCTGTAACTGAATTTAAATAGAGAAATAAAATGACGTTTTGAAAAACTTTTCCATTGAAGCCACATTTCCCAACGTCCCTAGGGCAATTTTTCTACATAAGCCACACACAATATTAAATCGCCTGAGTTTGTGTTACAATATTGTTGCACGATATTCATTATCTTATTATAATTACTTTGTGCATAATATCCAAATTGTATTTAAAGATTGGTCCCATTGGTCTGATCAGATATGGGGCTACATTTTTATTGCTATGTGTGTGACCTTATTTATTGCATAAATCCTGCTGAATCCAAATCAAGATTTCTATATACATATGAATTACGGGGTGGAGAAACAGATTTGGGAAAATATGTATGAGGACAGCCCATAGAATTTAAATGGGAACTGCCATATTTGGTTGTAAAAAAAATCTAGACATAGACTCAGGGATGAGGAGCATATCACAGGCAGCAGGAGAAGCAATAGATAATGTATTTATGAATGAATGCTTGGGGTACTTACAGTCTTTAATGGTAGACATTGTAGTCCTCCACAGAAGCATACGGAGAATCTTCTGTTAATTAAAACCAGTACAATTTTATTCCACATAAACAACCTGATAATGGTTTATACAAGAATCCAAGATTCCTTCTAAAACCCTGTTCTGTATCTTTTAATAACAGATTGTTAAATGTATTCTACTGGTGTCAGACCAACCAGCCTGTAGTTCCCTGGATGTGATCTTTCCAGACAAGATATTTATTGTCACATTAATTAGACACGTCTAGCATTGTGTGGCTTCAGCATTTATCATGTCCCAGGTTTATTTTGATTTCCTTACCAATAAATTATTGCCCAGAAAATAGTTGCTGTTACGGAAGTTAGACTAGATATATATTAAGCCTCTGGGTGAGGGACTGAGAAGAAGCTACAGTGGTGTCAGGTGCTAGTTCTACAAGAAGATTTTTCTTACCGTTACATTTCAGATAAAGGCAAGAGCTAGACTGTTGTATTCAGCAAAACATGAGCGATGCACATTTAAAAAAATCTGCCTTTACTTCTCTTTCAACAGCTGTTTAGAATTGCAATATAAATATGGAGCTTCAAGTACTTACCTGTAACAGGGAATGCAATGGAAAACTGCCCCCGTCTGAAAAACAAAGACAGTTATTTCTGTTCCTCCTGCCAAACGTATCCGGATTTCATATTGTACTGTATATTAGCCTACACATTCCCTACCTTATTCCAGGTATACACAGAGTGACTATACACGAGTGACTATACACATTCCCTACCTTATTCCAGGTATACACAGAGTGGCTATACACATTCCTTACCGTATTCCAGGTATCCCTTGGTTCCTGACAGGGGCAGGGTTGTTCCTTTGATTGTAATAATAATTTTCATAAGCTACCGGAGCTGCAATAAAAGGTTTTACTGTAAATAGCACAGCCTAAAGACTTGTTCTCGGTACAATAACTATTTAATGGGAACAACCTTATTAGAACTGTAACATTGAGCTCATGTTACACACGTCAGTCCATTTATTTCTATTTGAATTGGGCGAAACCAGAAGATAAGTTAACTTATACCTTTAATGGACATGTGTATGGTTGGTGCTCCACCCCCTTTTGGCCCAGGACCTAACCATTGGGAAGACATGTTCTACAAGAAGTGATTGGGTAGTTTACAGACTGAGGTAGGGCCAGAGCTTAGACAATACAGTTGTCCTTCAAGGAGATTTTAAAGCTAAACCTATTTTTTTCGTAAAACTGCAGACTGATAAAATCTTTCCCCTAGGGGGAAGCAAACCAGCTCATTGGACACTGTCTCCCTGGGTTTAGCAAACTGAGCATGTCCAAACCGGGGGCTTAATGGGAGGAGGATAGAAGTGATTGCAGGGATAGGAATGACACAAAAGAGAAGTAGCATGTCATTTTAAACAGAAGTTTCTGTGCTACCAATCTGACAAACTTGGACAGGACGTTGTAGTTTATTTTTACCTTTTGTAACACAAGTAATAAAGGCTACACATGGCAATAAAGTTTTAATTCACAATGTCGTAAAAAATACCTGGCGGGATATTTCCAGTTTTCGAGTTCTCTGTGAAATATTCAATGTCTTTCTCAATATTACAACATTCTAGCGCTTTACGGATCTCTTCGTAAATCTACGGAACATAGAGTTAGCGTTTTTTAATCATAGACATGATAATATTTCATTTTAAAAAAGTGGTTTCTGGGCTAAATACAGGAAAAAATTCTCCTTTAAATCTAATAAGCATTAAAGGACAACTTTAACCATATGACATCTTTTAGAAAGAATGGCCCCTTTAAAACATGTTGGAATGTCATACCCTTACTCTGGAATTATTAGCTTATGCCTTTTATGCTCCTGGATGCCATGTGGAGTAGTGTGTTAACAGCTATATACGTTCATGCCTCTTTCAGCAATTTAGTAAGCTGGCTATGAGCTTGAGCGTGCTCAGATGAGGCAGCTAGGGCAATAGTATTCTATCATTGGCTGTGATGTTAACTGTCATAGCCATGACTGACAGCTGATAACTAGAAGAACCAGGAAGCAGAAAGAGAGGCAACAAGCCACTTTTTTGATTATAGGAATGGATTAGCCCTTTAAACGCAACACACTTTAAATAAAAAGGCAAACAGGTAGGAAAGTTACCCCATCGCTGGTCACACACTGCTGGGAGAGCTGATTGACGTGGATCCACACAGTGTTCCGGAAGAAATTTATTCGATCCCATTCCTGATTCTCAAAAAACTGCAAACAAGGGAACAAAGCGTCAAACTGCAGATTGAGTAAAGTTAAATTATTAAACGCCATGTGACTGCAAAAGGTATTAACAGTCTGTACGATGGGAGCATTATGGGAAACCTCTTGTGCCAGTGTTCGCTATTGTATGAACCATAGACTCACTGATAGTAGCCCAAAGCCCAATGTCTATGGCTGCCTTCAGGAACATGGATTTAGAGAACCTACATATGGCATAGACACTTACTGGGTCAAAGTTATGTGGATCTGTGATAATGGTTGACCTAGAAGTATAAAGACATGGAGTAAACTAATGCACTCTGAGCCCAATCCTGTGCCAAATGTGCAGATAAAAGGCGGGGAGAAGGGTCAATTCTGGTTCTTTGTAAAGCAAACTTATTTTAGTCCTGCAGAATGTAGATTTGTAAAAAAAAAACAATGGGAGACATTGATTAAAAAGATAGGTTTCAACTATAAAGATGAGTTGGCCTTCAATGCCAGTGGAACAATTTTTCAGGATATGACCATTCTGCATAAATATTCAATTTGCCCCATTTCAATCTATAAATAAATACATGTCAGCAGCACTTACTCTGATGTGTTGGTGCGTGACTTCAAGCTTAGTCCCCCACCCCCCTGCCAGACTATCTGACTCTCTGTGAGGGCAAGCATGCTCAGTAATCCCTATGAAGCAGCATTGGGAGAGGGAATTTCCCACCATATGAACCCGGGTGCTGATAGACTGAACCCCATTACCTCGCAGGAAATGATGTGTTCCTTCTGCCAGTCTTCCCTTATTTTGTCGAGCAAGCTAATGTTATGCTGATACGTCTTATCTACGAATAAAAATAAAGCAATGATCATTTATGGGCGAAATGAATTACAGCAGTTTGATTTGTTGCAGATCACATGATTACAACTATGGCTGCTATTGGGTCACAAACAAACATATGTACCCAGGCGGCAGGTCCTTAAGTTTTCTCAGCAGGCTCAGATTGTGTAAAGGGTTCACCATTCCCTTACAAACATCCAAACAGCAACAAATTGTCACACAAGAGCCAAATTGGGCATGTGCCCAATTGGCATGTAAGGGATTTAAGATACATGTCTCAGGCTACTTTACATGCAATTCTGAGTCTGTAATTTATGCCTTGAAATGCCCATATGGCAAGCTATACGTTGGACAGACCTCCCGTATGGTAAAAATCCGGATTAGTGAGCACAAGAGCTCCATTAGGAGGTTTGATCCAAATAATAAAAATTCCTATACGCCAGTAGGTGAACATTTCTTTATGAATAAACATAATGTAGCAAGATTGAGATGGCAAATTCTGGAACAGGTATCCCTACCTCCAAAGGGAGGTGATAGGCAGAAACTGCTACTACAATCCGAGTTAAAATGGATAGATAGGTTAGACAATATGGAACCACATGGTCTGAATGATGTTTTCAGTTATAAATGTTTTTTATGAATATACTTGAAGTCTTACAGGAATATGTATGAGGTATGAATGATGTATACATGTACCTTTTATATTTCCCCTTTTTTACAGGCTGAATAGCGATATATATCTTTGATAATATGTTCCGATGGTGTATAATCTTAAAACAGACTATACGTGTTTAGTAGTGTCTATTATTGATGATGTGAATTGTATTTCTGACCTCTGGCCACTAGATGGAGCTGAGGGCTATTTGTGCTACATTTTGTATATAATGGTGTTGGGCATGTCATTTCTGTAATGCACCTGAGGAAAGACCACACTGGTCTGAAACATGTCGTGCTGGTATCTCCAATAAATCACGTCTGGCACATGCCCAATTTGGCTCTTGTGTGACAATTTGTTGCTATTTGCTATTGGGTCACTACCAGGAGACCAATGTTTAAAATGGAACCCCGTATTTTGAACACTGGGTAGGAATCCACAGTAACCAAGAACATTAAAAATGAACTCAAGTCACTGGTAATACAACTATCGCTTCTGTATTTACTGCACAGCTATTGGTGCAAATGGTCAGTAAAAGGCAATGAAATAAATAAAGGGGAGCCATAAATAGGTGTGTGGTGCCACTTACACATAAAGCTTAGGCAGGTTGATTTAAATGAATGAATGAATATAATGTACTCACCAGAGTCCTCCAAGCTCACCTTACAGTGAGCCAATTTAGCAAAAACCTAAAACAAAGCACAACAATTACAATGAGTGGGTCCCTTTCCAGCAGGAAACCATGAGCATTACAGAGTGAACATCTACAAGCGTTTAATGGGATTTCACACCACAATGTGACATTAATTGTATCACACTATGACCATGCGCTCCTCTCTGGTTACCTTTTCCTGCTGTCGGGGATTCACTGTGTTCTTACAACGGCTGACGGCTTGTTCCGCATCTTCCTTATCTCGACACCTCTGTTCATAATTCCTTTTAGACTATTGGGAAAACCAAGACATTAAAACCAAGCCATACATTGTACTATAGGTCCATACATTTATACTATAGGGCCATACATTTATACTATAGGGCCATACATTTATACTATAGGTCCATACATTTGTACTATAGGGCCATACATTTATACTATAGGGCCATACATTTGTACTATAGGGCCATACATTTGTACTATAGGGCCATACATTTATACTATAGGGCCATACATTTATACTATAGGGCCATACATTTATACTATAGGGCCATACATTTATAGTATAGGGCCATACATTTGTACTATAAGGTCATACATTTGTACTATAGGACCATACATTTGTACTATAAGGTCATACATTTGTACTATAGTGCTATACATTTGTACTATAAGGCCATACATTTGTACTATAAGGTCATACATTTGTAATATACGACCATACATTTGTACTATAAGGTCATACATTTGTACTATAGTGCTATACATTTGTACTATAAGGCCATACATTTGTACTATAAGGTCATACATTTGTACTATAGTGCTATACATTTGTACTATAAGGTCATACATTTGTACTATAGTGCTATAAATTTGTACTATAAGGTCATACATTTGTACTATAGTGCTATACATTTGTACTATAGGGCCATACATTTGTACTATAAGGTCATACATTTATACTATAGGACCATACATTTGTACTATAGGGCCATACATTTGTACTATAGGGCCATATATTTGTACTATAGGGCCATACATTTGTACTATAGGGCCATACATTTGTACTATAGGGACATACATTTGTACTATAGGGCCATACATTTGTACTATAGGACTATACATTTGTACTATAAGGCTATATATTTTTACTATAGGGCCATACATTTGTACTATAGGGCCATACATTTGTACTATAGGGCCATACATTTGTACTATAAGGCCATACATTTGTACTATAAGGCCAAACATTTGTACTATAAGGCCATACATTTGTACTATAAGGCCAAACATTTGTACTATAAGGCCATACATTTTTACTATAAGGCTACATATTTGTACTATTGGGCCATACATTTGTACTATCGGGCCATTCAGGGCCACACGTTTGTACTATAGGCCCATACCTTTGTACTATAGGGCCATATTTTTATACTATAGGGCCATACCTTTGTACTATAGGGCCATACCTTTGTACTATAGGTCCATACATTTGTACTACAGGGCCATACATTTTTACTATATGGCCATACATTTGTACTACAGGGCCATACATTTGTACTATAGGTCCATAGATTTGTACTATATGGACATACATTTGTACTATAGGGCCATACATTTGTACTATAGGACCATACATTTGTACTATAAGGCTATATATTTGTACTATAGGGCCATACATTTGTACTATAAGGCCATACATTTGTACTATAAGGCCATACAGTACTTAGGCAATTTTTACTATAACGCCATAACATTGTGTACTATACGCTTCATAGAATTGTATTAAGCATACTTGTACATAAAGGATAGGAACCTATAGGACATTTTTACTATCAAGGCTACATATTTGTATATGGGCAATCAGTTGACCTAATAGGCATATTTTGTACTATAGGAATCAGCCATACATTTGCTACTATAAGGCTATATATTTGTATTATATGGCCATACATTTGTACTATAAGACGATACATTTGTACTATAGGGCCATTTGCTTGTACTATCAAGGCATACAATTGTACTATAGGGTCATACATGTGTACTTAAGCCATACAGTTTTTACTATAGGGCCTCATACTTTTTATATGGGCCATACATTTGTTTATAATGCCATATGTTTGTACTATAAGGCCATCATTGTACTATAGGACCATACATTTGTACTATAAGGTCATTACATTTTTGTACTATCGGACCATACATTTGTACTATAAGGCTTATATTTGTATATAGGTCCATACATTTGTACTATAAAGGCCATACCTGTGCTTAACCATTAGCCCATTGACATTGTACTATAAGCCAAACCTTGTACTATAAGGCCATACATTTGTCCTATAGTGCTATACATCTTTGTACATAAATGCATTATATTTGTACTATAGGCCATAACATTTGTACTACAGGGCCATACATTTGACTATAAGCCATCACTTTGTACTATATGATATACATTGTACCTAAAAATGCTATATATTGTACTATAGGGCCATACATTGTACTACAGGGCCTACCATTTGGTAACTATTAAGGCGATACATTTGTACTATAGGGCCATTCTCTTGTACTATAAGGCCATTCAAATTGTACTATGGGCCTACGTTTTACTATAAAGCATAAATTTGTTACTATAGAGGCAGTACATTTGACTATACAAGGCCATACATGTTGACTATAGGACCATACATTTTTACTATAGAGGGCCATACATTTGGTACTTAGGGCCATAGTTTGTACTATAAAGCTATATATTTGTATTCTATAGGGCCATACATTGTACTATAAGAGCCATAATTTTGTACTATAGGGCCCATACATTTGTACTATAAGGCCATAACTTTGTACTATAAGGCCCAGACTTTGTACTATAGTATATATTTGTACGTATAGGACCATACATTTTTTATATAGGCCTACATTGTAACTATAGGGCCATACGTTTGTACCTAAACTATATTTTGTACTATAGGGACCATACATTGTACATTAAAGCTATCATATTTGTTGTATATATGGGCATACATTTGTCAGTATCTTTGTACTATAGGCCATACATTTGTTACTATCAGTGCCATTGCATTTGTACTAAAGGCCAGACATTGTTAACTATAGGGTACATACATTTGTACTATAGGCCATACTTTGTACTATGGCCAACTATATCTTGTACTAATAGCGGCCTAATTTGCTTATCCATAGTTGTATATAAGGCCATACATTGTACTATCGGAACCATACATTTTACATAAGGTCTACATTTGTATTATAGGACAACATTTGTTACTATAAGGCTATATTTTGTACTATAGGGCCATCAGTTGTACTATAAAGGCCATACATTGTGACAATAAGCCCATACATTTGTACTATAAAGGCCAAACATTGGTACTATAAGGGCCATACATTTGTACATTAGTGACTATCATTGTACTATAAGTGCTATATATTTGTAACTATAGGGCCATACATTTGTACTACAGGGCCTACATTTGTATAAAGGCCATAAACATTTGTTACTATAGTTGCTATACATTTGTACTATAATGCTATATATTTGTACTATAGGGCCATACATTTGTACTACAGGGCCATACATGTTGCTACTATTAGGACGATACAATTTGATACTTTAAAATAGGGCCATTCTCTTTTACTAATAGAGGCCATTCATGTACTATAGGGCATACGTTTGTACTATAAAGCGATAAATTGACTTATAGGGCCTACTTTTACTACAAGGCCATACATTGTACTATAGGACCATACTTTTACTATTAGAGACCTAATTTTGTACTATAGGGCCATACGTTTGTGACTAAAATAAAGCTATATTTTGTACTATAGGCCATACATTTGTATAAACCGCTATATATTTGTACTATAGGCCATACATTTGCTACTATAAAGCTATATTTTTGTACTATAGGAGCGCACTACATTGTACTATAAGGCCAGAATTTGTTACTATAGGACCATACATTTTTACTATAGCGCCATACATTTGTACTATGGGCCATACAGTTTGTACTATTTAAAAGCTATAATTTGTACTATAGGGCCATACATTTGGTACTATAAAGCTATATATTGGTACTTTATAGGGCCTATACATTTGTACTATAGGTCAGACATTTGTACTATAGGGCCATTACATTGGTACTATAAGCATATATGTGACTATAGGGCCATACCTGTGTACGTAAGGCCATACAATTTGTACTATAGGGACCATACATTTTTTACTATAGCGCCATACATTCGTACATAGGGCCATACGTTTGTAACTATAAAGCTATCTATTTGTACTATTAGGGCCATAACATTTGACTATAAAAGCCATTAAATGTGTACATACGGCAACATTTGTTAATATAGGTCCATACTTTTTACTATAGGGCCATTACATTCCTGTAATACAGGCCATACGTTTGTACTATAAGCATACATTTGTACTAAGGGCCATACATTGTAATACAAGGCCATACGTTTGTACTAGAGGTCCATACATTTTACTATAGGGCCATAAATTGTAATACAAGCCATACGGTTGTCTATAAAGCCATTACATTGTACTATAGGGCCATACATTTGTAATACAGGCCATACATTGTACTATAAAGCCAACATTTATAAATATAGGGCCATAATTTTTCTTAGGGCCATTTACATTTGTACTATAGGTCAATACATTTGTACTATAGGTCATAATTTTTACTATAGGGCCATAACATTTGTTACTTAGGTCCATACATTTGTACTATAGGTCCATACATTTGTGCTATCGGTCCATACATGTGTACTAATAGGGCCATCATGTACTACCAAGGCCATTACGTTTGTACTATAAACCATACATTTGTACTACAGGGCCATACATTTGTACTATAAGGCGATACATTTGTACTATAGGGCCATTCTCTTGTACTATAAGGCCATTCAATTGTACTATAGGGCCATACGTTTGTACTATAAAGCTATAAATTTGTACTATAGGGCCATACATTTGTACTACAAGGCCATACATTTGTACTATAGGACCATACATTTTTACTATAGAGCCATACATTTGTACTATAGGGCCATACGTTTGTACTATAAAGCTATATATTTGTACTATAGGGCCATACATTTGTACTATAAGGCCATACATTTGTACTATAAAACCATACATTTGTACTATAAGGCCATACATTTGTACTATAGGACCATACATTTGTACTATAGGTCCTACATGGTACTATAGGTCCATACATTTGTACCTATATGGTCCTAACTTTTTACTATAGGCCATACATTTGTTCCTATAGGGCCATACATTTGTACTATAGGGCCATACATTTGTACTATAGGTCCATACATTTGTACTATAGGTCCATACATTTTTACTATAGGGCCATACATTTGTACTATAGGTCCATACATTTGTACTATAGGTCCATACATTTTTACTATAGGGCCATACATTTGTACTATAGGTCCATACATTTGTACTATAGGTCCATACATTTGTGCTATAGGTCCATACATTTGTACTATAGGGCCATACATTTGTAATACAAGGCCATACGTTTGTACTATAAAGCCATACATTTTTACTATAGGGCCATACATTTTTACTATAGGGCCATACTTGTCTATTAACGGCCATACATTTGTAATACAAGGCCATACGTTTGTACTATAAGGCCATATATTTGTACTATAGGGCCATACATTTATACTACAAGGCCATACATTTGTACTATAAGGCCATACATTTATACTACAGGGCCATACATTTGTACTATAGGTCCATACATTTGTGCTATAGGGCCATACATTTGTAATACAAGGCCATACGTTTGTACTATAAGGCCATACATTTGTACTATAGGTCCATACATTTTTACTATAGGGCCATACATTTGTAATACAAGCCATACATTTGTACTATAAAGGGATGTTATATTTAAATGGTTGAGAGTCAATTTAGTCATTCCAGACCAGTACACATTACACTGGTGATATTGTAAAGAGTTTTTGTGGCGGGGATCTCCCTGCTCAATTCGTTTGTTTAACTATTAAATTAAAGGGGCGGATTGCGAGTGAGAGTATGGAGTGTAAAATACACTTACCTCCATTGTTTTCTTATACTGCAACTGTTTCTGTTTATGAAATGCTTCCATTACAGCTTCTATCTGAAAGGAAAGAGACTATTGGAGTATTTTATATAAAATGACAGCCAGTGGGTAAAACTGAATGGGTAAAAGCTGTCTATTGACTGTTAATAGGTTACTGGCACATCGCAATTACTTGCACATGGTACATGATAAAGATGAACTTTATTAACAGCTCCTTTTCTCTCTTCGGGGTTAAAAACATTGGGCATGTCAGAGTCAATGACTTGGCAAATGGGAGGAGTAAAAAGTGACTGGAGAGTTTGACTTTCAACACAGCTATATCTTTGGTTAAGCACTCACAGATTTGTTTGTGTGAAAACAATTAGCATTTTTTAAGGGCATCTCCACCATAACAAAAAGTCTGTCCTCATGTTAATTAGCATCCAACAGTAACTGCTATTGTTATCGTTTTAGGAAATGAACTAAGTTTTTTTTAAGGCTCTTTTCCATGCATTGAGCGTGGATCTGTCTACTTTTGACAGCAAAAGATGAATTAGAAGCAGTAAATAGTCCTTAATGGTGACTATAGAGGTCAGGGGCTGCTAATTAAGTGGACAGGGGTGGGCTGCATTGGAATTAGAGATATGATTGGCACACTGAATGAGGAAGTTTCGATTCTCCAATTAGAAATGAAGAAGCGAGAGAGAAATCTGGAACAGGTTGCGGAAAGGAGGCTGACACACCGAGCACTTATAACGCGTCACAGGAAATATAACGGGTACATTACAAAGTACGCTACAGTTCATGTGCTGCCTGTTTAATGTCTAGGGTTGCTTTCTCTATTAAAGCAGGCACATGTATACATGTTACAAGCATTAGGTAAAAAAATTGCATGGCTACATTGAAACCAATGCAGCCTGCAGCCTACTCCTAATGGAACTACTGACCAGCCTCTCATTGTGCTGATTTCATATGGGTTTGGTTTTAAAGGGAAAGTGCAGCAACTTTATCTTTCTCACACCCCATTTCTATCCCTATCACAGTATTAGGCGCTTCTTACAAAGTCACTAGTAGGAGAATGTAGGAGAAGGTCAGTGCTGGTGATATGACCTTAATGGGACCAATCACAATGGCAACTCCATACAGCTGAGCACAGTGTAGGAAAATTAGGTGCAGACAATCAGATTGCAGTTGCTGCAGACAGACACATGTTGTCACCAGTGAAATGATGTAAAACAAGTGGAAACCTCAGGGCATATCAGCAGGTTAATGGTTAATCCTGTCATTCCCCCCCCCCATTCCCCTAATAACTTGAGTCCCACCATTCATTTGGTTTGCCTTCACTGTACCTTTTTTCTTTCCTGCTTTTGCCTCTCCCGGAATTCCTCCATCTTTCTTGCTTCGTCTCGCAGTATTTGCGCCAGCTGAATGTGACACTGGCCGATATTATCAATTTCTAAAAGAGATAAGCTACTGTAGTTAATATTCACCACCTTATCTCCAGGGTGTTTCACAGAAAGTTGTTCCTGTGTATAGAAGTTAAAACAGCAGGCTGTATATTTCGTGCATTCCTGCCTAATAACGTCTGGCAGGGGTTGGTGGGTTAAAATGTTTCTGTGTGTCCTGCTGACTGATAGGACAGAAGGTTGACTTGGTCACAGGTGTAAAATAGAACCACGGTTGTTGATCCGCCCCCCTAACCAATGGTAAGGCGCGCTCTGCAAGAAATGCTTCTTCCTATTGGATAGATCCCATACTATGATGGGGCAGAGCTAATACAATACACATGTCCTTTAGGGCTAGGCCACACTAACGCGTTTTTAGTGCACGATATTGCGCGTGCAATTTTGATTAAAATGGAAATCACGGGAACGCAAAAATTCCTGACATTTCCGATATCCATGTTTGTGTTTTGCTTGCTACATTTTTTTACGCAAATGCATGTGCGCAAATGCGGAGCAACACGCGACAAATCGCACACGCAATTGCCTGCTATAACGCTCATGACTGCATGCGCGATTTACTGTGTTGTAGTGAGGCCTCATTAGCTTGCATTGAAAGCTCGGACACAGTGTTGGAGGCATTTAAAAAAAAAAAAAACTATCTTTGGGGTGGGGCATGGGGTGGCGCCTATACTAATAGGTACAGGCACAGATTTACCAGCTACGCCTATGAAAAACCAGCTTGGTGGCAACTCTACACACAGTTTGCAGAGATTAATCCATAAAGCTAAAGGATCTTATGATGTAATTGCACTAAAGATCCACTAGGGGAATCATGGAGTAGATTTTTTTTTTTTTTAAAGAGGAAGTACATCTTTTCTAGTTCCCTCATACACTCGCGATCCCTAATAATCAAATAGCATTACCCTACTGTAAGAATGTTAAATCAACAGGAATCATTAATATTTGATGTTTAATCAATGGAAGTTATTATCTATACACATGCAATTTGATGACAAACAAGCCACAGAAAAATGGGTTGGGACATCCAATATTACACTAGATACATTCTACCTATAAATAGTGAATATTCTTCCTATGTGTCTGAAACATGTAATAATAAACCAATAAGTGTAGTTTGTATGTGCTAGAAAGAAACATTAAAGGTTCTATACAGTGTATGTGATTTCTCAGTAAACAATAAATTAGTTCATACTCACGTTGCTTGAAAATATCGAGGGCTCGCTTGAGTGTGCTACGGTAAGGAGAAACAATAGTCAGTCGCTAAAGGATTCTCAACACAAAATAGATTTTTACAAACTGTTCCTTTTTACACGTAGTGCATCTTGGGATCTATCATAAAGTGTTGAACTCTGCAGCTCAACTTGCAATTTTGGGGAGGTAGTTTCCATTTATTTCTCAGCAAAGGTTGAGACCTACGTTTAAATAATGAACACCACAACGGTTAACCTTCAAATTAATATAACTGAATTGGTTTTACGGAGGGGTTGCAGCAAATTGGGTTACCACCTAGGGCCCCCAACACAAGCACACGCACGGAACTCACAGGCATTACTGTTTGAGGCTTAAGCAGGAGAGTGCTCGGAACTCACAGGCATTACTGTTTGAGGCTCAAGCAGGAGAGTGCACAGAACTCACTAGGCATCTGACTTTTTGAGGCTTAAGCAGAGATTGCTCGGAACTCACAGGCATTACTGTTTGAGGCCCAAGCAGGAGAGTGCACAGAACTCACAGGCATTACTGTTTGAGGTCAAGCAGGAGAGTGCACGGAACTCCCAGGCATTACTGTTTGAGGCTCAAGCAGGAGAGTGCACGGAACTCACGGCATTACTGTTTGAGGCTCAAGCCAGGGAGTGCTAGGAACTCACAGGCATTACGTTTGAGGCTCAGCAGGGAGTGCACAGAACCTCACAGGCATTACTGTTTGAGGCTTAAGCAGGAGAGTGCTCGGAACTCACAGCATTACTGTTTGAGGCTCAAGCAGAGAGTGCACAGAACTCACAGGCATTACTGTTTGAGGCTTAAGCAGGAGAGTGCTCGGAACTCACAGGCATTCTGTTTGAGGCTCAGCAGAGATTGCACGGAACTCACACAGGCATTACTGTTTGAGGCTTAAGCAGGAGAGTGCTCGGAACTCACAGGCATACTGTTTGAGGCTCAAGCTGAGGTGCACGGAACTCACAGGCATTACTGTTGAGGCTCAAGCAGGAGAGTGCACGGAACTCACAGGCTTACTGTTTGAGGCTCAAGCAGGAGAGTGTGCTCGGAACTCCCAGGCATTACTGTTTGAGGCTCAAGGCAGGAGAGTGCTCGAACTCACAGGCATTACTGTTTGAGGCTCAAGCAGGAGAGTGCACGGAACTCACAGCATTACTGTTTGAGGCTCAAGCAGGAGAGTGCACAAACGACTCACAGGCATTACTGTTTGAGGCTCAGCAGGAGAGTGCCCGGAACTCACATTGCTTCGTGTTTGAGGCTCAAGCAGGAGAGTGCACGGACACTCACAGGCATTACTGTTTGAGGCTCAGCGAGAGTGCTGGGAACTCACAGGCATTACTGTTTGAGCTCAAGCAGGAGAGTGCACAGAACTCACAGGCCATACTGTTTGAGGCTCAAGCAGGAGAGTGCTCGGAACTCACAGACATTACTGTTTGAGGCTCAAGCAGGAGAGTGCACGGAACTCACAGGCATTACTGTTTGAGGCTCAAGCAGGAGAGTGCAGGGAACTCACAGGCATTACTTGTTTGAGGCTCAAGCAGAGAGTGCATGGAACCACACAGGCATTACTGTTTGAGGCTCAAGCAGGAGAGTGCTCAGAACTCACAGGCATTACTGTGTGAGGCTCAAGCAGGAGAGTGCACGGAACTCACAGGCATTACTGTTTGAGGCTCAAGCAGGAGAGTGCACGGAACTCACAGGCATTACTGTGTGAGGCTCAACAGAGAGTGCACGGAACTCACACATTACTGTTTGGGTCAAGCAGGAGAGTGCACGGAACTCACACATTAACTGTTTGAGCCCAGCAGAAGTGCACGGAACTCACAGGCTTCTGTTGAGGCTCAAGCAGGAGAGTGCACGGAACTCACAGGATTACTGTTTGAGCTCAAGCAGAGGGTGCACGGAACTCACAGGCATTACTGTTTGAGGTTCAAGCAGAGAGGGCACGGAACTCACAGGCATTACGTTTTGAGGCTCAAGCAGGAGAGTGCACGGAACTCACAGGCATACTGTTTGAGGCTTAAGCAGAGAGTGCTCGGAACTCACAGGCATTACTGTTTGAGGCTCAAGCAGGAGCGTGCACGGAACTCACAGCATTACTGTTTGAGGCTCAAGCAGGAGAGTGCACGGAACTCACAGGCATTACTGTTTGGAGCTCAAGCAGGAGAAAGCAGAGGAAATCTCAGAGGGGCGGAGCTTAACATTCAGCAAACCAGTAACAAATGGCAGCAACTTCCAAGGCACAAAGCTAGGCTCTGGAGGGCCAGTAAAAAAAATATACAACGATATTTCAAAGCTGCAGCTTCCAAATGAAACATAACTTGATTTTACAGTGCACTTATCCTTTAAGGAATTTCTCCTTTTATTTATTTTTACTGTGAACACAAAACCGGCTAATTGTCTGTATGGGGTTAAAGCTGATCTCTACTCCCAGGAGTATACGATATTTTGTCACAGAGATAATAGACGGTGTTTATGATACACACCCATCCTCCCAAAGTTGTTATATACCCGCCCTGGCAAGGTAAGAAATGCCTATAACATGTTTACCAGGTCACCCAATTAAACTTCATTTATTCTGAGTCATTTCCCTAATGTCTCAATAGGTGTCCCTGATTTTCAATATGTAAAAATAGCAACATGATTAAAGGTAAAATAATATACTAATAATGTGTATTTAACTTTACCTGCTGATGAAAGGGGAAAAAAGCTAATGTAAATCTGTCTGTGTGGGTTCGTTCGCCTATAAGCTGGCACACACGATTAGATATTTCGGTCCGATCGACCGATAGTTCAGTTGTATCGGTCATCGGACCAAAATTATCGAATCCGAATGTGCCATGTCCGATCGACCGTTCGTCCGAATCGTACGAAAGACATCGACAGGGTGGAAAACCTCGTCCGATCGGGCGGTCCTCTATGGACCGCACATCGGTCGCGGTGACTATCGGACACGGCTGCTTTGGCCCGACCGACAGTCCTTCCTCCTGGCCGACCGTTCGAAGTATCGAACTCGGTCAGGAGGAAAAATCGCTAGGTGTGTACCAGCTTAACTCTCACTGATATAAGAATCTTGTTTAAGAGAGGCCCCAGCAGGCCATTAAGTAGTTACTTGACAGGTGGTAAGGAGGGGGAGAGGTTGATTGAGACCATATTGAGCATGTGCAAATTTTTATCATCAAACCTAATAATTAAAGAGATCATTTTTAACACAAGCAACTTGTTTGAAGTGTAAAGATAAGATGCAGTCAGGAGAGTCAATAAAGTTCTTATCGTTAAAAATGGTGCTAATTTTGCCCCAACCAATCAGAATTATGTAACATTTGAAAGCTAACATCTGATGTTGGGGAAAATTAGCACCATTTTAACGATAAGAACTTTAATTGAATTACCCGCAGTATCTGCTAGTTAGAAGCTGCTTATTTATTCATTTCCATTTTAGCTTTAGTCCTTTAGTTTTCACTAAGAAAGAAGGAAAGGAGGTTTGTCTGGTATACAGTGAGGGAAAAAGTATTTGATCCCCTGCTGATTTTGTCACTTGCCCTCTGACAAAAGGTTCATACACACATGCATCACGGGTGCTGACCCGTGACGAATGTTGTGTACAAACGGACGTTTCGTCCGATAATTGGCTGTGTTGGGCACTTTATTTGCTGAAATAACTGTCCGGTCGGGGATCATTGCCTGACTGGCCGGCAGATCTCCGACCGAGCGTTTTGGACGATAATTGCCCATACCACGGCACGATTATCAGATGAAACGTCTGTTTGTACATATCATACGTCCGTCGGCACCCGCGATCGCATTGTGTATGACCCTAAAAATTACCAATCTATAACATCTTTGCCTCACTGTAGAAGAAATAAGTGAGATTAAAAACTATTAGTTACATTGTATGTCTTAGCACAGATAAGACTGTAGTAACATGTTTAAAGGGGAACAGTGGTCTTAAAAAACAGTTTAGTTTAAATGAAAAGCCAGATTTTCTACCTTTAAAATGAGCCATCAACCACCTCTTTAAGTGCTGCACAGCCCAAGATATAAGAAATCACTGATCAGAAAGTTATGAATTTCGGTAACAAATGCTGTTCCTCCTGCTAGTTTCTTCGCCTTCCCTTCCTTGAT
>CM033469.1:402868142-402881298 GCA_019447015.1 Hymenochirus boettgeri | reverse complement strand
CCTTCATATTATTACACTCTGTATACACTATAGAGAATCCTAGTCCTTATAGCGGGGACTGTAATAATATGAAGGGTATAAATGAGGAATATTCACTCTGTATAGACTATAGAGAATCCTAGTCCTTATAGCAGGGACTGTAATAATATGAAGGGTATAAATGAGGAATATTCACTCCAATCTGGATCAACTGTTAAGGCTAATAAAGGTTTATTCAACCTTCATTACCATGAACCTATCCTCCTCTTCAATGCAGAGGCCTAACTGATCATGTCACACTTACTTCTTAAGATTCGTCCACACGCGCAATCATGGGTGCCAACCCGCGTTGCATGATTTGGCCATTTCAGCTGACAAAGTGCCCATACACAGCACGATTATCGGCCAAAACGGACATTTGTACACAGGTCGGCACCCGTGATCGCACGTGTGTACAAACCTTCAGGGCCAAAGACAATAGGAGGGATAGTTCCTGTGCCAGAGGATTGTGGCTCACATCTTTAATTCATCCCTGACCTCCTGCTGCCTTCAAACATGAATCACGATCAATAGCACAACCACCGATCCCTCATGTTTCCCAAGAATACACCATTGGTCTCTTACATCCAATGAAATCTTCACTTTATTAATATATGGCTTATTTAAACATTGCTAAACACGTTCTAATGCCTTTATATTGCCTTATTAGTCCACCCTTCTCTATTTATATTGATAATGTGGCCATTAACCCAGTTAAATCTGCACGCTGCCTTGGAGTTATCTTTGATTCTTCTCTTTGCTTCCATTATCACATTAACAATGTCACTAGGACCTGTCTTTTTCTCCTTCGCAATATTGCCAAGATCCGCCCTTTCCTCTCTCGCTCCACTACTAATCCATGCCCTAATAATCTCCCGTCTTGACTACTGTAACATTCTGCTACTTGGACTCCCGGCCTCTCATCTCTCTCCTCTCCAGTCTAACTTAAACTCAGCAGCTTAGATCATCTCACTCCCCACCAAAAGAGGACACACAACTCATACTGCAGTCTATGGAGTGGCTTCCCATCAATAATGTTTAATACCCTGCTTTTGACCTTAAAACAGGGGCGTAACTGAAGGGGCCCTCCCGCGGATTTGGAGGCCAAGTCTCTCCCTCTCTCCCTTCGCTAGGTGACATCCTTTAATACCTTTATATCTAAACTGTTATCCTACCTTTCTGAGCACCAGTACAACAAATGATTATTAGCCATTCCCACACTTGTATCTGTATGATGTCCCACCCACTTAGATTGTGAGCACTTCGGGGCAAGGATCTCATTCCTAATTAGTGATGGCCCAGTTCGCAGATCCGAACCCGGATCCGTGGCGGATTTACCTCGTTCGCGAACGGCGGATATCGCAGATTTTCCGGTTTTCCGCCTTCCGAACTTTTCAGAACCGCGTTTTCGAAAATTTTCGAAATTACGAGGATTTCTCGTATTTTCCAAAATGCGAGAAATCGCAGATTTTGTATTTTCGCAGAATCCTTGTATTTTCGAAGAATCCTCGGATTTTCGAAATTTTAATAGGTTTTAATGGGTCCGTTTTTAAATTTAAAATTTTGCGAAGTTCGGACATCTCTATTCCTAATGTGGCAGGGTACACCTCACTTATATCAATTAATATATAATTTAAAAATATGTATTCTTAACCTATGTATAACACTTTATTTAATTTTTATATACAATCTGTATAATTGGACTTGTTTGTATACTCTGTATTTTATTATGTAAAGCGCTGCGTACTCTAGTGGCGCTTTATAAATAAAACTATACATACATACATACAAGGGTGGAATCAAACAGCTAAAACTGTTTTTAGTATACAGTATATCAGCAAGTTTTTCTCCTATGTATCACAAACCGTTATCACAAGACAAACAGCCATTAACGCAATGACATGGTTAGTGTGTGTTTTGTGGCACTGCGCCAAGGCTTTATTATAGTTTTTTTGGTAAAGCAAAGTAATATGAGTTAAGAGAGGAGTTAGCTTTAACTTGATCTGATATATACTTCACAACAAGCACATAACAGATTATAGTGTTTGGCTCCACTGCACAGAGGAGCTCTTGGGTCTGCTTGTGTGTACCTAGCCTAACTCTGCCGCCTCACTCTGGTATCTATCCAATGGGAACATGCACTTCTTGCACAACACACGTTTCCATTGGTTAGGCCCTGGGGTGACAGAAGGGGCGGAGCGTGAACCATCTATTGACCTGAACTTTTAGTTAAAGATTCTCTGTGATTGGTTGGTTGGTTATGGTGCTCACCCTGAGTAATCATAATGGTAGGGGGGGGGGGTTATTTTAATTTCTGTTCCATTAAACATTACACAGTTAACTTAGTGAAAATTCCCCTTTAATTTGACAGTTTATTAGCATCATTACCATAGACAAACCTTTCTTTCAAGAACTCTTCATATTCCTTACAATTCTTCCTCCCGTCATTCATGTGCAGGATAAGACATTCGTAGCCAGTATTGGCTATTATATCGGGGCTCTGTGGCATAAAACAGAAAGACTCCATGTTACACAGTCATTCGGCACCTTATATTAGAAGTAAAGTCATGTTGGGTGGTTTGGATGAGATCTGCAAAGAATTTAAATACAAATTTTTCAACTGGCGCCATTTTTAAGGCAGAAATCCAGATACTAGAACTAATATGGCAACTTGGTATGTATATAAGTGGGTGTTGTAGTAGAACTATAAAATATGACCAATGTTATAGATGATCTAAAGCTGGCCAGTTATGAAAATACAATTGAATCGGAATTTTTTTAGATTTTGGATCGCTTTTTTCAATTTTTGATGGAAATTTTAGATTTTCGAATGGAATTTTCAAATGATCGATTTTCAAGTTTTCAATGAAAAGTTCTGAGTTTTGAAAAATGTAAAAAAACATCCGCTGGATCCGCGTTTTTTCGAAACTGGCAGTTCTGAATGGAAACCAGATTTGTTTCGAATATGGGATTCATCACTAGAAATAACCAGTAATAATGCCTGATAAGCGGTATAGCATTCACGTAAGGGCTACCGTGGAACCTCTAGCCTAGATTCAAATGGTCACAGCTCTGTGCAGGAATCAATATACCTGGCTAGACATCATTATCTTTACACTGCACTGTTTGGGGTCTACTTTGGGCAGCGAGGCCTACGATCATAAAAATATCAGTTTTCATGTTGACGTCTTTAAAATATCTCCGTCCCAGGATGTGGTTTTTGCAGAGGAACTGTCTTGTTACGACACAGCAGATTTAATAGATTATAAACAGACTTGTTACTTCTTATGAAGTAATGAAATAAATGGAGATATTTCAGTTTCCTCAAAAAGAGAATCAGACTAGACACTAAGGAACTAAGGGAGGTTTCCCCGTGTTAATCTACATTAACCAATCAAAAGTTCTCTAACTGCAGTAATCCAGTAAAAACGAACATCTCATTGGCTGTGCTATTAATCTGCCGCAACAAATCAGGGGGTGACGTCACAGTGACTTAAGGTTGGTACACACGCTAAATTTTTGAGCGAGCACTGACCCCCAACTGCCCCTGAACCAATATGAAGACAGTCTAAAGGTGGCCATACACTACAAAAGGTAATTGTCATAGTAACATCGACCGATACTTTGATAGACAGATCTACAATGTTATCTTTATGTAGACGTACTATACAGTACATAGGGCCATATTTTTATAGGTGCGGTATTGCGTTTTAGCGATACCGCACCTTTAACAATCGTAAATTACAGATCGTAAATCTACGATAACGCATTGTATTCTACGACTGAACGTTTGGTAATTAACGAATGTTTGGTCATAAATGTACCATCGCGATCGTACATTAACTTACCCGTGATATCGCTAAAAAGCAATATCGTGAGTTTATAAATATGGCCCATAATGTCTGATTTGTTTGGTGATTAATGTCTAATGTTGTCTATTGTGAGGTTACATCACATTTACATTTAATCGAAAACACTACGATCATTTAACCAATCGATTTAAAAATAAAACAAAAAAAAAACGATCTCATGTCGGCATAATAAGATCGGGAAAACATTAACAGGGAGATTCAATAAAAGTTCTTATCATTAAAAATGAAAAAAAGTTTGCCCCAACCAATCAGATCTTATTTTACATTTGAAAGTTAAAATCTGATTGGTTGGGGCAACATTAGCACTATTTTTAACGATAAGAACTTTTAGTGAATCTCCTTGAAAGTTTTTGGGCCAATCAATAGAAATGTCAAATTGAGCGTAATATCGGCCCAGTGTATGGGAACCTTAATTCTTGTTAATATCATTAGAGACACTTATAGGAATCAAGCCAGGTGGGTCCATGTGATCAGGACAGGGCGATTGTATAGACGTATATAATGAACGTCATAGCTAATGGGTAAAGTAACATTGCTGCCATTGTAATGTGATGTATGAGTTACTAAATCCTCTGTTGGGAAGGTAACGCTTAAAGGAACACTCTACTCATTACAGTAATACAAGAGTTTCTAGACAGTATTTCACCAGCTCTACTTTCATCTACCTTCCCCTTTCATCTATCCCTAGTCTGAATCCAGGCTAATTCCCCTCTTTAACCCCTAGACTTTAACCATTAGACCATTGTCCTCCTGTAAAACTGATTTATCTACTTTATTTAGTACTGTGCAGATATGTTATTATCATGAATTTTATTATTATTATTATTGTTACATACTTATTAATATTATTACAAAATGATTGTTATTAATAATATGGCATGATAATAATATTAATTATTATTATTAACGTATTAGTGTTACTATTATTACTATTATCATTATTACTTATTTATTAATATTACTTTTTTATTATTATAATTATTATTAATGTATTAGTGTTATTATTATTACTATTATTACTTACTAGCAAAAGTGTGCCCGTTGGTGCACAGTGGAAATTATGTTTGTATGTTTTGCTATGTGTAGTTGCAGTGCTCACAGGAACCATCAGGAAACATCCAGGGGGGCAATAATAAAATGAGTCTAAAGGTCCTAAAAAACCCCCCAAATAATCGCATCATATTAAATGAACAAACACACACTTATATCCTCCCTTACCTATACTACCTGCCAGCTAGAATATAAAGGGTCTATGTGGAATAAACCTGCAGGTCTGAGAACTGACCCAGGCAATCTAACCAGCACCTTTGGGCAATCAAAAGCAGCATATACATATACATATATCCGATTTTACTTTCCCGACCGAGTGCTCCCGCGACATTAGACCGATCCTGCAAGAACCGCCTGTCTGATTAAGATTAACATGCAAGGTTCATATTTATTAGTATTTACCACAACAAGTTTAACTAACCTATAGGGTTAGGACTTGGGAGCACAGGATACTGATTGAATATACATGTTAGGGAGAGGCGTGGATAGAGGAGCTAAAAGCTCCACACAGAGTATAAAATGAAATAAAGCCTTCATATAACAAAAGGTACCTCATAGAATCATGTTATTATAATAGCATTGCCTTAATAATCTAACATATAAACACATATTTCTCACTTAAAGAAATGGGTGGGGACATGCAAAGTGTCTTATTTATTGCTTGTGGCAAAGGCATGTGTCCAGATATAATACAGCCTAATGGTATAGAGCAGGTGTGTTTAACTGGTGACCTTTTACGTGTTTGAAAACCCCAAATCCCAGCATTCTCTGTAGTAAGTTTTTTCTTAATATCCTGTAGCATCTGTCTAGATCTAATACAGCCTAAGCTTGTGACCTTTCACATGTTTGAAAACTACAAATCCCAGCATTCTGTTTTGCAGTTAGTGTCTTCTTAATGAACTTTTCACATGTTTTAAACTACAACTCCCAGCATTCCCTAACTGAACAGAATTCTGGAAAACTTAGTTTTCATACATCCTGGAATAAAGACATTTTCCTGACTTACAGACATTAAAAGCCCACGGTCATGCTTTAGCGCTTCCTACCCAAGGATTTGAACATGCAAGTGATTAATCTGCCCTTCACTTACATCCATAGCTATTAGACTATTGGATTAGGGAAGCATTATATGTGTCGATTGGCTGGCGCAATGTTAATGCCCAATTTGCGGTGGCAGCGCGAGTATCAGAAGAGGCACTTGTGTGACCGTTTCAAAGTAATTTACCAGAGGTTGTGTGCCTCTTTACACGTAAGTATTAATCACCAACTAATAGCTGGCGATAAATACTTATGTGTTTACACTTTGCGATAAATAATTATGTGCGGGTGAAATTCACCCAAAATCGCATTGTGCTTGTGCCTTTGGTTGAATCTCCCTGTTAGAGTCATAAACTTTACCATATTTGCACTCACTTCCAATACCATCTACCTGGCAGTTATAATCTATAAAGTCTAAAGGTTTGTGCACACATGTGATCGCCAGTGCCGACGCATGACGTGTGCGAACGGCCATTTTGGATTATATTCATGCCGTGTATCGACAGACCGGTCATTTTAGCCGATAAAGTGCCCATACATGGCACGATTATCGGCCGTTCACACACATCGTGCGTCACGGGTTGGTACCCGCGATCGCATGTGTGTACGAACCTTAAGGCTGGGTAAACACCAGTAATGAACCAATAGTGCCACGGATTAGTTGGCTGGAAATATGTGATGGTGTGGGGTGGCCAGCCGCGACACAGTTCGGTTGTCCGTATCAGACAAATGGGTCAGTTAGTAAATCACGGCCAATCATGCAGTTCCCTATGGGACCACATGATCAGTCTGTCACGATTTGCGTTCCGCATTTTAAATCGCAATTGCATGCGTTTTCCAATACTTAATGAAAAAACGCATGCGCAAACACAACAAAACCGCACATGAAATCGCATGCAATTCCATGTGCGATTGCGTTGCAGTGTGGTCGTGTCCTGAAAGGTGTTTAACTATGTCATCAGTTATAATAAGTGTTTAGCTATGCCATCGGTTATAATCAGTGTTTAGCTATGTCATCGGTTATGATCAGTGTTTAGCTATGTCATCGGTTATAATCAGTGTTTAGCTATGTCATCAGTTATAATCAGTGTTTAGCTATGTCATCAGTTATAATTAGTGTTTAGCTATGTCATCAGTTATAATCAGTGTTTAGCTGTGTCATCAGTTATAATCATTGTTTAGCTATGTCATCGGTTATAATCAGTGTTTAGCTATGTTATCAGTAATAATCAGTGCATAGCTATTTCATCAGTTATAATCAGTGTTTAGCTATGTTATCAGTTATAATCATTGTTTATCTATGTCATCAGTTATAATCAGTGTTTAACTATGTCATCAGTTATAATCAGTGTCTCAGTCACTGTCACTTAGTCACTTAAGGTGGGCATCCTTGGCATCAATTTTTAATCAGATTATCGAAGACACTTTTTGAGGTTTTCGATAGACCAATTGGCAATATCGGTCGGCCTATCAAAAAAAACTTTATCGGGCAAGATTGACCCCATCTGCCAGAACCAGACCTTCCATAGATTTCAACTGAAATCTATAGAAGATTGTCTGTGCAAGGTTGGGATATTCAATCGGTTCTTCCGATTGGATTTATGGTTGTTTAGGACGATCGCAAATCCGATTGGAAGAATATTGGCCCGTGTATGCCCACCTTTAGATTGTAAGCTCTTCAGGGCAGTGATCTCATTCCTTATATGTCAAGACATGTTGCACTTGTATCATTTTATCCATAATTTATATATATATGTGTATTCTTAACTGATGTATGTACATACATACATACATACATACCCACATACTGTTGAAAGTCTCATCCAGACAGATAATGTAACAACCTTTTCTAGAAATGCTCCCCTTGATTCCTACTAGGACCCTGACACACTAATTACTCTTCCCCCCTTCATTATCTTTCCCCCAACACGTTGCCTTGTTCTCTGTTTCAGTTCCTATGTTGCGGGTGATAAGTTAAGTTTTAGATAAGCCAAAGGGGAAGTTAATGTAAAATGTGCTATCTAAGGTTAATCTTTATTTTTTTTCCCATTATTTGTCTTTTTATCCCGATATACGATAAGGTAACAATGGACATGTTCATGGTGTCTATAGGTTTATTATTTTGCATGACTTATCTATCTTTCTAGGATAACAGAGGTCAGTTCTAGGAAAATATTCAAAGCAACTCTATTAGCGACTTCCTCATTCGATGCATTATTGTTATCACAGGGGAATGGTTCTCAGAGAAAAACCCAGGTTCCTTTAACCACATAGTGTTACCAATTATAATCCAAGACGATGAAGCAAATGTAAAAACCCATAATTTGTAAAAAGTTGCCCTTTAATTGTTCCCAATACGGATGCTGAATCACTTTAATTTAAAATGAAAATATTTAAAAGTTTGTTTATAACCAAGAAATAATTTTACTGTGTTTCAACAATGTGTACAATGGTGCTCAGCTTTAGTCTTATTAACTCCCTGTAAATCTCATTCCCATTCATTCCCTTCCTATCCCTATCCTGTCTTTATCTCTGCCTCTCTTCTTCCATCCAATTCCCAGTATTCCTCCACGCTCTACTAGCACTTCTCCTGGCTCTTACAGAGACTTGGATCTCCCACCATGATACTGCGGTCGAAGCTTCCATTACGCATGGTGGTCTATCTTTCTCTCATTCGCCTCGTTCCTCAGGATGGGGTGGAGGGCTAGGTCCCCTATCTGCCGCTTTAAACTTGTTTCTCTTCCGCCCTCTGTTGTTTTTTCATCATTTGAAGTCCATGCTGTCCAACTTTACCACCCCTTATATCTACTTGTAGCAGTTGTATACAGACCCCTTCAATTGTCACATTGACGACGCTAAGCAATCCTGGTCCTCTCGCTTTCTCCACCTAACGTCCTCCTTCTCCCTCCAGCAGTGGACCAACACTAGCACCATAAGGATGGTCATTTCCTGGACTTGGTCTTTACTAAACATCTTTCTGTCTCTCACTTTGCTAGGAACTCCTTCCCACTCTCTGATCACAATCTAATTACTCTCTCTACCACCTACTCTCCCCTCTCCTCTGACTCTCCTTCTACTGTCCTTGTTCACAACACCCGAGCAATAGACCTTCCGGCTCTATCATCCTCTCCCAGTTCTAGCCTCGCTGACCTCATGTCTGATCTCAACCCTGATTCACTAATACATTCTTATAACTCAATCTCATCCACTACTATTGACTCCTTTTCCCCCCTACAAACTCACAAACGTCGCCCCGCTAATCCCCGTCCTTGGCTCAATTCAGAAACCAAGTTCCTACGCCACTGTACTCGTGCAGCTGAGCGGCTGTGGAAAAAGTCACGTAGTCAGGCGGACTTTAACCATTACAAGCTCATGTTGTTGTGTCTTAATTCGGCTCTTTCAGCAGCAAAACACTCCCACTTTACCACATTTCTAAACAATAACAAAAATAACCCACGTCGTCTATTTTGGCTATTTAACACTCTCTTGCAGCCCTCCTCTACGGCACTCTTTATTCCATTAACGCTCCTCAGGGTTTTGCTGACTACTATGTACCCTTGATCCCATGCCCTCCTTCCTACTCAGACACTGCGCTAAATCCTTTCCTCTGCTCTTGCTCACATTTTAATTCCTCCCTGACCTCTGGGATTTTTCCTGCTGCCTTTAAACATGCGTGTGTGAAACCTCTTCTTAAAAAACCCTCTCTGGACCCTACCTGTCTGTCAAACTACCGCCCTGTCGCCCTTTTACCGTTTGCATCAAAACTCCTTGAACGTCTTGTCTCTACACAAATTACTAAATACCTCCATGCTAATAACTTATTGGACCTGTTACAATCAGGATTCCGACTGGGTCATTCAACTGAAACGGCCCTCTGCAAAGTCTCAAATGACCTACAAGCTGCCAAGGGCCAGTTCTCAGTCCTCGTTCTCCTTGACCTATCTGCTGTCTTTGATACTGTGGACCACTCTCTTCTTATGCAGATTCTATATTCTCTGGGCATCCGAAATCAAGCTGCGGCATGGTTGTCTTCTTATCTCTCTAACAGATCTTTCACTGTCTCTTTTGCTAATAAGACGTCCTCTCTTGTTCCGCTTAGTGTGGGGGTCCCTCAGGGGCCCTTGCTGTTCTCCCTCTACACTATCTCTCTGGGAGAAATAATCAGTTCCTTCGGCATTAAGTATCACTTATATGATACCCAAATCTACTTGTCCAACCCCAGATCATTAGCCAGTGTTATCAGCTCTCCAGATCATTAGCCAGTGTTATCAGCCCTCCAGATCATTAGCCAGTGTTATCAGCCCTCCAGATCATTAGCCAGTGTTATCAGCCCTCCAGATCATTAGCCAGTGTTATCAGCCCTCCAGATCATTAGCCAGTGCTGTAAGCCCTCCAGAGCATTAGCCAGTGTTATCAGCCCTCCAGAGAATTAGCCAGTATTATAAGCCCTCCAGATTATTAGCCAGTTTTTAAATTAGCCCTCCAGTTTAGTTATCTTAACCACATCATACACTTGCAGGCAACCTTGTAAATTGGCAAAAGTAGTCTTAAAAATGGGCGAAACTTAAACAAAGTGTGTGACCTTAGCAAAGTGGGTGTGGTCAAATATTTTGCGATTTGCCATGAAAGGGCCACTTGGTTGTATTTCCCCCCAAGGCCAAAGGGTCCCAATCCTCCCGTTTCTATCCATATTGAAATAATAGAATTTAACAAACTGATTGTGCAAAACTTACAATTACTGTAAATATGCACCTTTAAAATAAAATATAGAGCAAAGTGAACAGGGAAGCAGTTTAGTTTAAAACCCCTTTATCTGTAAGCAAACATGGGATCGATAACTGTATAGAGCTCAAAATGAACAAAGTTCATTCATTGTAACCACAGGCTGAAACAAATATAAACTGAGTATTAGGAAATGGTGGAAAATCTTCAAGTTTGCTGACCTGTGATTCTGCAACCAAAATAAACTAGCATTGTAAATATAACCTTTAAAGGAGAAGTGGAGCTTGAAATTCTGTTTAGTTTGGAATGGTCCATGCTATGTTGAATGTACAGTAGAATGCATGACTCATAAAGCTTTCAGAGACGCAACCAGGGAATCCTGTGTCTACCAGTTCCTAAGCCAGTTTTTTTGGGGAAACCATATACATTGAAACCGTATATTTTAATAAATTAAGGATGTGATTAACATTTCAGTTGTCCTTTAATACTGTGACTATGTATGTATTCCTTGCCCAGGGTTTGTGTGTAAGGTGGGATGAGTCATTGTATTTAAAGGAGGTCGGATGGGGGGGAGATGGGTATGAATGAAAGTCTGCACCCGGAGAAAAAAAGGGAAGAGAAAGTGGGGAAAAAAGAGGAAGTGGGACTAGCAAAAAAGGGAGAGAAAGAAAAAGTAATAGAGAATGGGGAGTGGGGAGAAATAAATGGAAATATGCTTGTAAATGTTCTCATCCATCCAGGTCATGGTATATCTGTAATATTCATCCATCCGGGTCATGGTATATCTGTAAAATTCATTCATCCAGGTCACGGTATATCTGTAATATTCATCCATCCAGGTCATGCTATATCCGTAATATTCATTCATCCAGGTCATGGTATATCTGTAATGTTCATCCATCCAGGTCATGGTATATCTGTAATATTCATCCATCCAGGTCACGGAAAATATCTGTATATCTCATCCAGAGGTCACGGTATATCTGTAATACTTCAGTTCATCATCCAGGTCAATGGTATATCTGTAAAATAATTCATTACCAATCCAGGTCACGGTATATCTGTAATATTCATCCATCCAGGTCCATGGTAATATCTGTAATATTCATCATTCCAGGTCCAGGTAATCGTAATATTCATCTCAGTCCAGGGTTCACTGGTCTATCTGTAATATTCATCCATCCAGTTCATGGTATATCGTAATAGGTCATGGTTCTGCCGGTCAGGTAGATCTGTAATATTCATCATCCAGGTCATGGGGAATATCTGTATATATTCACCATCCCATTGTCAAACCGGTAATTCCTGTAATATTCATTCATCCAGGTCAGGTAATCTGTAATATCATCCATCCGGGTCATGGTATATCTGTAAAATTCATTCATCCAGGTCACGGTATAATATCTGTAATATTCATCCATCCAGGTCTGCTTATTCCGTATATTCATTCATCCAGGTCATGGTATATCTGTAATGTTCATCCATCCATCAGGTCATGGATATCTGTAATATTCATCCATCCAGTCACGGTAATCTGTAATATTCATTCATCCAGGTCACGGTATATCTGTAATATTCATGCATCTCAGGTCAGGTAATATCTGTAATTTGCATTCATCCAGTCAGGTACTATCTGTATATCATTCATCCATCCAGGTCATGGTATATCTGAATTTCCATCCAGGTCATGTATATCTGTAATATTCTTCATCCAGGTCATGGTATAATCTGTAATATTCATCCATCCAGGTCATGTATATCTGTAATTTCTCATCGGTACGTAATTCTATCAATCCGTCATAGGTCAGGTTATCTGTAATATTCATCATCCAGGTCGGTATATGTAATATTCATCCATCCAGGTCAGTATATCTGTAATATTCATTCATCCAGGTCATGGTATATCTGTAATATTCATCAACCCAGGTCATGGTATATCTTAATATTCATCCATCCAGGTCACGGTATATCTGATATTCATCATCCAGGCAGGTTATCGTAATATTCATCCATCCAGGTCACGGTATATCTGTAATTTCATTCATCCGGTCACGGTATATCTGTAAATTCATCTCATCCAGATCAACGGTACATATCTGTAATGATTCATCCATCCAGGTAATGGTATATCTGTAATTTCATTCATCCAGGTCATGGTATTCTGTAATATTCATCCTCCAGGTCATGGTATATCTATATTCATTCCATCCAGGTCCGGTATATCTGAATATTCATCTCCAGGTCATGGTATTATCGTAATATCCCCCATCCAGGTCACGGTATATTCTGTAATATTCATTCATCCGGTCATGGATATCCTGTAATATCATATCACCGGTCATGGTATATCTGTAATATTCATAATCTCCAGGTCGGTATATCTGTAATTTTCATTCATCCAGTCAATGGTATATCTGTAATATTCATATCATCCAGGTCATTGTATATCGTCATAT
>CM033469.1:402671659-402867965 GCA_019447015.1 Hymenochirus boettgeri | reverse complement strand
TTTAAGAACATCCTTGGATTTAATTCCAGAGGTAAATGTAATAAACTTTACTCTAATATTAACAATGTCTGTCTCCATAACTGCAAAAACAAGCTGAAAGACCAGTTCATGGTTCCGGATATGTTTTATCACCCAGACAATATGAAAAGACATCTCCATTGTTGGGACTTAAACTGGGGACAATTTAACGTTCTGCCAATCAGCATTTAGCTATGTTTAGTTCTATACGTAGTAACATAGTATTGGAGGTTGTATAAAGACATATGTCCATCTAGTCCAACCTTTATACCCTACCTATAATGTCTGTATAACAGTTACATAGTAACATAGTATTGGGGGTTGTATAAAGACATACGTCCATCTAGTCCAACCTTTATACCCTACCCATAATGTCTGTTAACAGTTTACATACATGTAACTATAGATTGGAGGTTGTATAAAGACAACTCCATCTAGTCCAACCTTTATACCCTACCCATAATGTCTGTAAAAGTTACAAGTAACATAGTATTGGAGGTTGTATAAAGACATACTTCCATCAGTCCCACCTTTAACCCTACCCATAATGTCTGTATAACAGTTACATAGTAACATAGTATTGGAGGTTGTATAAAACATACGTCCATCTAGTCCACCCTTTATACCTACCCATAATGTCTGTATAACAGTTACATAGTAACATAGTATTGGAGGTTGTATAAAAGACATACGTCCATCTAGTCCAACCTTAACCTAACCCTAATGTCTGTATAACAGTTACATAGTCATAGTATTGGAGGTTGTATAAAGACATACGTCCCTCTAGTCCAACCTTTATACCCTACCCATAATGTCTGTATAACAGTTGCATAGTAACATAGTTTTGGAGGTTGTATAAAGACATACGTCCATCTAGTCCATTGTAAAGGCAAGAACAGCTCCTGTAACTTTCTATGCAGGTTAACACTGGTTACTATCCACAATTGCAGAATTTGGATCTAAATTAGGACTTGACCTGAGTATAAGTAGAGGTTAGGTTTTCAGGCTAATTTTAAATCTTGAAAAATTCGACTTATACTCGAGTATATACGGTCAATCCTGTCATAGTAAATCAGTCTGCACAGATCTAGTAAGATATCAGAAGACCTGGCTGAGACACAGAGGGGTATGGTATAATGCTGGTAAAGGGAGGATTTCTCAATGGCGCTAAGGCCATGTGTCCCACTTCCTTATACTCCACTCCACCAGTCAACGTGCAGGTACTCCCGATGTCTTGCCCCATTGCGTCATCCCCTGCAGAGCATATGTCAATCAATAAACGGGAACACTTTCACCATTCTCACAGTAAAGAAACCTTTTCTAACTTGAAGATGAAACTTCTTTTCTTCCAATCTTAAAGGGCATGTCCACTGTGAAAATGAACTTTTAGGATAAGGTAGGTACAAAACACAGAATACAGACAAGAGTGTGACACATACATAAATAATATATAGTTAATACATAAAGGAAAGTAAAGCAGTGCCATGATTAAAGGTCCAGGCCTTGAAACACAAGTAATAAAATGCCAAACTTACAGTTCTTGTTCAGAATCCCAAACAAGAATAACAATACACACTATTCCATTAGATAGCTACACAAGGCACGTACTCCTTCCTCACTATGTTGCCTCGTACATGGGACAGCATTGTGCCAGTATTTCAATATACTGACCATGTGTGCCCATTGAAGACCACACTATCATTTGCAGAAAATCACTTGAAAATTATCGTCCGTGTCATAAATTACATTTGATCACCTGGGGCTAAAATATCGGTACCTGTGTATAGCTGCCCTAATCGCCGAAAATATCTCTGCTCCTTTTTCCTAATCCATACATGTCTCTGCTCCTGTTTCCTTAATCCGTACATGTCTCTGCTCCTGTTTCCTTAATCTGTACATGTCTCTGCTCCTGTTTCCTTAATCTGTACATGTCTCTGCTCCTGTTTCCTTAATCTGTACATGTCTCTGCTCCTGTTTCCTTAATCTGTACATGCGTCTGCTCCTGTTTCCTTAATCCGTACATGCCTCTGCTCTCGTTTCCTTAATCGTACATGTCTCTGCTCCTGTTTCCTTAATTCGTACATGTCTCTGCTCCTGTTTCCTTAATCTGTACATGTCTCTGCTCCTGTTTCCTAATCTGTACATGTCTCTGCTCCGTTTCCTTCCGACATGTCTCTGTTCCGGTTTCTTTAATCCGTTCATGTCTCTGCTCCTGTTTCCTAAACCGTACATATCTCTGCTCTGTTTCCTAAACATACATATCCTGCTCTGTCTCCTAATCCGTACATGTCTCTGCTCCTGTTTTCTAATCCATACATGTTTCCTGCCCTGTTTCCTTATCTGTACATGTCTCTGCTCCTGTTTTCTAATCCGTACATGTCTCTGTCTTCTGTTTTCTAATCTGTAACTGTTTCTGCGCCTGTTTTCTTAATCCTTACACTTCTTCGCTCCTGTTTCCTTATCTGTACATGTCTCTGCTCCTGTTTTCTAATCCGTACATGTCTCTGCTCCTGTTTTCTAATCCGTACATGTCTCTGCGCCTGTTTTCTAATCCGTACACGTTTCTGCTCCTGTTTCCTTATCTGTACATGTCTCTGCTCCTGTTTTCTAATCCGTACATGTCTCTGCTCCTGTTTTCTAATCTGTACATGTCTCTGCTCCTGTTTTCTAATCCGTACATGTCTCTGCTCCTGTTTCCTTATCTGTACATGTCTCTGCTCCTGTTTTCTCATCTGTACATGTCTCTGCTCCTGTTTTCTAATCCGTACATGTCTCTGCGCCTGTTTTCTAATCTGTACACGTTTCTGCTCCTGTTTCCTTATCTGTACATGTCTCTGCTCCTGTTTCCTTATCTGTACATGTCTCTGCTCCTGTTTTCCTTATCTGTACATGTCTCTGCTCCTGTTTCCTTATCTGTACATGTCTCTGCTCCTGTTTCCTTATCTGTACTGTCTCTGCTCCTGTTTCCTTATCTGTACATGTCTCTGCTCCTGTTTCCTTATCTGTACATGTCTCTGCTCCTGTTTCCTTATCTGTACATTTCTCTGCTCCTGTTTCCTTATCTGTACATGTCTCTGCTCCTGTTTTCTTATCTGTACATGTCTCTGCTCCTGTTTCCTTATCTGTACATGTCTCCTGCTCCTGTTTCCTTATCGGTACATGTCCTCTGCTCTGTTTCCTTATCTGTAACTGTCCTCGCTCCGTTTCCTTATCTGTACATGTCTCTGCTCCTGTTTCCTTATCTGTACATATCTCTGCTCCTGTTTCCTTATCTGTACGTGTCTCTTCTCCTGTTTCCTTATCTGTACATGTCTCTGCTCCTGTTTTCTAATCTGTACATGTTTCTGCGCCTGTTTCTTATTTCCTGTCCATTTCTCCTTTTCTCTACATGTCTCTGCTCCTGTTTCCTTCTTATCTGTACATGTCTCTGCTCCTGTTTCCTTATCTGTACATGTCTCTGCTCCGTTTTCCTTATCTGTACATGTCTCTGCTCCTGTTCCTTAGCTGTACATGTCTCTGCTCCTGTTTGCTTATCTGTCAATGTCTCTGCTCCTGTTTCTTTTACTGTACATGTCTCTGCTTCCTGTTTCTCTTATCTGTACATGTCTCTGCTCCTGTTTCCTTATCTGTACATGTCTCTGCTCCGTTTCTTATCTGTACATGTCTCTGCTCCTTTCTTCTGTACTTGCTCTGTTTTCTTCTAGTGATTTTCCCTGAAAAAACGACGCCCCAAGAGATGATGAAGATATTCGCCTTTGCAATTCTTTAGTTGACTTACTGGCCCTCGGGTTAGAGACCTTTAACAGAGCCCGATATCGTCAGTTTGTTAAAGAATAGGACGCATTATACGGTAATTTCATTACTGTGAAATAGCTAAACTCTAGTGGTCACTTTGCCTTACAGTTTTAACTTAAATGTTTACATAAAGTTCTCCTTCAGCTCTACTTATAAATTTTGAGTTTGGGTTTTTCCATCCTTGGTTTGAGTGGTTATGGAATTTTGCTGAATTTGTAACGTTATTTTTTTGAACAAGAAGAGCATCTGACTATTTTAATAGAAATCAGAAGGTCGGGTAATGTGACTTCCATTGAGTCATATAATGGACACACGAGTTGTGTATGGCAATATCTGAATTGCATAGTAGTACTTTTGTGAATGTACTGCCATCCAGTGGGATTTTAAAGCATTATTGACTCTTAAAGGAGCCTATACACAAACAATATTTTCAATCTAGTAAATGGTACTGGTAATATTCATAGTGATGAAAGTTCCTCCATGTTCTCTCGGTCCAGTCTCATCGTCGGCCATCCTACAGTATCATGAGATATGATATAGTATGATTGTTAATGGCAACACTGACCATTCCTGCATGCCCTTGTAAGTTTGACCACACAACGTATTTGAATATGCTCTAGACAGTAGATGTTTTCATCTTTCTTCTCCGGTTCTATAGGATACTTTGTGTTACGTGAGTGATCACTGGGCTCGTATCTGAGCAACAACTTGGAGTCCGGACAGAACGTTGATCAGTACTCATGTCGCAAAGCTGCAAGCGGAATACGACGAGCTGTTCCTCCGAGCCGTTCTCCGCGTTTTAAAAGCCAGAGGTAGAACACAACGACTCTCTGTAACTCGTAAACAATGGCTGATTAGTGTACACACAGGGCACTAGGGGGTGTCCACATTCTAAACTTGTTTCCTTATGGGTGGGTTTGGTGCAAGGGAAGCTAATTATGGTTACAACCTTTCGGTTAATGATTGGGTGCCATAATCTAGTTAAACGGTTTAACTGTAGCATTTTGAAAAAATAATTGAACAAATGATTGGTAAGGGAGGATGGGTTTTGGTGTCCAGTTTGGTGGTTGGTGATTGATTTCGGTGGCAGTTCTTTTAGTCAGTGGTTACATGTTCCTTCTCGATGTAGGTTGGGGATTTGGCCGTTTATGTCGGAGATGCCGTTTGGGACCCTGTCGAACAGTATGCTATGGAAACTCTTCTATCTCATGCACTACGCAGAAGCAGAGTGTGGAATCCTCTACCCCAGCATGGATATGGCTGATTGCCGATCCAAGCTATCTGGTAATTCTCTTCTTTTTAATTGTAATATTAATAAAGTATTTGGTATACAACTGGTTAATGTACAAGTGCTTCAACTAATTGTCCACCTAAGTACTAAGGAGAGCAAAATGTAATGTTTATATTGATCTCCCATCTAGTTAGGGTGAAATAGAAAGTTGCCGTCATCTTCTCAGAGTGCAGCTTGTCAGGTGATCCAGTTGTAAAAGGCATCTATAGTAAAAAAACCCATTGCCCCTTTGCAAAGGTAATTCATGTACTTTGTGCTGCCTTAATCCTATCTCTGTCAGTGCCTCTGTTTTTCCATCGTGTCAATCTGTGTGCAGCACTCCCCCCTTCCCCCTCCCCTCTGTTACCTCCTCCATGCCTCAACTCCGGCTAACCGACAAGCTTATCATGTGCAGTAGGAGTTAAAAGTTCTGAAAAACATCCTGAAAAACACACCCACACACAGTGGCCATAAGAAAGCAAGCTGTCCTGGACACGAAGAAGGAGAACAGTACAGTTTACATCTCTCTCTTTGTGACCCATCATCAATCAGTGAAAGGTATAAGAAAGGGGGATTAAGTGCAGCCTTATTCTACCATCAAAGCTACCTCTCTCCCCCTGCTAATGCTCTTATCTCTATTTTATTACAGAGCAGGGAGGGGGGATCACGTCACAGGGATTTGATTGACAGTCCAAGTAGGAGTGAGGAATGCAATCACGTATTCTTCGGGTGTAACTCAGACAGAGAGGGAATCTGAAAAAAGTGATGACACTCTGGGGGTTGTGGGGAATTATAGAACACATGGAAGGAAAGAAAAAATAGTAAATTTTCCCACTATAGATGCCCTTTAAATGCTAATGTGGCGTGTTTGTCCTGGCGTAGGTACCTGCTGGAAATGTACAACGTATAGCAATAGGGAATCATATATGAGTGCTAGACCAGACTTTTCTGTTTTCTTATCCTGAATGTTGGCTTCACCATTACGTTTATTTGAACATTGTAGTTTTCAGAAAACCAAAACAAGTTTGAAGAATCCCTTTCCACCATGAACAGTTCAGAAGGGATTTGCCTCCTCACCACATTGCTCAGATGGCACAGACCGACAAGCAAATGCGGACCAGGAGCTTGTTAAAAGTATGCCCTGGAGATCTATCAGGTATTATAGAAAAAGCAGTGATATTTTCCAAGCTTTACCAGGAGAAACTTGATCTTGAAAGCTGAAAATATTGTCATGGAATACACACATGTAACTGTAACAAGTGTATTGTGCATGTTCTGCTTTTCTAGGTGTCGTATGTTATTGTCAACACGAAAACCTCTCTAAAGTAGGACGTGAGCTTTTAGCCGCTATCACTGGCGTGCACACAGGTATCATCTCGGTGCTTCTGGAATGTGTCCGGGATACTATTGACAAAGTGGGGATGGTAAGTTCACTTGGTATTGGAGAAAGTTACCCCTTTGAATGGTGCTGATAGTATATAGGTGTGAGTTTAATAGAGTCACATGATCTATCTTCTGCCTCCTATTGGATCTTTGAACATGTGGTCTGATTCCAGCCAACTTGTGATCCAGTAAGAACAGGTTGTGGTCAATGGTCCATTACGATTCATTCTGAATCAAGTAACTAATTGTATTGTGATGTTTGTACACAACCAAAGAGTTACCAAATAATATAGTAAATAAGGCTGAAAAAAAGCAATTTTATTTTTTGTGAAATGTTTTTTTTCTATTTTAGAAGTCATCGTTCTAAATGTGATTAAGCCTTTTATTGTGTTCCTTCTCTGCAAGGTCTCCTTGTATTTGTTTAAAGAGTTACCACTGCATCGTTGGAGTCCCGCCTCCTCTGAATTAAGTCTGATCCGCATTGGCTCCTCAACCACAATCTCACACCGAAGTAGAAAACAATTGGCTTGCGTCATATTGGAAGGCCTGAACTGGGGCTTTAATGAAATAGTAGGTTAAAATACATAAAGAATTATCATTGGTGAAATATGTTGTAAACAAAGATAAAGAAACTGCAGATTTAAATGTCTTTGTTTTCACTGTTTTAAAGGGCAAGTCCACCCTGTAAACAAAGAAACTGGGGATTGTCATTACCTGCCCACCCCCACTGCTCTATTCACAGTTTATTACATGTATTTGTAACCAGATATTTAATGATGAGTTACATTCTGTTATGTCCTCCCCCCTCTGCTCAATGAGCTTATTATAAGCTTGAGCATGTGCAGAGGAGCCAGCAGGAGAGTAAGCAGTCAATCATTGGTTGTGATGTCACAGTCACAGCCTTGTATTGACAGCATGGAGGGAGGACCATCTTATGGAGGCAATAATATATTTTAATATCTGGTTAATAATACATTTATAATGTGCTGAATATATCAGTTGGGGTTGGGGACATGTAATGGACCTGTGGCCCCCCTCCCTTAAGCACAAGGAGATTCAAAGTAGCTAATTGGATATTTCTTTCTAGGAGGTAGTGCCACAACCACTTTATTTCTTATCCTTTTAAATCTATAATTTCCAGGGGGTAGGAAACCGTTCTCCAAACTCCACGTTTGCCCTGTTGACTGTCAGACAATGACCATATGGTGGCTAACTGCTATTCGCTCACCCACCAATTTCTGCCATTTTCTGTTGGCTTTTTGACAGCTCATTGTTTGGGTTACATGGCAGAAGGTGAACTGTCTCCTGCCTCCCTAGAATACAGATTTAAAAGAGGAAAAATTTTAAAGATGCCCTTTCTGGTTAAATGGCAAGCTATATGTCATTTGAATGGGCGATTTAATTAGAAACAAATCAAGAAATTGGCTGGTGTTATCCTTTGATTAATGTATTCCCTTGCTAACCCTTTCATGGTTTATAATATATAAATTGACATTGAATGGTACATTTTCCATCGATTAGTATTGTCTGATTTATATAGGGAGACGCACAGTGTGTAACAGAGATGTTGATGTAAAGGGGGAATAGTTGGTACATTCTCACAGGTTATCTTTCAAGTCTGGCTCCTTATTTCATGGCAGCCAATCGGCAATCACCTTTGATTGGTGTAGTGCTATTAGAATTATGAAAGGGAATCTCTGATTGGTTGAAGGTTTTACTGCTTAACTATAACAAGTTAAAAGTTCTGCCAAACAAATCACAATCTCACATTGGCTGACAAGAGTTTTTCTTGGATTGTGGGTAAAACCAAAAAAGGAATGTGCACTGTCCTACCCAATTAAGTACCGGGACCTAATTTTGTTAGTAACAACTTGCCCTTTTATCTATAAATACCATGGACTGTGCCAAAATCTCCATTCTGTAGGGGGAGTTAACAATGGGAGATCAGCCCATATAGTTGAAAACGCGTTGTTTTTTTTTCTGTAGCAATTCATTTCAGTGTTTAGGGGTCTGTGTTTCTTAGGGTTTTACATTACTGCGGGGATAATTGTTTTACTGTTTTGTTTAGCAGGGAATAGTTGTAGAACAGAATCAGTGCAGAGATGGAGTTTCTATTTACTGAATAGAATGTTATTCACAGGGGCTCTTCATCTGATCCTCCCTTCATGTGGAAGTGCTCTTATGTACTGGAAGCTTATCAGAAGCACATCTCTGACAAGCCGTACACAGGCATCCTATCTGAAAGTATCAAACAGGTACCATCCCTCCTGTCACTTGTATTTAGATGTGTAACACTTGTGCATACATGTGAATTTATATGTCGTTTTTTAGGTTTCCTATTTACCAGATGGTCAGGGACGGGGCAGACTCCAGAGGCGTCATTCAGCCAGTGGGCATGGGATTTGGTCCTGAGGCTGAAGATGCATATAAATGTCGTAAAGACATCTGTGTGACAAGGTCCTGACCTGACGGAGGCCTCCATACTTCATCCTGTGTTGAAGGCTGTGAAATCGGAGTCCCTATTGGCTGTTACATTGGCATTGCGGTTTCCTCAGTAGGACCCAGGTAACAAGTGGAAAGTTAAATTAATTTTTAGTGAGGCCACAGAGTATATGTATGTGAACTCTTTCTGGCCAATCAGAAATAGTTCCTCACACCTATAGAAACACAAGGGCAGGACGGGAACTCTGAGGTGGCGTATATCCTTATATTATATGTAAAGGGAACCTATTGCTTATAATACATAAGTATCTTATTCCTTTGCTCCATTCGCATTTTAAATTCTAGCCTTGTCCCATTCCCACCTTAACTTAAACCCAGTAGAAAGGAACATCCCAGCCCATTATCTATGCGGTTAACAAATCTTTGTGGAGGAGAGAGAGACATTGGTTATGAAGTGCAGGAAGCAGCTCCAGCAGGTTCCATTAGTGAAGTTAAACACTGCAAAAAAAGCTGAGTCATTGTTCAGCATGAACACTGGAATGGGAGGGGCAGTGGGATATAAAAAATGAGTCACCTAGTGACATAGCTGAGTGATTTTTATAGGATATATACCACTGCAGCTCCCATTATAAAATATCACACTTATGTATTATATGTTCATTAACAATATCCGACTGTGAGCAAGGCTGACAAATAATACATTTGAAAATATCCATGTGCCTATGATTAAATCCATAACTCTGTATGTGGTGTTGTATTGTGTCGCTGGTCACTGTGATACACACAGATCTTCTCTTTTTTCTCCTGCAGTGTGGACAAGTTTTGCGCTGAAGTGTCGCCTTACTGGGGGACCTGATCCAGGCGAGACACCTTCGAGCCGCTGTGCACATTTTGGATAAAGTCCTTCCCATGTTCTACACGTGTCCGTTTTACTTATTGAAAAATGAACGTGAGTTTTCGTTCTTAGTTTCTCCGTATGGTGCATTGTGAATAAAACCCATGCAAGCCGGTATACACATAAAGCTCATTAGTATCTGCATGAAATCACACACCGTGGGTTCGGAGTGCGACTGTACATTTATTCCCTTTAAGATTGCGTGCCCCTGGGGTTGGGGTGTCTGAGACATTTGCACACACACATTAAAATGTGCATTAGATTTTTGTGTGTCCTTTCATGTAACATCCCTCGTTTTCTTGTGTGACCATTTGCAGTTTCTGGGCCACATGCACCTGTTCCTACAGCTGGACAATGGCGTTCCTCAGGGGATGACTCTACAGATACCCATAAAGTCACTCAGCACTTAACCGGAATTAATTATGGGGAAAATGCCAAGCTTCTTACCAACATATTCTGGTGAGAATTTAAATGGCGACAGTGGTCTCTGAGCAAGTAATAAAATTAGGCGTCCTCACAAATTCCAGGATTCAAGGATTCACTGTTTCCCGTTCTAGGAACTCAATAGATACACGATACAAAGGGAAAAGAATCCAGGACAGCGTTAAATATGCTAACACACAGTGTTTTATTGGCACAACATGTAAAACACTGTCAGGGTTATTCAATAAAAGTTCTTATCGTTTAAAAGGGTGCTAATTTTGCCCCAACCAATCAGATGTTAGCTTTCAAATGTTAATTAAGATTTGATTGGTTGGGGCAAAATTAGCACCATTATAAACGATAAGACTTTTATTGAATCCCCGTGTGTGCGTTACCATTTTAACGCTGTCCTGGATTCCTTTTCCCGTGTATCGGGTCTCTGAGCAAGTTAGTTTTAAACAAAAACCTGCTTTCTCCCCTGTCCCACAGGATTTGAGCATGCTTAGGCACCCCGGGCCTATTAAGATAGGTGTATATATATATATATATAACACTTTTCCTCCATGTCCAGTAATGATACCAGGCAGGTTCTGTTGTCTGTTTTGTTGCCGACACCACACGTAATGTGATTTTTGGCCATACCACCCCTTTAAAACACATGTCCAACTATCCATTAGATACCTGAGTGCTGATGTAATTCCACAGCCTGATAGTTATAGGCTATTAAGTTTAACATCCGTGTTTTGGAAGATCCTGGAAAATTTGTCACGGGAAAGAACGAGAACTGTTTCAAGAACTGATCTTATGAGTAGTAATTCCATGAATTTATCAAAATGATCTGGTCAACAAATGTGCTTTATTTTTATGAGGAATTGTGAAGATTTGGATTCTGATATAACTGTAGATGTGGTAAACTAGATTTTGTTAAGGCTTTTGATATTGTGGGCATAGGTGACTATGGTTTTTGTTTACACTAAAATCTATTGTCTTGAACACGTTTGTACATTATAGAGAATTGCTTGATGGACCCTATACAGATGTTATTAAAACCCAAGGAAACAGCAGTGTTAATAAACGGCAACACTCCAAATAGGTGCAAAGACAAATCCAAATATTTTGTTCCATACAATTCCGATCAACAATAAAGCAAATCAAGTGGAGAGAAAAAAAACCATCCCTTTAAAAACACCAAACCCTAAATGCTAGATGTAGATGTATACCAGTGTATATATAGAACAGGTGCTACAAAAGTCCCTTCTAGACACAAATAAAAATCATCAAATGGCATAAAACATAGTTATTATTAAATAACCTTCTACATAATAAATAAGATATAAACGAGAGGAACCCCGTATAAGATCAAACAAACCGGCAGATCACTCAAGGTGTATTGGTATAATGTCTGAGTTAAGGCTAAGAGGAGAAGTTAAAATTGAAGATAAAAAAACGTAAGACATGCAAAGAGGACTCCTTTAATCGGAAACTCTGCAATTCGTATCACCTATCTATATAGTGAGTCGCGGATTGTTTACATCATCCAGGTGTGCCCAAACTTTCTTGGCGCAGCACCTTTTGTGATGCTATGTGCCTGTTTTCTCACGTTATGCTCCCTCCGACGTCATTGGTCATATGGACCGGATGGAACTCGGTAATGAAACGCTCATTCGTGCCAAGTCGGATTTAACCCTTACTCAGTCCTGAGTAGTTCTATGTACGTACTATATAGAGGTTGATTATTTCATATGTACACAGATTTTGTGCCTTTGTAATATTAGGTTCGCGGGTACAAATTTTACAAAAAGATGTCTTAATTACAGGTCTCTATTAGAGAAGGCCAGGTAGCAACGGCTGAGCTTGCAAGGTATTGTCTTGTATAAAGAGGGGAATAGATTCAAGGGAGAAACATATTATTCCCCTGTTTACAAGGCCATGGTAAGGCCTCATTTGGAGCTTTTTGTTTTTATTGACCGTTACTGCTAGGCTGCTCTTGTATGTTACACAAAGTTTAGAATCGAAAAATCCTTGTTTGCTAGTTGGGCTGGTATTGGTTGCAGAACTGGACTGTGTGATTATGTCCCATTGGTTTCCTTTCATGTAGACTCACATCACTGCAAGCATCAATCCCAATGAAGTGGGCCGGTAGCAGTGTGGGTTCTGGACTCAAGTCCTTATAAGTCAGCAACGTGGCACAGAGACAAGGGCAGCCTTCACCTGATGGATCAGATATGTAAAGTGGCATTCAGAACAAGCAGGAGGACTGCGTGCAGAAACTTCTCTATCAGCAACACAAGGTAAGGCTGCTGGGTCTACACAGGGACATTGTATTCGGTGTAAACACATGCACTATGTTCCTGTAGTAATCAATGTCTACCAGTTAATAGGCTTTAAAGGGCATGTCCACCCCAAAACTACAATTTAACCCACTGTGTAGTTAAAAAATCCTTACCTTGCGTCTTTTCTTATGGTTCTCCTCTGCTGTGCTTGTCCAAGTCCAGGAAAGTGAGAGTTGAGCTGTCTTCCTGTCAAAAGGTTTCTGCCTCTAATCTGCGCTCCTGGGGGTAGTGTGACATGCTCAGGGGAGCCCCTCCCTCCCACCCTCCAGGTTCCCTCCCCCCCTCCAGGTTCCCTCCATTGCTGCCCTTCTTCCTTGCTTAAAACCCTTTGGACATATTGTAACTCACCCTTGCGTCCCCCCAACCGCCGAGTTATGATCTCTAATAATAAAGCTCAGAATCATCAGCCCTTCGCTCCTGAGGCTGTCTTCATAGCCGGCAGCAGCGTCTGTGATTGGCTGCCTCTCAGACAATCACAGATGTGTCTGCTGGTCCAGCCCCTGTTTGCAAGTTCCGGAAAACAGGGAGCCAGGTAGACAGCCACAGGAAGGGCTGTAAGTATGATTCTGAAGCTTTTTATATAGAGATCTAACTCTGCATTTAGGGGTGGCAAGGTTAGCTACAAAATGTCAAAAGTTTTTATTTAGGGTGGACATGCCCTTTAGGAAAAGTTCAGTGGAAAATACTGTTTTTAAAATTCTTAGTTCATATTATGCATAGCTAATTATTCTACATATTTTCTTCCATTTTTAAAAAAAAACATTGAATTTTACACCCTGCCTGCTGTTGACATTAGTGAGCTGGCATTTCAGGTTCTGTAACGGTCCTTCTTCTTCCCATAATGCACCACATCCTTGGAATGTTCCTAATAGTAATTCTCACTGATTGGCTGTTGGATGGGTCACTTGCTCAGATCTCTACTGAGCAACTGAAAAACCCAGGCGCTGGGTCAAGGGCAAGACCATAACAGTCTCTACTAGGGGTCCTACAAACAGGAAGTCAGTATTTCAGTTACATTATTTTACCCAGACACATGCTGAATAGGCAGGTTAAGATCATTGGGATGGGAAAATATTTTTTCTTTCCTTAAAAGTATATTTATTTACACTGACCTTCCCCTAACTATTAATACACTATTCATAGTGGGTTTTAAATTGCATGTCCACCCCCAACTATAATCCCCCCCACTACACTGGCCCCACTCTGTAGTGTAATAAAATCCTTACCTCACATCCCAGCTCCATAAGGTTTCCTCTGGATTCTCCCCCCCCAAAGGTCTGAAAAACTGGCCACCAGGAGGATAGCAGGTCCATATAGGACTCTGCCTCCTGTCTCTCCTCTCTGGGAGAATTTTTGTCCTGCGCACTGCAGCCCCTCTCAGCCAATCAGGGACGCTGCTACCGGTCCCGCCCCCTGCTTGCACTGAACTGCGGGATTGTGCGCGGGGGAAAGAGGTAAGGTAAGTAACTATCGGGGATTTTCTGGAAAATCTAATGATGCGGTTGGGGCTGGGGGAAGGTTGCCCTACCGCATCTAAAAAATTTTTTAAAAGGATGGACATGCCCTTAAAGTAAGGTTTTGACATTTCTCTACAGGAGGCTCTAGGATTTCACTGTGACCGTGGATTGCTGTCATCTTTCGTGGGGTGGATTATGGCTGGAAACGTAACCCCTTCATTCATCGATCGAATTATAATCCCCTCAGGTGAAGGAATGTCTTCTAAATAGAATAATGTGGGAATTATCTGCTCCACCATCTACTTTCATGTACATTGATTACATTGTTCAAAATGTCACTGCATTGAAACTGTTTTATTGCATATATGTGTTTTCATGATCTGGAATGTAGACTTGCACATGTAGATTTCATATGTGTTTGGATTTTAAGGGAACTTTGGTTACCCAGCTTTAACTGAATTAACTGTTACCAGCCCTCCTTCCTGGTGAGTAATAAGTGTTTGAGAGCAGACATAGACTGGTCATCCATTCCTTAACAGCTCTTACAGGGATAGAGAACATTTGTAACAACTATACATATTATACATACGTACAACTACCTGTATGTATGTATGTATAATTGTATTTATAACACGCTACTTGGGTACGCAGCGCTTTACATTATAAATACAGAGTATACAAACAAGGAGATAAGTGCAATTATGCAGATAGATAAAAAATAAATACAATTTCATACATCGGTTAAGAAAGCATATATATATATATATATAAATTATGTATAAATTGATATAAGTGCAACAAGCCTTGACACATTAGGATTGAGATCCCTGCCCCGAAGAGCTTACAATCTAATGTGGAGGGACAACATACAGGGACAAGTGGGGGGATGGGTACAAGAGCTTGAGTAGCTACATCATTAGTGTGCGTGCTCAGAAAGGTAGGTAACAGTCTAGATTGAAAGTATTAATGGATGTCACCAGGCGAAGCGAGAGAGGGAGAGAGTTATAAAGGTAGGATAACAGTCTAGATTGGAAAGTATTAATGGATGTCACCAGGCGAAGCGAGAGAGGAAAGAGTTATAAAGGTAGGATAACAGTCTAGATTGGAAAGTTTAATGGATGTCACCAGGCGAAGCGAGAGAGGGAGAAGTATAAAAGTAGATAACAGTCTAGATTGGAAAGTATTAATGGATTCACCAGGCGAAGCGAGAGAGGGGAGAGTTATAAAGGTAGGATAACAGTCTAGATTGGAAAGTATTAATGTGTCACCAGGCGAAGCGAGAGAGGGAGAGAGTTATAAAGGTAGGATAACAGCTTAGATATGAAAGTATTAATGGATGTCACCAGGCGAAGCGAGAGGGGGAGAGAGTTATAATGTGGATAACAGTCTAGATTGGAAAGTATTAATGATGTCACCAGGCGAAAGCGAGAGAGGAGAGAGTTATAAGGTAGGATAACAGTCTAGATTGGAAAGTATTAATGGATGTCACCAGGCGAAGCGAGGAGGGAGAGAGTTATAAAGGTGAGGATAACAGTCTAGATGGGAAAGTATTAATGGAGTCACCAGACGAAGCGAGAGTGTAGAGAAAGGGTGTAATGCGATAGATACCTCAAGCATTCATTTCCCGTTTTCTCTGCTCATCTATTTTTTTCTTTGCTTTTTTTTATTAGTTTATTACATACATTTGTAACCAGATTTAATGATAAGCTCTCTTCCGTTATTTCAAAGGTGTCTGCCTCCCTCCTCTGCTCAATGAGCTTTTTATAAGCTTGAGCATGTGCAGAGGAGCAGCAGAAGAGGGGAAACAGCAGTCATTTATTGGCTGTGTTGTCAGTTATCACACCTGATTGACTGCCAGTGGGAGGAGAGCCACCTCAAAATATATCGGTTGGGAGCAAATAACTCGTTTTTTTAAGGGTGGAAATGCCCTTTAATCTAGTATTGACTAGTAAGACAGGCATGTATTTTTAAAAAAAAAGGCACAACTAACAAACATAGTAAGATGCTACTCTGTAAGGACCAGTTTACTTGGTAGAGACCTGTAGCTGCCACAGTCAACTGTATATTTATCCTGGCAGGTCAGTGACTTTTCATGTCTTTGGGTCTTTAGATTGTGTTCCGTAATTCTTTAGCCTCACATTGAAATCTCTGCCTGGTTGTTTTGAAGGCTCTCAGAGACTGGAGGATCCCATTCAGATGTGGTCTTACTTAAAGAATGTATCAGTGTCCTGTTTGGTTTCACCAAGGAGAATTATCGATGACACACAGTTCCAGAATGATGTCCTGATGTGGTTACAGAAGCTGTAAAGGAGTGATCAGTGCGGAATACTGTTAAGTTGAAGCGGGGGGCGCGTTGCATGCTGCCATATTTCGTCTTTTTGTTAATGGTTAGTGCAGATAAAAACCTGGTCACTTACTTATTATGGGTTTAATAATAATATGGAACTGGCTACATTGGCTCCTAGAGGTTTCTAAGTGGCTCCTAATGTCAGACATTATTTGTGCACCCCTGTTGGTAAGATTCCATTGTTGGACACAATGATTTTTACATATACTTGTAAAAGACATGAGAATATTCTGTAAATTATATTCTTATAAACACCTCTTATAGTTCATCTGTTACAATGTGTGTTTAGCAATGTCACCAGGTCTCATGACTTACTGAAATATGTATATCATGTCTCTTTCTTCCAGGTGCCATCTTACTTAGAGTTGCCTTGTTTGGAGATCAGCTTTTTGTATTGAACCATGTGCTACGGTGTCCCGCAGGGGTCAGTAAATGGGCTGCACCTTTTGTTCAGGTATGGACATGTTTAATGTGATGGTGCTAGTGTCTGATTGCAGGTTGCTTGCAGTGCAATATGGTTTAGAAACATTTATGATATGTAATGGAATTGTTACAATGTGGAGCTCGGTAGTTGACATTAATGTAACTTTCCTTTCATTGGACGTCCTTTTACTGTGTTTACTCTTAGGTCCGCATCCAAACAATCCTTCAGGCGTCTTTCATTTTATGCAACTTCTGGCTGTGTTAATGTGTCCTGTCCGGTACGTAATCAGATCCACTGCTATATAACCTATTATTGGTCCAGGGCAGTTTTATTTTAATGGCAGTGTTCATTTTTCCACCTAAACTCTATAAATTGTAACCTCACCAACTCTATTCTAATACAGAAATGGCTTTTAACTATAACATAATTTACTAAAAGGAGAATTACAGTTTGCAGAAACAGTTAAAATGAAAAGTACCTGGGACAGGGAGGTAGGATTGGTACTTTCAAACCTCCCAATATAATTTCTATAAGGAGCGGCAGCACAAAAAAACTGCTTATGCCAGTCTACTGAGTGCTTCAACACTATCTTTAAAGGGCATGTCCACCCCCAAAAAAATAATCCCCCCCAAGTAATGGCCCCACCATGTAGTGTAGTGTAATCCTTACCTCACATCCCAGCTCCATAGGGTTCTCCTGTAAACCCCCCCCCCCAAAGTCTCCCAAAAACTGCCCACAGGAGGATAGCAGGGCTCTGCCTGCTACCTTGCCTCCGGTAGATATTTGCCATGCGTACTGCAGGCTTCTCCCCCCTCCCTCCCCTCCCTCCCCCTCCCTTTCCCTCCCTCTCCCTCCCTCTCCCTCCCGTTCTACTATCCCTCCCCTAGCATAAATCCTCTTAATATTCTGCTCCCCCATGTCTCCCAGCCCCAACCGCATATTTTTTATTTTCAAAAGCTCCCCAAACTCTTACTTACCTCTCCTCTTTCCTCCGCTGCACTGAATGACCGGCAGCCGCTTCGTGATTGGCTGCCGCTCAGCCAATCACAGAGCGATGCCGGTCCCGCCCTCTCTGCTTGCATTCTCGCAAGCAGAGGGCCGGCAGTGCGGCGGAGGAACGAGGGGAGGTAAGTAAGAGTTTGGGGGGCTTTCTGAAAAAAACATTTTATGCGGTTGGGGCGGGAGACATGGGGGAACATCATATTAAAAATGATTTCTAAGGGTGGACATACCCTTTAATATAGGAAGGCCCAGGACAATAACCTGGGCAGATGAAAACTGTATCAGTCTGTAGCTTCAACAAAACAATATTGGGAGGTAGGAATAATCAATCCAACCTCCCTGCCCCAGATCATTTTTTAAAAAGTTACAGTTGTCTTTAATCTGTTATCGTTATCTGTGTCTTTTAAATTTTTATTTTTAGAAATCGGCTGATTTCTTTGCCATATAAAACCAGCCGAACGTAAAGGCTCTTCCTCAGGCAAAGAGTCAGGAAACTGGACTTTGGTGGATGAAGCAGGAGAAGAGGTGAGGTTCCTACAGCAAATTTTTAAAGGGAAACTAAACCTAATGCTGGCCATACACTAGGCAGACAATAGATCATTTTACAAGCAATAGTTCTTTCCTTGTGATTGCAAAAAAGATGGGGCTGGTGCGGTCCTATTTACCTTACACTTTTGTCTATAGACTGACCTCTAATCTGTCCAATATCTAAGTAGTGTATGGGCACCCTAAGAGTTATAAAAGTGTTCTTGGTATTGCCCCACCTAGATCCTACCATGGAATTCAATCTGATACTTACAGGGAGTCTGAAGGTTGATTGGAAATGTATTGTAAGGTGGAGCAGTGGGGGAAAAAATCCAGAAGTTAGACTGGGATGACGCTGGTACTGAAACTATCTAGAGGCCTCTGGGAACTGGTGTAACACCAAATTAAAAATCTAATAGGTAAATCGCAACCCAAACTACAATAGTTAGGCTAATTTGTTATGCAGCAATATAATGCTCTCTCGCTTCCCTCTCAAAAGTTTCTGCCTTTCTTCAAGCTCTCCAAGATTTTGTACAAGCTTGCACGTGCCCAGAAGAGGCAGTAGGGGGAAAGCATTCAGTCATTGGCTGTTAACTTCCATAACTGACATGTATCTGTATACCATTTTGAGGGGTAAACCCTGCCCTTTAAACACTATAAGAACTTTATTGCCTCGCCCTGATGATGTTACCTGTTCCTGTTCCTGTTAATACCATTGGATGACGTTTCCTACTGTGACGTACATACCCCTGTACATTGACCTGGAATTCCTTTACCCCCGTATGTTTGTTTCCCCAGGACGAGGATCCGGAGACAAGCTGGGTGCTGCTGTCTGAAGATGATCTTATTGCCTTTTATCTCAGTTTCCATTTTATGACCTTTTTAAGAACATCCTTGGATTTAATTCCAGAGGTAAATGTAATAACTCTACTCTAATATTAACAATATCTGTCTCCATAACTGCAAAAACAATCTGAAAGACCAGTTCATGGTTTCCAGATATGTTTATCACCCAGACAATATGAAAAGACGTCTCCATTGTTGGGACTTAAACTGGGGAAATTAACGTTTGCCAATCAGCATTTAGCTATGTTTAGTGTTCTAGTAGTAACATAGTATTGGAGGTTGTATAAAGACATATGTCCATCTAGAACCTTATACCCTACCTATAATGTCTGTATAACAGTTACATAGTAACATAGTATTGGGGGTTGTATAAAGACATACGTCCATCTAGTCCAACCTTTATACCCTACCCATAATGTCTGTATAACAGTACCATAGTAACATAGTATTGGAGGTTGTATAAAGACATACATCCATCTAGTCCAACCTTTATACCCTACCCATATGTCTGTATACAGTTACATAGTAACATAGTATTGGAGGTTGTTATAAAGACATACGTCCATCCAGTCCAACCTTTATACCCTACCCATAATGTCTGTATAACAGTTACATAGTAACATAGTATTGGAGGTTGTATAAGAACATACGTCCATCTAGTCCAACCTTTATACCCTACCCATAATGTCTGTATACAGTTACATAGTAACATAGTATTGGAGGTTGTAAAAGACATACGTCCATCCAGTCCAACCTTATACCTACCCATAATGTCTGTATAACAGTTACATAGTAACCTAGTATTGGAGGTTGTATAAAGACATACGTCCATCTAGTCCAACCTTTATACCCTACCCATAATGTCTGTATAACAGTTACATGTAACATAGTATTGGAGATTATATAAAGACCTACATCCATCTAGTCAACCTTTATACCCTAACCATAATGTCTGTATAACAGTTGCATAGTAAAATAGTTTTGGAGGTTGTATAAAGACATAGTCCATCTAGTCCATTGTAAAGGCAAGAACAGCTCCTGTAACTTTCTATGCAGGTTAACACTGGTTACTATCCACAATTGCAGAATTTGGATCTAAATTAGGACTTGACCTGAGTATAAGTAGAGGTTAGGTTTTCAGGCTAATTTTAAATCTTGAAAAATTCGACTTATACTCGAGTATATACGGTCAATCCTGTCATAGTAAATCAGTCTGCACAGATATCTAGTAAGATATCAGAAGACCTGGCTGGAACACAGAGGGGTATGGTATAATGCTGGTAAAGGGAGGATTTCTCAATGGCGCTAAGCCATGTGTCCCACTTCCTTATACTCCACTCCACCAGTCAACGTGCAGGTACTCCCGATGTCTTGCCCCATTGCGTCATCCCCTGCAGAGCATATGTCAATCAATAAACGGGAACACTTTCACCATTTCTCACAGTAAAGAAACCTTTTCTAACTTGAAGATGAAACTTCTTTTCTTCCAATCTTAAAGGGCATGTCCACTGTGAAAATGAACTTTTAGGATAAGGTAGGTACAAAACACAGAATACAGACAAGAGTGTGACACAACATAAAAATATATAGTTAATACATAAAGGAAAGTAAAGCAGTGCCATGATTAAAGGTCCAGGCCTTGAAACACAAGTAATAAATGCCAAACTTACAGTTCTTGTTCAGAATCCCAAACAAGAATAACAATACAACCATATTCCATTAGATAGCTACACAAGGCACGTACTCCTTCCTCACTATGTTGCCTCGTACATGGGACAGACATTGTGCCAGTATTTCAATATACTGACCATGTGTGCCCATTGAAGACCACACTATCATTTGCGAAAATCACTTGAAAATTATCGTCCGTGTCATAAATTACATTTGATCACCTGGGGCTAAAATATCGGTACCTGTGTATAGCTGCCCTAATCCGAAAATATCTCTGCTCCTTTTTCCTAATCCGTACTGTCTCTGCTCCTGTTTCTTAATCCGTACAGTCTCTGCTCCTGTTTCCTTAATCTGTACATGTCTCTGCTCCTGTTCCTTAATCTGTACATGTCTCTGCTCCTGTTTCCTTAATCTGTACATGTCTCTGCTCCTGTTTCCTTAACTGTACATGCGTCTGCTCCTGTTTCCTTAATCCGTACATGCCTCTGCGCCTGTTCCTTAATCCGTACATGTTCTGCTCCTGTTTCCTTAATTCGTACATGTCTCTGCTCCTGTTTCCTTAATCTGTACATGTCTCTGCTCCTGTTTCCTTAATCTGTACAGTCTCTGCTCCTTTTTCCTAATCCGTACATGTCTCTGTTCCGGTTTCTTTAATCGTTCATGTCTCTGCTCCTGTTTTCCTAAACCGTACAATCTCTGCTCCTGTTTCCTAAACCATACATATCTCTGCTCCTGTTCTCTAATCCGACATGTCTCTGCTCCTGTTTTCTAATCCATACATGTTTCTGCTCGTTTCCTTATCTGTACGTGTCTCTGCTCCTGTTTCCTTATCTGTACATGTCTCTGCTCCTGTTTTCTAATCTGTACATGTTTCTGCGCCTGTTTTCTAATCCATACACGTTTCTGCCCCTGTTTCCTTATCTGTACATGTCTCTGCTCCTGTTTTCTAATCCGTACATGTCTCTGCTCCTGTTTTCTAATCCGTACATGTCTCTGCGCCTGTTTTCTAATCCGTACACGTTTCTGCTCCTGTTTCCTTATCTGTACATGTCTCTGCTCCTGTTTCCTTATCTGTACATGTCTCTGCTCCTGTTTCCTTATCTGTACATGTTTCTGCTCCTGTTTTCTAATTCCGTCACGTTTCTGCTCCTGTTTCCCTTATCTGTAATGTCTCTCTCCTGTTTTCTAATCTGTACATGTCTCTGCTCCTGTTTTCTAATCCGTACATGTCTCTGGCCTGTTTTCTATATGTCACACGTTTCTGCTCCTGTTTCCTTATCTGTACATGTCTCTGTCCTTTTCCTTATCTGTACATGTCTCTGCTCCTGTTTCCTTAATCTGTACATGTCTCTGCTCCTGTTTCCTTAATCTGTACATGTCTCTGCTCCTGTTTCCTTAATCCGTACATGCCTCTGCTCCTGTTTCCTTAATCCGTACATGTCTCTGCTCCTGTTTCCTTAATTCGTACATGTCTCTGCTCCTGTTTCCTTAATCTGTACATGTCTCTGCTCCTGTTTCCTTAATCTGTACATGTCTCTGCTCTTAATAGTCATTATCCAGTCATGGATATCTGTAATATTCATTCAATCCAGGTCACCGGGGGTGTATATTGTATATGTATATCTGTATAGACATTCATCCAGTCATGGTATATCTGTTAATATTCTTCATCCAGGTCCATGGTATATGTGTATATCATCGCCATCCGGTCACGGTCATCTGTAATAATTCATTCATCCGGTCACGGTTAATATCTGTAATATTCATTCATCAAGCTCATGCTAGCTGTAATATTCAATTCATCGAGTCATGGTCTATCTGTAATATTCTTCATACAGGTCCACGGTAATATCTTAATATTCATCCAGGTCACGGTATGCGGTATATTCAATCCATCAGGTCACTTATATCGGTAATATTCATCCATCCAGTCACTGTATATCTGTATTTTCATTCCTCCAGGTCACGGTAGATCTGTAATATTCATTCATTCCAGGGGCACGGTATATCTTAATATTCATTCAATATTCATCAAGCTTCATGGTCTATCTGTATATCATTCATACAGTTCATGGGTCTAATCTGAATATTCCTTCATACAGTTTCACGGTATATCTGTAATATTCATCCAGGTCACGGATATCTGTAATATTCAGTCCAATCCAGTCACGGTATATCTGTAATATTCATCCATCCCGGTCCGGTATATCTGTAATTTTCATTCATCCCGGTCACGGTATAATCTGTTTATATAATTCATTCATCCAGGTCGGTAATAATCTGTAATATACAGTCATCCAGGTCACGGTAAGATCTTTTAATATGCCACCATTCATTCCAGGTCACGGTATATTTGTAATATTCATCCCCAGGTCACGGTAAATATCTGTAATATTCATTCATCCCGGTCACGGTATATCTGTAATCTTTCATTCCATCCAGGTCACGGTATATTTGTAATATTCATCCATCCAGTCACGGTCAATCTGTATATCATCTCATCCGATTCCAACGGTATATATCTAGTAATCTTCATTCATCCAGAGGCCCACGGTATATCTGTAATTAGTTCATCATCCGGGTCACGGTCTAATCTGGTAAATTTTCATCCATCCGGTCACGTCGATCTGTAATATTTCATTCATCCGGGTCACGGTCTATCTGGAATATTCATTCATCCGGGTCACGGTCTATCTGTAATATTTCAGTCATCCGGGTCACGTTCTATCTGTAATATTCATTCATCCCGGGTCACGGTATAATCTTAATATTTCATTCATCCGGGTCACGGTCTATCTGTACTATTCATCCATCCGGGTCACGGTCTATCTGTAATTTCACCATCCGGGTCACGGTCTATCTGTACTATTCATCATCCGGGTCACCGGTCTATCTTATATTTTCATTCTTCAGGCCATGGTCCTACTGTAATATTCATCCTCCAGGTCAGGGTGTATCGTAATATTCATTCATCCTGGTCACGGTATATTCTGTAATATTCACTCAATCCAGGTCACGGGTATAAGCTGTAATATCCACCCATCCATGTCCCAGTATAGCTGTAATATCCATCCATCCAGGTCACGGTATATCTGTATATTATTCAATCCAGGTCACGGGTCTATCTGTAATATTTAATTATCCAGTTTCCCGGTTAAAAACTGTAATATTCATTCATCCTGGTCACAGTCTATAAAACTGTAATATTCATTAGCAGGTCCACGGTAATATTCTGTAATCTTTATTCATCCATCACGGTCTATCTGTAATATGCCATCATCAGGTCACGTCCTATCTGTAATTTCATTCACAGGTCACGGCATAATGTTGTAATATTCATCATCCAGTTCACGGTATAACTGTACTCTTTATTCTCCTGCTCACGGTCTAACCTGTATATTCATTATCCAGGACTTGGTATTCCTGTAATATTCTTCATCAGTTCCCAGTATTCTGTAATATTCATCCATCCAGGTCACGGTATATCTGTACTCTCATCCATCCAGGTCACGGTATAGACACTGTAATATTCATTCATCCAGGTCACGGTCTAACTGTAATATTCATTGATCCTTGTCCACGGTCTAACAGTAATATTCCTCCATCCAGTTTCACGGTATACTGTAAAATATTCATTCATCCAGTTCACGGTATATCTGTAATATTATTCATCAAGCTCAATGGTCTATCTGTAATATTCATTCATCCAGGTCACTGTATATCTGTATATTCATTTCATCAAGCTCTGGTCGATCTGTAATATTTCATCATACGGTCATGGTCCTCTCTGTATATTCAGTCATAAGGTCACGGTAATAATCTGTAATATTCATCCAGGTCGGTCTAATCTGTAATATTCATCCATCCAGGACACGGTATATCTGTAATATTCATTCATCCAGTCACGGTAATATCTGTACTTTCATCCATCCAGTTCACGGTCTATCTGTTATTATTCATTCCATCCAGGTCACGGTCTATCAGTATCTTCATCCATCCAGGGTCATGGTAATAATCTGTAATTATTCTCCATCCAGCCATGGTATAATCTGTAATATTCATCCTCCAGGTCTGGGTCTATCTGTACTATTCATCCATCCAGGGCACGGTATCATCTGTAATATTCATCCATCCGCATGTATATCTGTAATATTTCATTCATCCAGTCATGGTATATCTGTAATATTCATTCATCCAGGGTCTGGTATATCTGTAATAATTCATTCACCCAGGTCATGGTATATCTGTAATTTCATCTATCCAGGTCATGTATAAATCTGTAATCTTTATCATCCCAGTCAATGGTAATCTTATATTATCATCAGGGTCACGGTATGTCTGTAATCATTCATCTCAGCCAGGTTCACGGTAATATACTGTAATATCCTTCATCCAGGTCCGTATATCTGTAATATTCTTCATCCAGGTCAAGGTGCAAATCTGTATATTCATTTCACTCCAGGTCACGGTATATCTTGTAATATTCATTGCACCCAGGTCATGTATATCTGGGTGTATTCAAGAAGTTTTCGTTCTTGAAAGACGTTTTGCTAGTCATCCGACTTGTCTTTCAATTCAGAGTGACTTGTACACTAAGTACAAATAACAATCTTAAAAGTGAAGATGACAATAAGTTGTCTTCGAATAACATGTTTTCGGATCTGACGATCCTTTAATTTATTATAAAGGATCAGTCAGATCTGAAACACACGTTGAGCTGCTGATGAACAATACAGCCCTATTTGAACATAATTATTGGTGTTGTATCCATCATGGATCTTCATGTTTCCCAGATTTTTCCTTGTAGAACAATATCTTTAACTTGGATGACTAACTGATAATAATATGAAGGATATAAGGAGGAAATTCACTCTGTATACACTATAGAGAATCCTAGATCTTATAGCAGGACTGCTAATAATATGAAGGACATAAATGAGAATATTCACTCTGTATACACTAGAGAGATCCTAATCTTATTAGCGGACTGCCTAATAATAATGAAAGGTATTATAAATGAGGAGTGGAGGAATATTCAATCTGCATTCACTATAAGAATCCTAGTCATTATAGCAGGGAACTTGGGACTGTAATAATATGAAGAGGTGACTAAATGAGCGAATATTCACTCATGTATACAATTAGAGAATCCTAGTCATTATAGCGGGACAGAATGTAAACTGCCGCGGACTGATAATTATGAAGGCTAGATAAATGGGAATATTCAATCTGTATTCACTATAGAGACATCCTAGTCCTTTATAGCGGAGGGACGTTTTTAATACTATGAGGGTATAGCATAACCATGGAGGAATAGTCATTCTGTATACACTATAGAGAATCCTCAGCTCCTTATAGCGGGGACTGTAATAGATTGAAGGCTATAAAGCGAGAATATTCAATCTGTGATTCACTAAGAGAAATCCTAGTCCTATAGCGCGGGACTGTAATAATGGCAAGATATAAATGAGCGAATATTACACTCTGCTAACACTATAGAGAATAACCTAGCTCCTATATAACAGGGACTGTGTAATAATATGAAGGGTATTAGTGCTATACATTAAATAAGCGAAAATAAATTCACTATGCTATTTACACTATAGAGCAATCATAGTCATATAGAGGGGACTGTAATAATATGAAGGGGAGAAATGAGCCCACGGATCAATATTCAACTCTGTATACACTAAGAGAATCCTAGTCCTTATAGCAGCCGGACGGTAATAATATGAAGCGGTTAATGAGGAATATCACTGTGTAACACTATATAGAATCCTAGTCCTTATAGCAGGGACTGCCTATAATATGCAAGGTATAAATGAGACCCGCGATATTCACTACTGTATTCACTATATGAGAATCCTAGTCATGCTATGCAGACTGCTAATAATATGAAGGGCTATTCCCTTATAAATGAGGAATATTCAACTACTGTCTACACTATAGAGGAAATTGAATCCTAGTCCTTTATTATAGCGGGGACTGTCCTGGGGACTGTTATAAATCAGATAGGGCTCATAAATGAGCGAAGAATATTCACTGTGCTATACACTATAGAGAATCATAGTCCTTATAGCAGGGACTGCTAATAATATGAAGGGCTATAAATGAGCGCGAATATTCACTCTGTATACACTATTAGAGAATCCAGTCCTTATAGCGGGGGACGTTATAATATGAAGGGTATAAAATGACGAAGATTCACTCTGCCAATATACACTAGAGAGTATCCTAGTCGCTCTTAGACAGGGACTGCTAATAATATGCAAGTATGATAATGAAGGAATATCCACTATGTAATATTACACTATAGAGAATCATCTAGTCCTTATAGCGGGAGACTGTCGTTGATAATAATATGAAGCGGTATAAATGAGCCCGATTTCACTCTGTATCCACTATAGAGAATACTAGTCCTTAAGCCGGGCGACTGTAATAATTGAAGGGTATAAATGAGGGTATTCACTCCTGTAGTCACTATCAGAGAATCCTAGTCGTATAGAGGGCACTGACCAAATAATATGAAGAGTTCCTCGAGAAATGAGGGATATTCACTCTGTATACACCTATAGCCAGAACCGAAGTCACTTATAGCGGCGGAATGTAATAATATGAATTGGTAATGAGGAATATTCACTCTGCTATACACTATAGAGAATCCTAGTCCTTATAGCGGGGGACTGTAAGTACTAATAATATGATGGTAAAATGAGGAATATTCACTCTGTAGACCCCCATAGAAATCCTAGTCCTTATAGCCACGCGGACTACTTGGCATGTAGTAATAATATGAAAGGGTATTCATATAAATGATGAAATATTCCTCGGTATACACTATAGCAGAATAATAGTCCTTATGGTAGCAGTGACTGTTTGCTAATAATATGAAGCGATATAAAGGAGGAATATATTCACATCTGTAATATAACTATAGAGAATCCTAGTCCTATATAGCGCGGGACTGAATAATATGAAGGGATAATAAATGAGGGATTTCACTATGTATACACTATAGCATGAATCCTAGTCCTATAGCAGCGGTACTGCTAATAATATGAAGGGTATAAATGAACAGAGCGATATATCACTCTGTATCCAATATCAGAGAATCCTAGTTCATTATAGCAGGACTGTAATAATTGAAGGGTATAAATGAGGAATATTCACTGCTGTATACATATAGAGGAATCCTAGCTTCCTGTATAAGCGACGCCGGACATGTAATGCATGTAATAATATGAAGGTGTAAATGAGCGAATATTCACTTATGTATACACTATAGAGAATCCTAGTCCTTATAGCGGGGACTCTAATAATATGAGGGTATAAATGAGGAATATTCACTCGCTATTCACTATAGAGAATCCTAGTCCGTATAGCCAGGCGACGGTTTTTTTTGCCCCCTAAAAGTATGAGGGTATAAATGCAGCGAATATTCACTCTTGTATTCACTATAGGATCCTAGTCTTATAGCGGGGAGGACTGTAATAATATGAGGTATTAATGAGCGAAGAATTCACTACTGTACACTATAGAGAATCCTAGTCCTTATAGGAGAGCTGAATAATATGAAGGGTATAAATGGGGATATTAACCTTATACACATACAGAATCCGTTTCCTATACATGGACTTTGTACTAATAATGAAGGTGTATAATGAGTAATATTCACCTGTACACTATAGAAGAATCCTTCTTTATAGCAGGGACGTAATAATATGGATAGGGTATAAATGAGGATATTCACTCTGTATCAGCTATAGAGCAATCACTAGTCACTTATAGCGGGGACTGTAATCATATGAAGGGGTAAAATGAGGATATTTCACTTGTAGACACTATAGAGAATCCTAGTCCTCAGTATAGCAGGGACTGTAATAATTGAGGTATAAAATGAGGAATATTCACTCGTATCACGTATAGAGAATCTAGTACTTATAGCAGTGGACTGTAATAATATGAAGGGTATAAATGAGGATATCACTCGTATACACCTTATAGAGAATCATAGCTCCTTATATCAGTGACTGTAATAATACATAACGGGCTTAGAAATAAGGATATTCACTCTGTATACACTTAGAGAATGCCATTCCTTATAGCCGAGGGACTGTAATAATATGAAGGTATAAAGTGTAGGATATTCACCTCTGTATTCACTATAGAGATCCTAAGTCTATATAGCGGGACTGTAATCATATGCAGGGTATAAATGAAATATTCACTATGTATACCTATAGAGAATCCTAGTCCTATATAGCATGAACTGTAATAATATGAAGGGTATAAATGAGGAATCTTCACTCTGTATTCACTATAGAGAATCCCAGTCCTTATAGCAGGGACTGTAATAATACGAGGGTATCAAATGAGATATTCACTTTGTATACCTATAGAGGAATCCCAGTGTCCTTATAGCAGGGACTGTAATAAATATGAAGGGTATAAAATGAGAAATATTCACTCTGTATCCACTATAAGAGACATCCTGAGTCCTTAGAGCGGGGACTGTAATAATATATAAGGGTATAATGAGGATTTCACTCTTATTCCACTATAGAGAATCCTAGTCCTTTATAGCGTGGAACTGTAATAATATGAACGGTAAAATGAGAATATTCACTCTGTATACACTATAGAGAATCCTAGTCCTTATAGCAGGGACTGTTAATATATGAAGGCTATAAATGGGGGATATTCACTCTGTAACACTATATGAGAATCCGATCCCTATAGCAGGGACTGTAATAAATGAGGGTGATAACTGAGGAATATCACTCTGTGTATACACTATAGAGGGAATCGCTAGTCCTTATAGCATGACTGTACAATACTCAGTCGACGGTAGACACATCAGCAACAATGGAACTTACTGTGTACTCTATCGCGACTATGACAGCTACAAAACTACCAACTACCTTCAACGTAGCACTACTGTATAATATGAAGGGTATAATGAGAATATTCACTATGATATACACTATAGAGAATCCTAGCCTTATAGCGGGGACTGTAAAAATGAAGGGTATTATAAATGAGGAATATTCACTCTGTAGTACACGATAGCGAATCTCTAGTCCTTTATAGCGGGGACTGTAATAATAGTGAAGTGATAAATGGGAATAGTTCACACTCTGTATCCACTATAAAGAAATCCAGAATTCCTATAGCGGGGGGACTGTAATAATATGTGAAGGGTATAAATGAGGAATATTCACTCTGTATACACTGAAGAGAAGCCTAGTCCTTATAGCGGCGGACTGTAATAAATGATGAAGGGTATAAATGAGGGAATATTCCTCTGTATACACTATAGAGAATCCTAGTCGCTTATAAGCGGGGACTGTACTATATAAGCGGTCTTATTAAGATGGATATTCACTCTGTGTACACATAGAGAATCCTAGTCTTATAGCGGGGACTGTAATAATATGAAGGGTATAAATGAGGAATATTCACTCTGTATACACTATGAGAGAATCTAGTCCTTATAGCAAGGCGACTGTAATAATATGAAGGGTTATAATAGGAATATTCACTCTGTAACCTATAGAGAATCCTAGTCCTGATAGTGAGGGACTGTAATATTAGACTGGGTATAAATGAGGAATATTCCTTGTCCACTATAGAGAATCCTGTCCTTATAGCGGGACTGTACATAATATGAAGGTTATAAATGAGGAATATTCACCTCTGTTATACACTATTAGAGAATCCTAGTCCTTATCAGGCAACTGTAATAATAGAAGGGTATAAATGTAGGATATTCACTCTGTATACACTAGAGCTAACTCCCAGTCTTTCAGCTAGGGGACCTGTAAATAATATGAAGGGTATAAATGAGGAATATTCACTCTGTATACACATAGAGAATCCTAGTCCTAAGGCGGGATCTGGAATAATATGAAGGCGTATAAATGAGGAAAAAATCATTCACTCCTGTAATACACTATAGGAATCCTAGTTCCTTATAGCGGGACTGTAATAATATGAAGGGTATAAATAATGAAGCGAATATTCACTCTGTATACACGATAGAGAATCCAGTCCCTTATAGCGGATCTGTATAATATGAAGGTTAAATAGGAATATTCACTTCTGTATTACACTTAGAGAAATCCAGCCCTTATACGCGGGACTGTATATATAATGAGGGTATAAATGAGGGATATCCCTCTGTATACACTATAGAGAATCCTAGTCCTTATAGCGGGGACTGTTAAAATAGAATGAGGTTTTTATAAATGAGGAGGATATTCACTCCTGTATACACTATAGAGAATCCTAGTCCTTATAGCGGGAACTGTAATAAATGAAGCGTATTGTATAAATGAGGAATATTCACTCTGTATACACTATGGATAGAAGGAGAATCCTAGTCCTTATAGCAGGTGACTGTAAATAATAGAAGGGTATAAATGAGGGAATATTCATCTGTATACATATAAGAATCCTTCCCTTATAGCAGGGACTGTAATAATATGTAAGGGTTAAAGAGGAAATTCACTCTGTATAGCTATAGAGAATCTAGTCCTTATAGCGGGGACGTAATATTATGAAAGGTGTATAAATGAGGAATATTCACTGCTGTATCACTATAGAAATCCTAGTCCATTAGCAGGGACTGTAATATATGAAGGGTATAAATGAGAGGAATATCACCTGTATACCGAAGAGAAATCCTAGTCCTTTAGCAGTGACTGTAATACTATGAAGGGTATAAATGAGGAGATATTACTCTGTATACCTTAGAGAATACCTATTCCTTATAGCAGGGACTGTAATAATATGAAGGTATAATATGCAGGAATTCACTCTGTATCATAAGAGAAAATCCTATCCTTATAGCAGGTGGACTGTAATACTATTGAGGGTCATAAAGAGGAATATTCACTGTGTATACCTATGAGAGAATCCTATTCCTTATAGCAGGGACTGTAATAATATGAAGGGATAATAAGAGGCAATGTTCCCTCGTTATCACTATAGAGCAATCCTATTCCTATAGCAGGGACTGTAATAATATTGAAGGCGTATAAATAGAATATTCACTCTGTATAACCTATAGAGTAATCCTAGTCTCTTAATAGCGAGGACGTAATATATGAAGGGTATAATTGAGGATATTCACTCTGTATACCTATAGAGAATCCTGTCCTTATAGGCAGGGACTGTAATAATAGAAGGGTAAAATGAGGATAATTCCTCTGTATTCACTATAGAAATCCTAGTCCTTATTACGGCAGGCCTATATAATATGAAGGTAATAAATGAGGAATATTCACTCTGTATTCACTATAAGAATCCTAGTCCTATAGCAGGGACTGTATTACATATGAGTGATAACAGAGGAATATTACACCTAGAATTCACTATAGAGAATCCCTAGTCCTTATAGCAGGACTGTAATAATATGAAGGGTATAAATGGATGAATATTCACTCTGATATCACGATAGAGAATCCTAGTCTTATAGCACGGACTGTAATTAATATGAAAGGGTAAAATGAGGAATATTCCACTACTGTATATCACTATAGAGAATCTAGTCCTGTTATAGGCGTGACTGTAATAATATGATGGTATAAATGATGAATATTCCACTCTTATCACCCTATAGAGAATCCTAGTCCTTATAGCGGGACTGTAAAATACAATGAGGGTATAAATGATGACTAATTACTCTGTATACAACTATAGATGGGAATCCTAGTCCTTATAGCGGCCGACTGTAATAATATAAGCGGTATAAATGAGGAATATTCACTCTGTATACACTAAGGAGAATCCTAGTTCCTTTATAGCAGGGACTGAGTAATATCTGAAGGGTATAAACGATGGAATAATACACTCTGTAACACTGTAGAGGATCCTCAGTCCTTATAGCAGGGGACGGGTAATTACATATGGAAGGTGTATAAACGAGGAGTATTCACCTGTATTCTATAGAGAGAATCCTAGTCTTAATAGCAGGGACTGTAATAATATGAATGGTAAATGAGGAGATATTCACCCTGTATACACTAATAGAGGAATCCTAGTCGTTATAGCAGGGACGTGTCATAATATGAAGGGTATAATGAGGAATATCACTCTGTATACACATTAGAGAATATCTAGTCCTTATAGCAGGGACGTTAATAATATGAGGGTCTAGAATGAGGAGACTATTTCACTCTAGTTACAGCTATGAGGAATCCTAGTGCCTTCATAGAGCTGGACTGTAATAATATGAAAGGGTATAAATGAGGGATATTCACACTGTCTTCACTATAAGAATACTAGTCCTTATAGGCGGGACTTGTAATAATATGAAGGGTATAAATGCGCGAATTACTCGTTACACTACTGAGATCCTATAACAACATAATATGAGGGTATGAGAAATACTCGTACCTATAATCCTGTCTTATAGCGGGGACTGTAACTAATATGGAAGGGTTATAAATGAGGAATATTCACTCTGTATTCACTATAGAGAATCCTAGTCCTTATAGCGAGACTGTAATAAATGAAGGGTATTAATGAGGATATTCTACTCTGTATACACTATAAGATAATCACTAGTCCTTATAGCGGAGGGACCTGTAATTAATATGAGGGTAATAAAGAGGAATATTCACTCTTGAAATTCCTATAGATAAGCCTAGTCCTATAGCAGGGACTGTAAAATATGAAGGGTTTAGAAATGATGAATATTCACCTGTTAAACTATAGAGAATCTTAGTCACTTATAGAGCGGAGGGACTTAATAATATGAAGGTTAAATAGGAATATTCACTCTGTATACATATAGAGAATCCTAGTCCTTATAGCAGGGACTGTAATAATATGAAGGGTATAAATGAGGAAATATACTCCTGTCTTCACAAGAGAAGAATCTTGTCCTTACTACGGCTGGACTGTAATAATATGAAAGGGTTATATGAGTGATATTCACCCTGTTTCATACATATGAGGAAGAATCCAGGTCTGATAGCGGGGCCGTAATAATTGAAGGGTTATTAAAATGAGAATATTCCACTCTGTATTCACTATAGAGAATCAGTCCAAAATCTTAGGGCAGGGCTGTATAATATGAAGGGTATAAATGATTACATATCACCTGTATTCACTATAGAGATCCTAGTCTTATAGCGGGAGGGACTGTAATAATACTGAAGGGTAATAATGAGAGTATTCACCTGTATACACTATGAGAATCCTCGTCCTATAGCGGGAGGACGCATAATATTGAAGGTATAAATGAGAATATTCACCCTGTTAACTATAGAGAATCTAGTCTTATAGCCGGGGACTGTAATTAATTGGAAGGGATAATGAGGAATATCCACTCTGTATACACATAGAGACTCATAGTCCTTATAGCGGGACTGTAATAATAGAAGGGTTTATAATGAGGAATATTCCACTCTGTATACACTAGAGAATCCATAGTCCTTTATAGGGGACTGACTAATTATGAGAGGAGGTTGGACCAAGGACACGCTGGTATTGCCCGTCTGCGTATTCGGATTATCAGAGACTTCCCTATCAAATCTTCCATACTGGGGATCTGTACTTTGTAGGAAAATATGATTTCGAACTACGATGTATACTCTATAGAGGAATCTACGATACTTATCGGGACGGAATAAAACTGAGACCTCGGGTTAAATACGAGGAATACCGTTAAACGAAAGAATCTGTAAATTTACACAGAGAAGCCAGCCACATATCAGACAGGGCTGTATAATTAGTTGGAAAGCTCGGTTTTTACATGAGGAATATTCACTCGTGTAATAATATACGAAATCCTCGTACTTTTCGAATACGTTGGATTAAATAGTAGAGGGCTTTTATATTTTGGCAATGACGTGTCTAAGCATATCAAGGCTCGAGTGTTATTTACGACGATTTACACTTTACGATTTCGAATTTCTTACTTTTAAGCGCCCGGATTTCGATCGATTCGAAATCATGGTGCGACCGATGTTGTCGAGCGGACATCTGTAATAATATGAAGGGTATATAATAGAATGATTTCACTCGTAAATACACTATAGCGGAATCTAGTACTTATAGCGGGGACTGTAATAATATGAGGGATAACTGAGAATCTTCACTCTGTAAAAACCACTATAGAGAATTCCTAGTCTTTATAAGCAGGGACTGTAAGTAATATGACGGGTATAAAATGGACTTATCACTCCTGTATACACTATAGAGAATCCTGTCACCTTATAGCGGGGGCTGTAATAATATGAAGGGTATAAACTGAGGAATATTCCTCTGTATTCACTATAGAGAAATCCTAGTCCTTATAGCAGGGGACTGTAATAATTATGAAGGTATAAATGAGGAATATTCACTCAGTATTCACACTATAGTAGAATCCTCAGTCCTATTAGATAGAGACTGTAATATATGAAGGGTAGAAATGAGGAATATTCACTCCGTATAACACTTAGAGAATCACTAGTCCACGTATAGCAGGGACTGTAATAATATGAAGGGTATAAATTTGAGTGAATATCCACTGCTGTATATACACTATACAGAACCTATTCCTTATTGCGACAAGGGACTGTAAATAATATGAAGGTATAAATGAGGAATCTTTCACTCTGTATACCACTATAGAGAATCCTAGGTCCTTATAGCGGGACTGTAATAATAATGAAGGTATAAATGAAGTGAAATTCACTTACTGTTCCACATACGAGAATCTAGTCTTTAATAGCGGGACTGTACTAGTAAATGGAATCACTTGTTAATAGGGAATCAGTCGTCTTAAAATATGAATGGTTAAAATATATGCACTCTGTATACACTATAGAGAATCCTCGTCCTTATAGCAGGGGAGCTGAATAATATGAAGGATAAAGAGAGGAATATTCACCTGTTTTCACTATAGAGAATCCTAGTCTTATAGCGGGGACTGTAATAATAATATGGAAAGGGTATAAATGATGAATATTCAACTTTTGCTGTATACACATAGAGAAAGCTAGTCCTTATAGGGGACTGTAATAATATGAAGGGTTATAAATGAGAATATTCCTCTCTGTCTACACTATAGAGAATCCTATCCTCTTATAGCGGCGGGACCCGTTAATATGAGGGGTAAAGAGGGAATATTCACTCTGTATACACTATAAGAGAACCTAGTCCTATAGCAGGGACTGTAAATTAAATAGAAGGTTGTATACATGAGAAGATATGTCACTCTGGTATACACTATAGAGAATCCCAGTCTTATAGCAAGGGCTGTAAGAATAGAAGGGTTATAAATGAGAAATATTACTCTGTAACACTAAAGGGGAACCCCATCCTTTATAGCACGGGACTGTATAATAGGAAGGGTTTATAATGAGGGATATCACTCTGTATAACATATAGAGAAATCCTGTTCCTTCTAGGCGGGGACTGTACATAATATAAGGGTAAAATAGAGGAATATTCACTCTGTATACACTAGAGAGGAATCCTCAGTCCCTTATTAGCAGGGACGTAATAATATGAAGGTATAAATGAGAATATTCACTCGTATACATACTAGAGAATCCCATGTCTTAAGCGGGGATGTAATAATATGAAGGGATATTAATTGAGGGAATATTCATCTGTATCACTATAGAGAACATGTCCTTATAGCAGGGACTGTAATAATATGAAGGGAATCAAATGATGAATATTCATCTGTATACCCACTTATAGAAAATCTAGTCCTTATAAGCAGGGACTGTAATTAATATGAAGGGTATAAAATGAGGAATATTCACTCTGTATCACTATAGAGAATCCTAGTCTATAAGCAGGGACTGTAATTAATTATGAAGGTAAATAGATGAATATTCACTCTGTATACACTTAGAGAATCACTAGTCCTGTATCAGCGGGACTGTAAATAATATGAAGGGTATAAATGAGGAAATTCACCTGTATTCACTATAGAAATCCTAGTCCTATAGCAGGACTGTAATAATATGAAGGGATAGAAATGATGGATATTCATCCTGTATAACACTAGAGAAATCCCAGTTCCTTATAGCAGGGGACTGTAATAATATGAAGGGTATAATGTAGGAATTATTCACTCTTGTATTCACTATAGAGAATCCAGTCCTTATAAGGGACTGTAATAATATGAAAGGGTATAAATGCTAGAATTTCACTTTGTATAACTATAGAGTAATCCTAGGCCTTATAGCGGGAGGTAATATATAAGGGTTAAAATGAGGAATATTCACTCTGTATTCACTATAGAGAATCCCTAGTCTTATAAATGGGACGTAAATAATATGAAGGGTTTATAAAATGGTAGGAATATTCACTATGTCCTAATAGAGATCTAGTCCGTTATAGCAGGGGATGTAATAATACATGAAGGGTAAAGATGGGGGACTTTACTTGTATTGTCACGATATAGAATGCCTAGGTGCCTTATAGCGTGGCTGGAATAATATGAAGGGGGTATAAATGATGAATATTCACCTCTGTATACAACTATATAGAGAATCCTAGTCCTTATAGTCAGGGACTGTAATAATATTGAAGGGTTTTATAAAATGAGGATATCACTCTGGTATTACACTATAGAGAATCCTCAGTCCTTATAGTCTGGGACTGGAAATATGAAGGGTATAAAATGAGGAATATCACTCTGTATACACTATAGAGAATCCTAGTCCTTATAGCGGGACTGTAATAGACTGAGGGATAAATGAAGATATCACTCTTGTATACCACTATAGAGAATCCTAGTCCTTATAGCAGGACTGTAATTAATATGAAGGGTATAAATGAGGAATATTCCACTCTGTATTCACTATGAGAAATCTAGTCCTTATACGGGACTGTATTAATATGAAGGTAAAAGAGGAGATATTAACTATTGTATCACATCTAGTGAATACCTGTCCTATAGGGGGACGTAATAAATCTGAAGGGTATAAATGGAGGAATATTCCACTCGTGTATATCACTATAGAGAATCCTAGCCTATTACGGGGACACTGTAATAATATGAGGGTATGAATGAGAATATTCACTCTGTATACACTTATAAAGAATTCCTTGTCCTTATAGCGGGACTGTTTAATATAGAACGGTATATGAGGAAATATTCATCTGTATTCACATAAGAATCTAGTCCTTTAGCGGACTGTAATAATATAAATGGTATAAATGATGAATTTCACTCTTATCACTATAGAGAACCTAGCCTTGTATAGCAGACGTACATAATATTAAGGGTATAAATGAGGAAATTCCACTCGTAGTAACACTTACGAGAATCCTAGTCCTTATATAGGGGGACTGTAATAATATGAAGGGATAAATGAGGAAATATTCACTGCTGTATACACTATAAGATCCTAGTCCTTTATACGAGAGACTGTAATAATATGAAGGTATAAGGGGAATATTCACTCTGTATTCACTTAGAGAAATCCTAGTCCTTATAGTAGTGGACTGTAATATCTGAAGGGTTATAAAATGAGGAGATTCACTCTGTATTCAATATAGAAAATCCAGCTTATAGTCAAGGGACTGAACAATTATGAAGGGTGAAAAGAGGGAATATTCACCTGTATACACTATAGAGACCTAAGTCCTTTAGCGGGGACTGTCATAATATGAAGGTATTAATGAGGAAATTCACTCTGTATACACTATGAGACTCCTAGTCCTTAATAGCGGGACTGAATAATAGAGGTATAAATGAGGACTATTCCACTCTGATGATACACTATAGAGAATTCCTTGTCCTTATCAGCGGACTGTAATAATATGAAAGGGTAAAATGAGGAATATTCACTCTGTATACACTATAGAGAATCCTAGTGCTATAGTCAGGGACTGTAAAATATGGAAGGTTATAACTGAGGAATATTCACTCTGTATTCATGTAGAGGAAATCCCAGTCCTATAGCGGGGACTTAATAACCATGAAGGGATAAAGGAGGGATATTACTCTGTAACACTATAGAGAAATCCCAAGTCATTATAGCGGGGACTGTATGTATAATATGGACGGGGATAAATGAGGACTATTCACTCTGATACACCTATAGAGAATCCTAGTCCTTATAGCAGGGGACTGTAATAATATGAAGGGTATGAAATGCGGAATATTTCACTCTGTATTACACTATAGAGACTCCTAGTCCTTATAGCAGGGACTGTTAAATAATATTTGAAGGGTATAAATGATGAAATTCACTCTGTATTACACTATAGAGAATCTATTCATTATAGCGGGGACTGTAATAATATGAAGGGTTAAAATGAGGAATATTCCTCGTATAGGGGACTATAGAAATCCTCGTCCTTATCGCGGGGGGGGACTGTAATAATATGAAAGGGTATAATATAAATTAATGACTATCACTTCTTGTAATACACTATAGAGAATCCTAGTTCCTTAAGAAGGGGACTGTAATAATATGAAGGGTATAACTAATGATATTCACTCCTGTATACACTATAGAGAATCTAGTCCTATAGAGGGGGACTGTAAAATATGAGGGTATAAATGAGGAATATTCACTCTGTATACACGATAGAGAATTCCTAGTTCCGTATAGCGGGACCTGTTAAAAAATTGAGGGTATAAAATATAAAGATGAAGATTCACTCTGTATTCGCTATAGAGAATCCTAGTCCCTTTTATAGCGGGGACTGTAATAATATGAAGGGTATAAATGAGGAATGTCACACTGTATTTCACTATAGAAGAATCTAGTCCTATAGCGGGGTCTGTAATAATTATGAGGGAATTGGAATATAAATGGAGGGATATTTCATTCTGTAGACACTATAGAGAATCCTAGTCGTTTATAGCAGGGGACTGTAAATAATACGAGGGTATAAAATGGGCTATTCACCTCTGATACACTATAGAGAATCATAGTCCTATAGCAGGGACTGTAATAATATGAAAGGGTATAAAATGAGGAATATTCACTCTGTATACACTATAGAGAATCCCTAGGGTCCTTATAGCCAGGGACTGTCTGTAAGAATATGAAGGGATAAATGAGGAATATTCACACTTATTCACTAAAGAGATCCTAGTCCTTTATAGCCAGGGACTGTTAAATAATATTGCAGGGATAAATGAGGAATATGCAACTCTGTAACCACTATAGAGAATCATAGTCCTTATAGCGGGGGACTGTACTAATTATGAGGGTATAAATGGGAATATTCACTCTGTCTTACACTATAGAGAATTCCTAGTCCTTTTATAGCAGGGGACTGTAATAATATGAAGGGTATAAATGAGGAATATTCACCTGTATTACCACTATAGAGATTCCTGTTAGTTCCTTATTAGCAGGGACTGTAATAATATGAAGGGTATAAATGAGGCATATTCACTGTGTTACACTAAGAGAATCCAGGTCATTATAGCAGGGACTGTATAATATGGGAAGGGTATAAATGGGAATATTACAGGTGTATACACTATAGAGAATCCTAGTCCTTTAGCAGGGACCGTAATTAATATGAAGGTTAAATGAGGAATATTCACTCTGTATACACTATAGAGAATCACAGCCTTATAGCAGGGACTGTCAATAATTTGAAAGGGTATAAATGAGGAAATATTCACTCTGTAACACATAGAGAAATCCTAGTCTTTATAGGCAGGGACTGTAATAATATGAAGATATAAATGGAGGAATATTAACTTGGTATACCACTACAGAGAAAGAAAATCCCCAGTCCATAAGCAGGGACTGTAATAACATGAAGGGTTTATAAATGAGGAATCGTTCACCTTCTGTATACATATAGCGAATTCCTAGTCCTTATAGCAGGGACTGGTAATAATATGAAGGTATTAAATGGAGGAAATATTCCTCTGTAACAATACAGAGAATACCAGTCTTATAGCAGGGACGTAAACATGAAGGTATCAATGAGGAATCTTCCACTCTGTATACTATAAGAGGTGAAATCCCAGTCCTTATAGCGGGGGACCTGTAATAATATGAAGGGTATAAAGGAGGAATATTCACCTGTATACCACTATAGAGAATCCTAAGTCCTTATAGCAGGGGACTGTTAATTATATGAAGGGTAAAAATGGGGAATAATTCACTGGTGATTAACACATAGAGCAATCCTATAGTCCTGTATAGCAGGGACGTAATAATATGAAGGTATAAATGTAGGAATATCACTCTGTACACTATTATGAGAAGCCAGTGCCTTAGAGAAGGGACTGTAATAATTTGGAAAGGGTAAATATAAAGGAGGAATCTTCACTCTGTATCCACTATAGAGAATCCAGTCCTTATAGCAGGGGACTGTAATAATATGAAGGATAACTGAGGAATATTCACTCTGTATACACTACCAGAAGAATCCCAGTTCCTATAGCAGGGACTGTAATAACATGAGGGTATAAATGAGGAATATTCACTCTGTATAACTATAGAGAATACCAGTACTATAGCGGGAGGGTCATAATATGAAGGGTATAAATGAGGAATATTCAATCTGTATACACTACAGAGATCATAGTCCTTATTAGCGGGGGGCCTGTATAATATGAATTATAAAATGAGGGCATATTCACCTGTGTTACACTATAGAGGAACATAGTCCTATAGGCAGGGACACTGTGTAATAATATGAGGTATAAAATGAGGAATATTCACTCTGATACCACTATAGAGAAATTTCCCCAAAGTCCTATAGGGCTGGGGACGTAATAAATGAAGGGTTTATAAATGAGGAATATTCACTCTGTATACCCTATAGCGAATCCCAGGCTTATAAGCAGGACCTGTAATAATATGAGGGTATAAACGAGGAATATTCACTCTGTATATACTATAGAGAATCCTAGTGCTTATTCGCGAGGGACTGTATAATATGAAGGGTATAAATGAGGGGATATTCACTCTTTGTATTTACCATATAGGAGAATCCTTGTCCTTTACAGCTGGGGACTGTAATAATATGAAGGGTATAAATGAGGAATATTTCACTCTGTATCAGAAAGGATAATTCCTAGTACTTACAGCGGGGAATGTAAAAGAGAAGGTATATTGAGGAGTATGCCACTCTGTATCACTATTAGAGATCCAGTTCCTTATAGCAGGGACTGTAATATATGAAGTGGTAAATATGAATATGCACTCTGTACACTATAGAGAATTCCTATTCCTTTTTATAGCGGGGGGACTATAATAATATGAAGGGGTATAAAAGAGGAATATCACTCTGTATACACTTATTAGAGAACTACCTATAGTTCCTTATAGCAGGGACTGTAATAAATGAAGGGTATAAATGAGAAATTAACTCGTTACACTATTATAGAGAATCTAGTTCCTTATTAGCAGGGACTTTAAGAAATGAAAGGGGTTATAAATGGATGATTTCCACCTCTGTAGTCGCTAGAGAGAAGCCTGTCCTTATTAACGGGGACTGTAATAATATGGAAGGGTATAAATGAGGAATATTCACTTGTATACACTTAGAGGAATCCTAGTTCCTTATAGAAGGGATGTAATAATATGAAGGTATAAATGAGGAATAGTCCACACTGTATTCACTATAGATAGCCTAGTCCTTTTTATAGCGGGGACTGTAATAATATGGAAGGGAATTAAATGAGGGATATCATTCTGTATACCTATAGAGAATCCTCGCCTTATAAGAAGGGACTGTAATTAATATGAAGGTATTAAAAATGAGGAAGATTACTCTGTATACATATAGAGAAATCCATAGTCCGTTAAAGGGAACTGGAGATATTAAGGGGTCAAAATGAGGAATATTCACTTGTATACACTATAGAGAAGCTAGTCCATTTATAGCAGGGACTGTAAAATATGAAAGTGGTATTAAATGAGGAAATATTCACAACTGTATTCACTATACGCGAATCCTAGTCCTTATAGCGGGACTGTAAATAATATGGAAGGTATTATAAATGAGGAATATTCCCTGTGTATACACTATAGAGAATCCTATTCTTTATAGCAGGGAGGTAATAATATGAAGGGTATTAAATGAGGAATATCACTCTGTATACAATATAGAAAATCCTAAGGGGGTCCTTATAGCGGGGACTGTAATATATGAAGGTAAAATGAGGAATATTCACTCTGTATACACTATAGAGAATCCTAGTCCTTATAGCAGGGACTGTAAAATATGAAGGTTATAAATGAGGAATATTCACTCTGTAACACTAGAGAGCAATCCTAGTCCTTATAGCAGGGAACTGTTAATAATATTGAAGGGTATAAATGAGGAATATCACTGTGTATTACACTATAGAGAATACTAGTCCTTATAGCAGGGGGGATGTAATATATGAAGGGATAAAATGGGGAATATTACACGTGTATACACTATAGAGAATCTAGTCTTATAGCAGGGACGTATCATATGAAGGTATAAATGAGGGAATTCACTGTTATACACTATAGAGAAATCACCAGTCCTTATAGCAGGGACGTAATAATTTGCAGGGTCTAATGGAGGAATGCTTCATCTGTATAACTAGAAGAGAATTCCTAGTTCCTTATAGCAGGGGACGTAATTAATTATGAAGGTAAAATGAGGAATATTCACTCTGTATACCAATACAGGAGATCCCAGTCCTTATAGCAGGGACTGTAATAAATGAAGGGTATAAATAGGAATATTCCACTATGTAACACTATAGAGAATTCCCAGTCCTTTATAGCGGGGAAAGGTAATTTAATATGAAGGGTATAAATGAGGATTTCACTCTGTATTAACACTATAGAGAATCCTATTACTATAGCAGGGGACTGTTAATTAATCTTAAGGTTATAAAGAGGAATATTCACTCTGTATACACTATAGGGAGTATCCCAAGTCCTTATAGCGGGGGACTGTAATATTGAAGGGTACAAAGAGAATCATTCCCACTCTGAACACCTATAGGATCCTAGCCTTCTAGCAGGGGGGGGGACTGTGAATAATATGAAGGTGTAAAATGGAGGAATATTCACTTCTGTATTACACTCAGAGATCCCAGTCCTTATAGCAGGGACTGTAATACACAGGAAGGGATAAATGGGAATATCACTCTGTATACACTTTAGAGGAATCCCAGTCCTTATAGAGGGGGACTGTTAATAATATGAAGGGTATAAATGAGGAAAATTATCCAACTCTGATAACATAGCGTATCCCAGTCCTTATAGCAGGGACTGTAATAATTTGAAGGGTATTAAATGAGGAATCTCACTCTGGATCCACTATAGAGAATCCTAGTCCTATAGCAGGGACTGTATAATATTGAAGGTGTAAATGAGGGGGCATATTCATCGTATACACTACAGAGAATCCCCGTCCTTTATAAGCGGGACTGTAATAAAATGGGAAGGGATAAATGAGGAATAGTCACTCTGGATACACTATGAGGGAATTCCCAAGCCTTAGCGGGGGACTGTAATAATATGAAAGGGTATTTTATTAAATGAGGGAATATTTCAACTCTGTTATACACTATAGAGAATCCGAGTCCTTATTATAGCGGGGGGGGGACTGTTTAATAATATGAAGGATACTAAATGAGGAATATTCAATGTGTATACACTATAGAGAAGCCTGTCTTTTTCAAGCCAGGGAGACTGTAATACTATGAAGTTATAACTGAGGAATAATCACTCTGATTACACTATAGGAGAATCCCAGTCCTTATAGCAGGGACTGTAAATAATTGAAGGATGTATAAATGAGGGAATATTCACTTGTGTGACACATAGAGAAGTCCTAAGTCCTTATAGCAGGGACTGTAATAATAGGAAGGGTATATAAATGAGGAATAAATATTCTTCTACACTTAGGAAAAAATCCAGGTCAGTATAGAAGGGACTGTAATAATATGAAGATATAAATGAGGAATATTCACTCTGTATACACATAGAGAATTGCCTAGTCCTTAAGCAGGGTTATGTAATAATAGTGAGGTATAAATGAGGAATATTTCACTTGATACACTAGTAGAAGGGAATCCTAGTCCTTATAAAGGTTGGGGAACTGTAATATATGAAGGGGAAAATGAGGAATAATCAATCTGATTACACTAGATAGAGAATCCTAGTCCGTATAGCAGGGGACTGTAATAATATGGAGTGTATAAATGAGGAATATTCACTCGTATACACTATAGAGAATCCTAGTCTTATAGTGGGGGACGAATAATATGAGGGGTATAAATGAGGAGAATAATCACCTGTATAACACTATAGAGAAAATTTCTAGTCCTTATAAGCAGGGACTTGTAATAATATGAAGTGTATAAATGAGGAATATTCCACTATGTATAAATATAGAGAAATCCTAGTCCTTATAGTGGGGGACTGTAATAATATGAAGGGTATTAAATGAGGAATAATCACTCTGTATACACTATAGAGATCCGAGGCCTTATAGCAGGGACTGTAATAAATATGAAGGGTATAATGGAGGAAGGGAATATTCACTCTGTATTCATATAGAGATCCTTAGTCCTTATAGGCCAGGGGAACTGTAATAATTATGAAGGTATAAATGAGGAAATATTCACTCTGTATACACTATAGGAAATCTAGTCCTTATAAAGCAGGGACTGTAATATATTAAGTGTAAAATGAGGAATATCCTAGTCTACCAAGTATTATTATTTTTTATCGAGTACCCAGTCCTTATAGCAGGGACTTGTAATTAATTTTTTGAAGGGTATAAATGAGGAATTCTTCACTCTGATACACTATAGAGGGAATCCTTAGTCCTTATAGCAGGGACTTGTATAGATGAAGGTTGTAAAAGAGGAAATATTCACTCTGTATTACATACAGGAATCCCGTCTTATAGCAGGACTGGTAATAAAATGAGGGTTAAAAGGAGGAATATTCACTTCTGTATTTTACACGATAGAGGAATCCCAGTCCTTATAGCGGGGGGACTGTAATAATAATAGAAGGGTATAAATGAGGAATATCACTCTGTTACACTATGGTAGAGTATCCCAGTCCTTATAGCAGGGACTGTAATAATTTGACGGTATTATAAATGATGCAGGAATCTATCCACTATGTATACCACTAAGAGAATCCTAGTCCTTATAGCAGGGACCTGTCTAAATAACTATGAAGGAAGGTGTAAATGAGGAATTCACTCTGTATACACAAAGAGAAATCCCAAGTCTTTATTATAGCCGGGGACTTGTATAACATGAAGGGTATAAAATGAGGAATATTCACCTCTTGTATACACTATAGAGAATCACAGGTCCTATAGCGGGGGACTGTAATAATATGAAGGGTATAAATGAGGACAAATATTCAAATCTGTATACACTATAGAGATCCACTAGTTCCTTATAGGCGGGGACCTGTGTAATAATATGGAAGGAATAAATGAGGAACTATTCACTTGTATACACTATAGAGAATCCGAGTCCTTATAGCAGGGGGGGGACTTAATAATATGCAGGAAACTGAGGAAAATCCACTCTGTATACATATAGAGAATCCGTCCTTATTAAGCAGGGACTGAAGATATGAAGGATATAAATGAGGAATATTCACTGTGTATTACACGTATAGAGACTCCTCGTCCTTATAGCAGGGACTGTAATAATATAAGGGTATAAATGAGGAGGAATTAATCATCTGTATACACTATAGAGAATCACAGTCCTTATAGCAGGGAACTGTAAATATATGAAGATATACAAGGAGGAATATTCACTCTGAACCACTATAGAGAATGCCTAGTCCTTATAAGGCAGGGTCTGTAATAAATGAAGGTATAAATGAGAATATCACTCTGTAACACGATAGAGAATCCTAGGTACTTTATAGTGGGGAATGTAATAATATGAAGGGTATAAATGAGGAATAATCACTCTGTATTACACTATAGAGAATCCTAGTCCGTATAGCAGGGACTGTAATAATATGAAGGTATAAATGAGGAATATTTCCTCTGATACACGATAGAGGAATCCTAGTCCTTATAGTGGGGGACGTAATAATCTGAAGGGTATAAAATAGGAATAATCAATGTATACACTATAGAGATCCTAGTCCTTATAGCAGGGACTGTAATATATGAAGTGTATAAATGAGGGGACGATTCACTCTGATACACTATAGAGAAATCCTAGTCCTTATAGTTTTTTTTGGGGGGGGGGGGGGGGGGGGTGGGAATGTAATAATATGAAGGGTTATAAAATGAGGAATAATCCACTCTGTATACACTATAGAGAATACTAGTCCTTTTATAGCAGGGGACGGTAATAATATGAAGGGTATAACTGTGGAATATTACTCTGTATACAATATAGATGAATCCTTAGTCCTTATAAGCAGGGGACTGAATAAATGAAGGTATAAATGAGGGAATATTCACTCGTATTTCACTATAGAGAATCCGAGTCCCTTATAAGACAGGGGACTGTAAATAACTATGAAGGTATAAATGAGGAAATTCAATCTGTATACACGATAAGAGAATCCTAGTTCATTATACAGCAGAGAATGTAATAATATGAAGGGTATAAAGAGGGATATTCACTCTGTTATACAACATAGAGAATCCTAGGTCCTCCTATAACAGGGACTGTAATAATATGAAGGGATATATAATAAATGGGACTATTTCACTCTGTATACATATAGACGAAAAAATCCTAGTCCTTATAGTGGGGACTGTCAAATAATATGAAGGGTGTAAATGAGGAATATTCACTGTATTCACGAAGGAGAATCTAGTCCCTTTATACAGGGACTGTAATTAATATGAAGGGTATACATGACCCCCGGAAATTCAATCTGTTATTACCACATATAGAGAATCATAGGTCATTATAGCCGGGGGGGACTGTAATAATATGAAGGGTATAGTGAGGAATATTCACTCTGTCTACACTATAGAAGAATCCTAGTCCTTAGCGGGGGGCTGTAATATAGAAGGTATTTTTAAATAAATGAAGGAAATATTCACTAGGTATTCACTATAGAGGGAACTAGTCCTTATAGAGGGACTGGTATAATAGAAGGGTATAAATGAGGGATATTCACCCTGTATTCCAACTATAGAGACTCCTAGTCTTATAGCGGGGACTGTATGGGGGACTGTAATAATATTGAAGGGATAATGAGGGAATATTCACTCTGTATACACTATAGAGAATCCGTAGTCCTATAGCGGGGACTGATAATGATTGAAGGTATAAATGAGGATATTCACTAAGTATACACGATAGAGAATTCCTAGTCCTTTAGAGAAGGGGACTGTAATAATTGATTGAAGGGTAATAAATGGAGGGAAATTCACTCTGTTACCACATAGAAGATCCTGGGGGCCTTATTATAAAGGGTTCAGTAACTTGTCGCGGCCGTTTTCGCGGCCATTAACGCAATGAATCGAGTTTTTACCGCGATGATTTCTAAAGGCCCGGAAAAACGGCCGCGAAAAAGTTAAAAGCGTTAACCTTTCGCGCCGATTACTTACCCGTACCGCCGCTGCTATTTATAAAAGCGGCGGTACTGGTTTCGGCTCGGCTAGTATCGGCTGTTTTACTTCGCCACCTTGAAGGAGGCGAAGGGTCAGCCGATACTAAACCTCCCGCGCGGGGAGGGGCAGGCAACCCGCGGCGGGTGGGTCGCACCGCCACGGGAGGAGACACCAACGCCCACCCCGCCCACCACCCCCCCCGCGGCGACCCCCCCCCCCCACAACCCCGCCGCCGCTCGCCGCCACTTCCCCCCCCAGCAAGCCCCTCCCAACCCGTCCCCGTTCGCGGCAATCTTGGACGGGAAGGCTAGAAGGGCTTTGCAGGGAAGGGGGCCGGCAGCAGGTGGTCGCGACCACCCGCCGCCACCCCCTCCCCCGGAAACCCCTCCAAGCCCCCGCCCCGGCCGCTCCCGGGGAGGTCTAGGGGACGGGAGGGAGCCGCTGGGGGGGTGGGGCTCCCCTCAGCGGGGCCCTGAGAAGGGCCTTTTGGGGGTAGGGGTCCCGCAGCTCAAAACCGGGGACCCCTCCACGGCCCCTTACAAGGGCCCTTGCGGCACTTACAAGTGCCCTTGCGGCGGCACTAATAAGTTGCTTTGGGCGGGGGTACCGAGCTCGACCGGGACCCCCAGTGCGGCTCTTTAAAAAGGAGCCCTTGGGCGACGTCTTCGGGCTGGCGACACCAACCCCACTCAGGCGCCGATTTGCAAGGCAGACTTCACTGCGGCCGAGACAGTGAGCCCGCTGGCACCGCGGCCTCCGCGGAAGCCGATGTTGCCAACCCACTTTCTTTTCTTCTTTCTTCAGCATCTACTGCGTGGCATCTGAGTTCTCGGCGGAAAGCTTCCTCTTTATATAAGGTTTGCAGAAATCCATGAATTCAGTTTTGATTGGTCAATTTTTAAAACTTTGCTTTACATTAAACCAATCAGATTCAGAATTTCCAAGAAATCTGATGGTAATGTAGCAAGTATTAAAATTGGACCAATCAAAACGATTATGGGATTTCTGCAAACCCATATAAAAGGGGAAGCTTTCCGCCGCGGAACTCAGATGCCATAGCAGTAGATGGCTGAAGAAAGAAGAAAGAAGCGGCGGCAAACATCGGATCCGCTGAGGCCGGCTGTTTTTTTTTTGTTGCCCAGCGGGGCTCACTGGCGGGCCGCAGGAGTCTGCATTGGGCATCGGGCGGACCTGAGTGGGTTGGTGTCGCCCCCCACCCCCCCCGCCCGAAAGACGTCGCGTCGGACAAGACGCCGGCCAACATCGGCCTCGTGAGGTCGCCGGGCGCCCGCGGGGTACCCTGGCGGCCGCAGGGCTACCTTATCGGGGGTCGGGCGGCCCGGCGGAGCTTTTTTTTTTTTTTTTGGTGTCGCCGGGACTGGAAGAAAGAAAGAAGGACGTCGCCCCAAGGGCTCTTTTAAGAAGCCGGCACTGGGGGGTTCCCGGTTTTCCCAGCTGCGGAGCTGCGGGGACCACGCCCAAAGGCACTTGATACAATACGGCGATAGCGCTATTTTCGCGGCCCCCGGCGATGTTGCGGCGGTGGGAATTTTTTGCGCTAACATCGTGCCTTTATAAATATGCCCCCTATTCCTATCGAGGGGACTGTAATAAATATGGAAGGTATAAATGAGGAATATTCCTCTGTATACCACTATAGAGAATCCTGTCCTTATAGCTGGGACTGTAATAATATGAAGGGTTAAATGAGGTAGTCCATTGTATTTCACTATAGAGAATTCATTTCGTCAGTATAGCGGCCGGGGACTGTAATAATATGGAAAGGGTATAAATGAGGGATATTCACCCTGTAACAACTTCTAGAGAATCCTAGTCCTTTATAGCAGGACGTAATAATATGAAGGGTTATAAATGAGGAATATTCACTTGTATACACTATAGAGAATCATAGTCCTATAGCAGGGACCTGTAAATACTTGAAAAGTATAAATGAGGAATATTCAATCCGTATACACTATAGAGGGAATCCTAGTCCTTATGCGGGGACTGTAATAATATGAAGGTATAAATGAGAATATTCACCCTGTATTATATAGAGAATCCCCTCCTTTATAGCAGGACTGTAATATATGAAGGTATAAATGAGGAATATTCACTCTGGTATTCACTAGTAGAGGATCAGTCCCTATAGCGGGGGGGACTTGTAATAATATGAAGGTATAAATGAGGAAGATTCACCTGTATAACTATAGAGAATCTAGTCCTTATAGCGGGGGACTGTAATAATATTGACGGGTATAAATGAGGAGGACTATTCCTCTGTATACACTATAGAGAACCTAGTCCTTATAGCGGGGACTTGTTAATCATATGAAGGGTATAAGGGTATAAATGAGGAATATTCACTCTTTATAATATAGGAGGAATCCTAGGTCCTTATAGCGGGGAACTGTTTAAATATGAGGGATAAATGAGGAATATTAACTGTGTATAACTATAGGAATTCCTAGTCCTTTATAGTGGGGAACTGAATAATATGAAGGGTATAAATGAGGAATATTCACTCTGGATTACACTATAGAGGAATCCTAGTCCCTTTTAGCGGGGACTGTAATAATATTAGGGTATCTAAAATGCGGGAAATATTGCATAGGTATTACACTATAGAGAATCTAGTCCTTATAGCGGGGACCGTTAATAATTGAAGGTATAAAGGAGGAATTATTCACTTCTGTTACACTTAGAAGAATCTGCGTCCTATTATAGCGGGGACTGTAATAATAGAAAGGGGTATAAATGAGGAATATCACTTGTAGACACTATAGAGAATCCTAGTCTTTATAGCGGGGACTGTAATAATTATGAAGGGTATAAATGAGGAATATTCAACTCGTAGACACTTATAGAGAATCCTAGTCCTTATAGCGGGGGACTGTAATAATATGGAAGGGTAATAAATGAGGAATATTCACTCTGTATACACTATAAGAGGAATCCTAGTCCCTTTATACGGGGACTGGGGGACTGAATAATATGAAGGTATAAATGAGGAATATTCACTCTGTATACACTATAGAGTAAATCCTAGTCCCTATAGCAGGGACTGTAATAATATGAAGGTATAAATGGGGAATATATTCACCTGTATACAACTATAGAGAATCCTAGTACTTATTAAGCGGGGACTGTAATATATGCAAGGTATAAATGAGGAAATTTCAACTCTGTCTCTGTATTCCCACTCATAGAGAATACTAGTCATTATAAGCAGGGACGTAATAAAATGAAGGATACATGAGGAATTTCACTTGTATACACTATAGAGGAATCCTAGTCCTTATAGCAGGGGATGTAATTAATATGAAGGTTTATACATGGGGAATATTCACCTCTGTATTTTTAAAAACAGCTATCAGAGAATCCTAGTCCGTATAGCAGGGACTGTTAAGAATATTGAAGGTATAAATGAGGAATATTCAATCTTGTATTTCACACATGAGATCCTAGTCCTTATAGCAGGGGGGACTGTAATAATTGAAGGTATATATAGGGAATATCACTCTGTATAACATATAGGAATCATAGTGCTTATAGGGGGGGGGCCTGTTAATAATATGAAGTATAAATGAGGAATATTCACTCTGTATACCACTATAGAGAATCCTAGGTCCTGATAGCAGGGACCTGTAAAAGAATATGGAAAGGTATAAAGAGAAATATTCACTCTGTATACACTATAGCGAATTCTAGTGCTATAGCGGGGGACCTGTAATACTTGAAAGGTATAAATGAGGAATATGGAATAACTTACTCTTATACCCTATAGAGAATCCCTAGTCCCCTATCGCAGGGACTGTTTAATAATATTGAAGGGTAATAATGAGGAATATTCACTATGTTACACTATAGAGATCATAGTCCTATAGCAGGCCTGAATAATATTGAAGGGTATAAATGAGGAATATTCATTTCAGTTCTGTATACACTATTGAGAATCCTCGTCTTATAGCGGGGAGGAAATGTAATTAATAATGAGGGTTATAAATAGGAATATTCACTTTTCCCTTTGTATTAAACACTATAGAGAATCCTAGTCCTTATAGCAGGGACTGTAATAACATGAAGGGTATAAAATGAAAGGTGGGGGGGGATATTCACTCTGTTACACTATCAGGGAAATCCTAGTCCTTAGCAGGGACTGTATAATATGAAGGGTATATAAATGAGGAATATTTCCCCTGTATAACCTAAGAGAATCCTTAGTCCTTATAGCGGGGACTGTAATAATAGGAAGGGTATAAAGTTATTATCAATAAAGGCCCCCCCCAGGACCGGATGAATACATCTGAATTTTTTTTCCCTTAATCTTGATCAATCTGTAAGGCTAATAAAGGTTTATTCAAACCTCATTACCATGAACCTATTCCTCCTCTTCAAGGCAGAGAGGCCTAAAAAACTGATCAGTCACACTACTTTCTTAAATTCGTCCACACGAGCAATCATGGGTGCCAACCCGCGTTGCATGATTTGGCCATTTCAGCTGACAAAGGGCACCATACACAGCACGATTACGGCCAAAACGGGACATTTGTACATCCGGTCGGCACCCGTGATAGCACGTGGGTGTTACCAAACCTTCAGGGCAAAAGGACAATAGGGGGATAGTTCCTGTGCCGAGGATTGGGCTTCCACATCTTTAATTCATCCCCTGACCTCTGTGCCTTTCAAAAAATGAATCCACGATCAATTAGCACAACCCACGATCCCTTCCTGTTTCCCAAGAATACACCATTGTCTCTTACATCCAATTTGACAATCTTCAATTTATGAATATATGGCTTATTTAAAAACATTGCTAAACACTTGTAAATGCCTTATAGGCCTTATTAGTCCACACCCTTCTCTTATTGTATATTTTGAAATGTTGGACATTAAACCCAGTTAAAAATCTGCACCGCTTGCCTGGAGTTATCTTTGATTCTTCTCTTTGCTGCCATTATCACATTAACAATTGTTCACTAGGACCTGTCTTGGTCTCCTTCGCAATATTGCCAAGATCGCCCTTTACTCTCTCTGCCCTCCATACTAATCATAGCCCTAATAATACTCCCGATCTTGACTACATGTAACATTCTGTTACTTGGACTCTCCGGCTTATATCTCTCTCCTCTCAGTCCGTAACTTAAACTCAGGCGCTCTAGATCATCTCACTCCCCATCCAAAGAGGACACACCAAACTCATATCTGCAGGTCTATGAGGAGTTCCCCATCAATTAATGTTATACCCTGCTTTGACCTTCTCAAAAACAGGGGCGTTAACTGAAGGGGCCCTCCTGCGGATTTGGAGGCCAAGTCTCTCCCTCTCTCCTTCGCTAGGTGACATCCTTTAATACCTTTATATCTAAACTTTATCCTACCTTTCTGAGCACCGTACAAACAAATGATTATTGCCATTCCCACACTGTCTCTGTATGATGTCCCACCCACTTAGATTGTGAGCACTTGGGGCAAAGGATCTCATTCCTAATTAGTGATGCCCAGTTCGCAGATCCGAACCGGATCCGTGGCGGATTTACCTTTGTTCGCGAAGGCGGATATCGCAGATTTTCCGGTTTTCCGCCTTCCGACTTTTCCAGAACCGCGTTTTCGAAAATTATTGAATTGCGAGGATTCTCGTATTTTCCAAATGCGAGAAATCGCAGCAGCTTTGTATTTTCGGAGAAATCCTCGTATTTGTCGAAATTTTAATGGTTTTAATGGGTCCGTTTTAAATCCGGTCTGGAGCGGACCGGATTTTGCGAGTTCGGACATATCTATCCTAATGTGTGTCAGGGGACACTCACTTATATCAATTTAATATATAATATTAAAAATATGTTCTGAACCTATGTATAACCCTTATTTAATTTTTTATACAATCATGTGGATAGTGGACTTGTTTGTATAACTCTGTATTTATATGTAAAGCGCTCCTGCTACTGTAGTGGCGCTTTATTATAAATGAAAACATATACATACATACAAGGGTGGAATCAAAAGCTAAAAAGTGTTTTATATACGTTATCAGCAAGTGTGTTTCTCCATGTATCAACAAACCGTATCACAAGACAAACCAGCCATTTAACGCACTGACATGGTTAGTGTGTGTTTTGTGGCACTGCGCCAAGGCTTGATTATAGTTTTTTGTTGTAAAGCAAAGTCATATGAGTTAAGAGAGGAGTAGCTTTAACTTGAACTGATATATACTTCACAAAAAGCACATAACAATATAGTGTTTGGCTCCACTGCACAGAGGAGCGTCTTGGGTTGCTTGTGTGTACCTAGCCTAACTCTGCCGCCTCACTCTGGTATCTATACAATGGAACATGCACTTCTTGCACAACACATGTTTCCATTGGTTAGGCCCTGGGGGTGACAGAAGGGCGGAGCGTGAAACCATCTATTGACCTGAACTTTTAGTTAAAGATTCTCTGTGATTGGTTGGTGGTTATGGTGCTCACCCGAGTAATCATAATGGTAGGGGGGGGGTTTATTTAATTTCTGTTCCATTAAACATATACGTTAACTTAGTGAAAAATTCCCTTTAATTTGACAGTTTATTAGCATCATTACCATAGACAAACCTTCTTTCAAGAACTCTCATACTTCCTACAATTCTTCCCTCCCGTCATTTCATTTCGTGCAGGATGAGACATTCGTAAGCCAGATTGGCTTTATATGGGGGGCTCTGTGGCAATTAAAACAGAAACGACTCCCATGTTAACAGTCATTCGGCACCTTATATAGGAGTAGAAGAAGTCATGTTGGTGGTTGGATGAGATCTGCAAAGAATTTAAATACAAAGTTTTCAACTGGCGCCATTTTTAAGGCCGACAGAAAATAGAAATACCAGAGAATAGAAAACTATATGGAACTTGGTAGTTATTAAGTGGGGTTGTTGGATGAGTGAACTATAAAAATGACCAATGGTTATAAGATGATCTAAAGTGGCCAGTTATGAAAATACAATGTGAACGGAATTTTTTTAAGATTTGGGATCGCTTTTTTTCAATTTGATGGAAATTTTGATATTTTCGAATGGCATTTTCAAATGATCGATTTTCAAGCTTTTCAATGAAAAGTTCTGAGTTTGGAAAAATGTAAAAAACATCCGCTGGATCCGCGTTTTTTCGAAACTGGCAGTTCTGGAATGGAAAACCGATTTGTTTCGAATGGGATTCTCACTAGAATAACCAGTAATAATGCCTGATAAGCGGTATAGCATCACGTAAGGGCTACCGTGGAACCTCTAGCCTAGATTCAAATGGTACACAGCTCTGTGCAGAATCAATATAACCTGGCTAGACACATTATCTTTACACTGCACGTTGGGTCTTACTTGGGGCAGCGAGGCCTACGATCATAAAAATATCAGTTTTCATGTTGACGTCTTTAAAATATCATCCGTCCCAGGATGTGGTTTTTGCAGAGGAACTGTCTTGTTACGACACAGCAGATTTATAGATTATAAACAGACTTGTTACTTCTTATGAAGTAATGAAATAAATGGAGATATTTCAGTTTCCTCAAAAAGAGAATCAGACTAGACACTAAGGAAATAAGGGAGGTTTCCCCGTGTTAATTACATAACCAATCAAAAGTTCTCTAACTGCAGTAATCAAGTAAAAACGAACATCTCATTGGCTGGCTATTAATCTGCCGCAACAAATCAGGGGGTGACGTCACAGTGACTTAAGGTTGGTACACACGCTAAATTTTTGAGCGAGCACTGACCCCCAACTGCCCCTGAAACCAATATGAAGACAGTTCTAAAGGTGGCCATACACTACAAAAGGTATTGTCATAGTAACATCGACCGGCTATTTGATAGACAGATCTACAGTTATCTTTATGTAGAGTACTATACAGTACATAGGGCCAAATTGTTTATAGGCGCGGTATTGCGTTTTAGCGATACCGCACCTTTAACTATCGTAAATACAAGATCGTAAATCTACGATAACGCATTGTATCTCACGACTGAACGTTTGGTAATATAACGAATGTTTGGTCATAAATGTACACGCGATCGTACATTAACTTACCCCGTGATATCGCTAAAAAGAAAATATCGGAGTTATAAATATGGCCCAAATGTCTGATTGTTGGTGATTAATGTATATGTTGCTATTGTGAGGTTACATCACATTTACATTTAATCGAAAACACTACGATCATTAACCAATCGATTTAAAAAAATAAAACAAAAAAAAAAAACGATCTCATGTCGGCATAATAAGATCGGGAAAAACATTAACAGGGAGATTCAATAAAAGTTCTATCATTAAAAATGAAAAAAAGTTTGCCCCAACCAATCAGATCTTATTTTACATTTGAAAGTTAAATCTGATTGGTTGGGGCAAACATTAGCACTATTTTTAACGAAAGAACTTTAGTGAATCTCCTTGAAAGTTTTGGGCCAATCAATAGAAAGTCAAATTGAGCGTAATATGGCCCAGTGTTGGGAAACTTAATTCTTGTTAATATCATAGAAGACACTTATAGGAATCAAGCCAGGGGGTCCGTGATCAGGACAGGGCGATTGTATAGACGTATATAATGAACGTCATAGCTAATGGGGTAAAGTAACATTGCTGCCATTGTAATGTGATGTATGAGTACTAAATCCTCGTTGGGAAGGTAACGCTTAAAGGGAACAATCTACTCATACAGTAATACAAGAGTTTCTAGACAGTATTTCACCAGCTCTACTTTCATTACCTTCCCTTTATCTATCCCTAGTTGAATCCAGGCTAATTCCCCTCTTTAACCCCAGAATTTACCATTAGACCATTGTCCTCCTGTAAAACTGATTTATCTACTTTATTTAGTACTGTGCAGATATGTTATTATCATGAATTTTATTATTAGTATTATTTGTTACATACTATATAATATTATTACAAAATGATGTTATTAATAATAGGGCATGATCATAGATAATTATTATTATTAACGTATTAGTGTTACTATTATTTAATATACTTATTACTTATTTTATTAAATTACTTTTTATATTATAATATTAGTAATACTTAGTTGTTATTAATTCTTATATTATTTTACTTATAGCAAAAGTGTGCCCGTTGGTGCACAGTGGAAAAATGTGTTGTTTTGCTATGTAGTTGCAGTGCTCACAGGAACCATCAGAGAAACATCCAGGGGGGCAATGGCAAATAAAATTAGTCTAAAGGTCCTAAAAAAACACCAAATAATCGCATCATATTAAATGAACAAACACACACTTATATCCTCCCTACCTATACTACCTGCCCGCTAGAATATAAAGGGTCTTATGTGGAATAAACCTGCAGCGTCGAAACTGACCCAGGCAATCTAACCAGCACCTTTGGGCAATCAAAAGCAGCATATACATATACATATATCCGATTTTACTTCCCGACCGAGTGCTCCCGCGACATTAGACCGATCCTGCAAGACACCGCCTGTCTGATAAGATTAAAATCATGCAAGGTTCATATTTATTAGTATTACCACAACAAGTTAACTAACCATGGGGTTAGGACTTGGGTAGCACCAGGTACTGAAATACCATGTAGGAGAGGCGTGGATAGAGGAGCTAAAAGCTCCACACAGAGTTAAAATGAAATAACGACTATATAACAAAAGGTACCTGCATAGAATCATGTTATTTAATAGCATTGCCTTTATAATCTTCTAACATATAAACACATATTCTCACTCAAGAAATGGGGGGGGACATGCGATCGCCCAGTGCGACGCATGACGTGTTGCGAACGGGCCATTTGATTATATTCTGCCGTGTATGTACAGAAGGTCATTTTAGCCGATAAAGTGCCATACATGGCACGATTATGGCCTTTCCAACACATCGTGGAGTCACGGGGGTGGCACCCGCGACGCATGTGTGTACGAACCTTTTAGGCTGGGTAAACACCAGTGTAATGAACCAATAGTGCCACGGATTAGTTGGCTGGAAAAATATGTGGATGGGTGGGTGGCCAGCCGCGACACAGTTCGGTCGTCGTATCGACAAATGGGTCAGTTAGTAAATAACGGCCAATCATGCAGTTCCCTATGGGACCACATGATCAGTCTGTCACGATTTGCGTTCCGCAGTTTTAATCGCAAATTGCATGCGTTTTTCCAATACTTAATGAAAAACTACGCTGCGCAACACAACAAAACCGTACATGAAATCGCATTGCAATTCCATGTGCGATTTGCGTGCTTGCAGTGTGGTCGTGTCCTGAAAGGTGTTTAACTATGTCATCAGTTATAATAATGTTTTAGCTATACATCGGTTATAATCAGTGTTTAGTCATGTCATTCGGTTATGATCAGTGTTTAGCTATTGTCATGGTTTATAATCAGGTTTAGCTATGTCACAGTTATAATCAGTGTTTAGCTAGTCATCAGTTATAATTAGTGTTTAGCTACTGTCATCCGTTTTAAATCAGTGTTTAAGCTATGTCATCAGTGATAATCATTGTTAGCTATTTCATCGGTTTATAATCAGGTTAGCTGTTTCAGTAATAATCAGTGCATAGCTAGTTCATCAGTTATAATCAGTGTTTAGCTATGGTATCAGTATAATCATTGTTACTCTATGTCATCAGTTATAATCAGTTTAACTATGTCATCAGTTATAATCATGTCTCAGTCACTGTCACTTAGTACATTAAGGTGGGCATCCTTGGCATCAATTTAATCAGATTATCGAAGCACTTTTTGAGGTTTTCGATAGACCAATTGGCAATATCGGTCGCCCTATCAAAAAAACTTTATCGGGCAGATTGACCCCATCTGCCAGAAACCAGACCTTCCATAGATTTCAAATGAAATCTATAGAAGATTGTCTGTGCAAGGTTGGGATATTCAATCGGTTTTCCGAATGGATTTATGGTTGTTTAGGACGATCGCAAATCGATTGGAAGAATATGGGCCGTGTATGCCCACCTTTAGATTGTAAGTCTTCAGGGCAGTGATCTCATTCCTTATATGTCAAGACATGTTGCACTTGTATCATTTTACCATAATTTATATATATAGTGTATTCTTAACTGATGTATGTACATACATACATACATACATACCACATACTGTTGAAAGTCTCATCCAGACAGATAATGTAACAACCTTTTCTAGAAATGTCCCCTTGATTCCTACTAGGACCTGACACACTAATTAAATTCCCCCCTTCATTATTTCCCCAAAAACGTTGCCTTGTTCTTTGTTCAGTTCCCAGTTGCGGGTGATAAGTTAAGTTTAGAAAGCTAAAGGGAAGTTAATGTAAAATGTGTATCTAAGGTTAATCTTTATTTTTTTCCCATTATTTGTCTTTTTATCCGATATACGATAAGGTAACAATGGACATGTTCATGGTGTCTATAGGTTTATTATTTTGCATGACTTATTATCTGTCTAGGAACAGAGGTCAGTTCTAGGAAAATATTCAAAGCAACTCTATTAGCGACTTCCTCATTCGATGCATTAGTGTATCACAGGGGAATGGTTCTCAGAAGAAAAACCCAGGTTCCTTAACCACAAGTGTTACCAATTATAATCCAGACGATGATGAAGCAAATGTAAAAACCCATAATTTGTAAAAAGTTGCCCTTTAATTGTTTCCCAATACGGATGCTGAATCACTTTAATTTAAAATGAAAATATTTAAAAAGTTTGTTTATAAACCAAGAAATAATTTTACTGTGTTTTCAACAATGTGTACAAATGGTGCTCTGCTTAGTCTTATGAACTCCCTGTAAATCTCCTTCCCATTCCTTCCCTTCCTATCCCTATCCTGTCTTATCTCGACCTTCTTCTTTCCATCCAATTCCCAGTATTCTCTCCACGCTCTACTAGCACTTCTCCTGGCTCTTACAGAGACTTGGATCTCCCACCATGATACTGCGGTCGAAGCTTTCCATTACGCATGGTGGTCTATCTTTCTCTCATTCGCCTCGTTCCTCAGAATGGGGTGGAGGAGGTAGCTAGGTCCCCTATCTGCCGCTTTAAACTTGGTCTCTCCCGCCCTCTGTTGTTTTTTTATCATTTGAAGTCCATGCTGTCCAAATTTACCACCTTATATTCTACTTGTAGCAGTTGTATACGAACCCTTCAATTGTCACATTGACGACGCTAAGCAATCTGGTCTCTCGCTTTCTCCACCTAACGTCCTCCTTCTCCTCCCAGCAGTGGACCAACACTAGCACCATAAGGATGGTCATTTCCTGGACTTGGTCTTTACTAAACCTCTTTCTGTCTCTCACTTTGCTAGAACTCCTTCCCACTCTCTAATCACAATTATATCTCTCTACCACCTACTTCCCCACTCCTCTGACCCTCCATCTACTGTCCTTGTCCAAACACCCGAGCAATAGACCTTCAGGCTCTATCATCCTCTCTCAGTTCTAGCCTCGCTGACATTCATGTCTGATCTAACCCGATTCACTAATACATTCCTATAACTCTATCTTATCCACTACATTGACTCCTTTCCCCCCTACAAAAATCACAAACGTCGCCCCGCTAATCCCCGTCCTTGGCTCAATTAGAAACCAAGTTCCTACGCCCACTGTACTCGTGCCAGCTGAGCGGCTGTGGAAAAAGTCACGTAGTCAGGCGGACGTTAACCATTACAAGCTCATGTTGTTGTGTCTTAATTCGGCTCTTTCAGCAGCAAAACACTCCCACTTTAGACATTTCTAAACAATAACAAAAATAACCCACGTCGTCTATTTTGGCTATTTTACACTCTCTGCAGCCCTCCTTACGGCCACTCTTTATTCCATTAACGCTCCTCAGGGTTTTGCTGACTACTGTACTCTTGATCCCTGCCCTCCTTCTACTCAGACACTGCGCAAATCCTTCCTCTGCTCTTGTCACTTTATTCCTCCCTGACCTCTGGGTTTTTCCTGCTGCCTTTAAACATGCGTGTGTGAAACTTCTTAAAAAAACCCTCTCTGGACCCTACCTGTCTGTCACAACTACCGCCCTGTCGCCCTTTACCGTTTGCATCAAAACTCTTGAACGTCTTGTCTCTACACATATACAAATACCTCCATGCTATACTTATTGGACCTGTTACAATCAGGATTCCGACGGTCCTCAACTGAAACGGCCCTCTGCAAGTCTCAAATGACCAACAAGCTGCCAAGGGCCAGTTCTCAGTCCTCGTTCTCCTTGACCTATCTGCTGTCTTTGATACTGTGGACCCTCTCTTCTTATGCAGATCTATATTCTCTGGGCATCCGAAATCAAGCTGCGGCATGGTTGTCTTCTTATCTCTCTAACAGATCTTTACTGTCTCTTTTGCTAATAAGACGTCCCTCTTGTTCCGCTTAGTGGGGGGTCCCTCAGGGGCCCTTGCTGTTCTCCCCTACACTATCTCTCTGGGAGAAATAATCAGTTTCTTCGGCATTAAGATCACTTATATGATACCCAAATCTACTTGTCCACCCCAGATCAGTAGCCAGTGTATCAGCTCTCCAGATCATTAGCCAGGTATCGCCCTCCAGTCATTAGCCAGTGTTATCAGCCCTCCAGATCATTAGCCAGTGTTATCAGCCCTCAGATCATTGCCAGTGTTATCAGCCCTCCAGATTCATTAGCCAGTGTTATCAGCCCTCCCGATATTGCCAGTGCTGTTAGCCCTCCAGAGCATTAGCCAGGTGTATCAGCCCTCCAGAGAATTAGCCAGTATTATAAGCCTCCAGATTATAGCCAGTTTTAATTAGCCCTCCAGTTTTGTTATCTTAACCAACATATAACTTGCAGGCACCTTGTAAAATGGCAAAAGTGTCTTAAAAAGGGCGTAACTTAAACAAAGTGTGTGACCTTAGCAAAGTGGGTGTGGTCAAATATTTTTCGATTTGCCATGAAAGGGCCACTTGTTGATTTTCCCCCCAAGGCCAAAGGGTCCCAATCCTCCCGTTCTCTCCATATTGAAATAATAGAATTTAACAAATGATTGTGCAAAACTTACAATACTGTAAATATGCACCTTTAAATAAAATATAGAGCAAGTGAACAGGGAAGCAGTTTAGTTTAAAAACCCCTTATCTGTAAGCAAACATGGAGCGTAAACTGTATAGAGCTCAAAATGAACAAAGTTATTCATGTTGAACCACAGGCTGAAACAAATATAAACTGAGTATAGGAAATGGTGGAAATCTTCAAGTTTGGACCTGGATCTGCAACCAAAATAAACTAGCATTGTAAATATAACCTTTAAAGGAGAAGTGGGAGCTTGAAATTCTGTTTAGTTTGGAATGGTCCATGCTATGTTGAATGTACAGTAGAATGCATGACTCATAAAGCTTTCAAGGACGCAACCAGGGAATCCTGTGTCTACCAGTTCCTAAAGCCAGTTTTTTTTGGGGAAACCATATACATTTGAAACCGTTATATTATTAAATTAAGGATGTGATTAACATTTCAGTTGTCCTTTAATACTGTGGACTATGTATGTATTCCTTGCCCCGGTGTTGTGTGTAAGGTGGGATGGTCATTGTATTTAAAGGAGGTCGGATGGGGGGAGATGGGTATGAATGAAAGTCTGCACCCGGAGAAAAAAAGGGAAGAGAAAGAGTGGGGGGAAAAAAAGAGGAAGTGGGACTAGCAAAAAAGGAGAGAGAAGAGAAAAGTAATAGAGAATGGGGAGTGGGGAGAAATAAAGGAAATATGCTTGTAAATGTTCTCTCCATCGTCATGTTACGATCCATCGGTCATGGTAATCTGTAATATTCATCCAGGTCATCGGTATATCTGTAATCATCCCACAGGTCATGCTATTCGTAATATTCTAATCACCAGGTCATGGTATATCATGTAGTTCATTCATCCAGGTCATGGTATATCTGTTAATATTCAACCATCCAGGTCACGGTATATCTGTAATATTCATTCATCCAGGTCACGGGATATCTGTAATATTCATCCATCCAGGTCAGGTATATCTGTAATATTCATTCATCAGGTCACGGTATATCGTAATTTTCATCCATCCAGGGGATGGTATATCTGTATATATCATCATCCAGGTCAAGGTATATCTGTAATATTCATTCATCCAGGTCATGGTATATCTGTATATTCATCATCCAGGTCATGGTATATCTGTAATATTCATTCATCCAGGTCATGGTATATCTGTAATATCATCAATCCAGGTCATGGTATATCTGTATATTACCCATCCAGGTCACGGTATATCTGTAATATTCTTATCCAGGCAGTAATCTGTATATTCATCCATCCGGGTCATGGTATATCTGTAAAATTCATTCATCCAGGTCACGGTATAATCTGTAATATTCATCCATCCAGGTCATGTATATCCGAATATTCATTCATCCAGGTCATGGTATATCTGTAATGTTCATCCATCCAGGGTCATGTATATCTGAATATTCATCCATCCCGGTCACGGTATATCTGTATATTTCATCTCATCCAGGTCACGGTATATCTGTAATATTCATGCATCCAGGTCATGGTATATCTGTAATATTCATTCATCCAGGTCATGGTATAGTCTGTAATATTCATCCATCCAGTCATGGTATATCTGTAATATCATCCTCCAGGTCATGGTATATCTGTAATATTCATTCATCCAAGGTCATGGTATATCTGTAATATTACCATCCAGGTCTGGTATATATCGTAATATTCATCCATCAGGTCACGGTATATCGTAATATTCATTCATCCAGGTCATGGTAATCTGTAATATTCATCCATCCAGGTCACGGTAATCTGTAATATTCATCCATCCAGGTCATGGTATATCTGTATATTCATTCATCCAGGTCTGGTATATCTGTATATTTCATCAACCCAGGTCATGGTATATCTGTAATATTCATCCATCCAGGTCACGGTATATCGTAATATTCTAATCCAGGTCACGGTATATCTGTAATATTCATCCATCAGGTCACGGTAATCTGTAATATTATTCATCCAGGTCACGTAATCTGTAATATTCATCTGCAGGTCACGGTATATCTGTAATATTCATCCATCCAGTATGATAGTATCATCATCCAGGTCATGTGATATCTGTAATATTCATCATCCAGGTCATGGTATATCTGAATTATTCATCCATCCAGGTCTGGTATATCTGTAATATTCATCCTCCAGGTCATGGGATATCTGTAATATCATCCCCTCAAGTCATCACGGTTTATATCTGGAATATTCGCTCATCCAGGTCATGGTATATCTGTAATATCATTACCAGGTCATGGTATATCTGTAATATTCATTCATCCAGGTCAATGGTATATTAGTAATATTATTCATCCAGGTCATGGTATAATCTGTAATATCATTTCATCCAGGTCATGGATAATCTGTAATATTCATTCATCCGGTCATTGGTAATCGTAATATTCATACACCAGGTCCATGGTATATTATGTAATATCATTCATCAGTCATGTTATATCTGTAATATCATTCATCCAGGTCAGTGTATATCTGGATATTCAGTCATCCAGGTCACGGTATATCTGTAATATTAATTCATCAGGTCATGGTATATCTGTAATATTCATTCACTCCAGGTCAAGGGATATTTGAATATGGGTATATCTGTAATATACATTCATCCAGGTCATTGGTTATATCTGTAATATACATTCAATCCAGGTTCACGGATATCTGTAATATTCATCCATCCAGGTCACGGTTATCTGTAATATTCATTCATCCAGGTCATGGTATATCTGAAATATCATTCATCCAGGTCAAAGGTATATTTGTAATATGGTATATCGTGTAATAATATACCTTCATCCAGGTTCATGGTATATCTGTAATATACATTCATCCAGGCACGGATATCTCGTTATTCCTCAGCCAGGTTCATGGTATATCTGTAATATAATTCATCCAGGTCACGGTATATTTGTAATATGGTATATCTGTTTAAATATTAAATTCATCAAGGTCATGGTATATATGTTAATATTCATCATCCAGGCTGGTATATTGTAATATTCATCCATCCAGGTCACGGTATATCGTAATATCATTCATCCAGGTCACGTATATCTGTAATATTCATTTCATCAAGCGTCATGGTTTATCTGTAATAATTCATTCATACAGGTCATGTATCTTGTAATATTCATCATCAGGTCAGGTATATCTGTAATATTCATCCATCCAGGTCATGGTTATATCGTAATATTCATCATCCAGGGTCACGGTTATATCTGAATTATTTCATTATCCAGGTCAACGGATTATTATCCTAAATTCCTCCATTCCAGGTCACGGTCTATCTGTAATATTCATTCATCCGGGTCACGGTCTATCTGTAATATTCATTCATCCGGGTCACGGTATATCTGTAATATTCATTCATCCGGGTCACGGTCTATCTGTAATATTCATCCATCCGGGTCACGGTCTATCTGTAATATTCATCCATCCGGGTAACGGTCTATCTGTAATATTCATTCATCCGGGTCACGGTCTATCTGTAATATTTATTCATTCAGGCCATGGTCTATCTGTAATATTCATCCATCCAGGTCATGGTGTATCTGTAATATTCATTCATCCTGGTCACGGTATATCTGTAATATTCATCCATCCAGGTCACGGTATAGCTGTAATATCCATCCATCCAGGTCACAGTATAGCTGTAATATCCATCCATCCAGGTCACGGTATATCTGTAATATTCATTCATCCAGGTCACGGTCTATCTGTAATATTTATTCATCCAGTTCACGGTAAAACTGTAATATTCATTCATCCTGGTCACAGTCTAACTGTAATATTCATTTATGCAGGTCACGGTATATCTGTAATATTAATTCATCCAGGTCACGGTCTATCTGTAATATGCATTCATCCAGGTCACGGTCTATCTGTAATATTCATTCATCCAGGTCACGGCATATGTGTAATATTCATTCATCCAGTTCACGGTATAACTGTAATATTTATTCATCCTGCTCACGGTCTAACTGTAATATTCATTTATCCAGGACTTGGTATATCTGTAATATTCATTCATCCAGGTCACAGTATATCTGTAATATTCATCCATAACAGGTCACGGTATATCTGTAATATTCATCCTCCAGGTACGGTATAACGTATATTTTCATCCAGGTCACGGTCTAACTGTAATATTCATTATCCGGTCACGGTAACAGTAATAGTCATCCATCCAGTTCACTGGTATACGTAATATCATTTCAAAGTTTCCCCCCCCCCCCATTTCCCCCCCCAGGTCAAAAAAACTGGGTATATCGTAAATCATTCATCAAGACTCATGGTTATCTGTAATATTCATTCATCCAGGTCCGGTATATCTCGTAATATTCATTCATCAAGCTCATGGTCTATCTGTTAATTCATTCATACCAGGTCATGGTCTATCTGTGTAATTCATTCTACAGGTCACGGTCATCTGTAATATTCATCCAGGTCACGGTCTATCTGTAATATTCATCATCCAGGACACGGGTTATCTGGTAATATTCATTCATCCAGGTCACGGTTATAATGCTGTAATAGTATCCATCCAGGTCACGGCTATCGTAATATTCACCAGAGGTCACGGTCTATCAGTAATATTTCATCCATCCAGGTCATGGTATATCTGTATATTCATCCATCCAGGCCATGGATACGTATATTTCCTCGGTAAGGTCTATCTGTAAATTAATCCATCCAGGTGCAAGGGATATCTGTAATATTATCCATCCAGGTATGGTAATCTGTAATATTCATTCATCCAGGTCATGGTATATCTGTAATATCATCATCCAGGTCATGGTATATCTGTTAAATTCATTCACCCAGTCACGGTATATCTGAATATTCATCTATCCAGGTCATGGTATATCTGTAATATTTATCCATCACGGTCATCGGTATATCTGTAATAATATTCATTCATCCAGGTCACGGTATATCTGTAATATACATTCATCCAGGTCACGGTATATCTGTAATATTCATTCATCCAGGTCACGGTATATCTGTAATATTCATTCATCCAGGTCACGGTATATCTGTAATATTCATTCACCCAGGTCATGGTATATCTGTTGTATTCAAGAAGTTTAGTTCTTGAAGACGTTTTGCTAGTCATCCGACTGGATCTTTCAATTCAGAGTGACTTGTACAATAAGTACAAATAACAATCTGTAAAAGTGAAGATGGACAATAAGTTGTCTTCGAATAACATGTTTCGGATCTGACTGATCCTTTATTTATTGATAAAGGATCAGTCAGATCTGAAACACACGTTGAGCTGCTGATGGAACAATAAAGCACTATTTGACATAATTATTGGTGTCTTGGTATCCATCAGGATCTTCATGTTTCCAGATTTTTACTTGTAGACAATATTCTTACTTGGCTTAATAAGTACAAATACCCTGGAAAGTCCCAACTAGTATATACAGCCAGATGTTAGGGACCTTCTGATGCAAGGTATGATTGCATTGAGGCTAAGGGGTAGTGATGGCCCAGTTCCGAACCCGAATCCGCGGCGGATTCACCTCGTTCGCGAACGGCGGAAATCGCGGATTTTCCGGTTTTCTGCCTTCCGAACTTTTCTGAACCGCATTTTCAAAAATTTTCGAAATTACGAGGATTTCTCGTATTTTCGAGGATTTTTCCGTTTTAATGGGTCGGCTCGCGGATTTTCGAATTTTCAAATTTTTTCGAAAATTCACGGATCCTCGAGCGGACCAGATTTTGCGAAGTTCGGACATCTTTACTAAGGGGTGTTATTGAAACTTCCCAGGGTAAGGTGCCAAATCAGCATTGTACATGACAGGCAAATGGTGTAAAAACAACAAAAACCCCATCTCTTTTCAGGTTTGGTTTCTTTATTTTGACATAAATAGCTACATTCACACCTTTTTTCAGTGTTCATCTTTATTTAATGTTAACATTACAGTCTTCAAAGGAGGTAGGATTGATAATCCTACCTCCGAATATTGTTTTGTTAAAGATCTAGAGCATGTACAGTTTTCATCTTCCAGGTTATGGTCCTGGGCCTTCCTGTATTAAAGATAGTGCTGAAGCACCCAGTAGACTCGCAGAAGCAATTTGATTTGTGCATCTTCCCCTCATAGAAATGTTATTAGGAGGTCGAACGTTCCAATCCTACCTTCCTGTCCCAAGTACTTTTTTAGCAATTAAAAAAAAATTATACTCATTATAGTTCCCAGACGCCTTATACTGGGAAGTTTAAAGTGGCACTAAACAGATTTTAGTTACTTTGTTAAGTACATGAAATCTGTATCTATTATTCACATGGATATGTCCAAGATATCAGTGCACATCAGACTTAATCATAAGTAATGTTTTATTAAAGGGGAACTGTGGTCCAAAAATGACTTTAAGTAAATTGATAGGACCTGAGAGTTTTTGCAATTTATTTTCATAGTTTATTTTTTTTAGTTTTGAAGATATTTACATTTTTGTGTGTGATATGGCAGCAGCATCACCAGGTCCCCTGCACTTCCTGCTTCCTGCTTGACTGTCAGTCAATCTGCCCTGTGTCTCCTCCCCTTTGCGCCCCTCTTGTCCCCTCCATCTCTGCTCCCTCACATCATGGTACCCCATGGTCCCCAAGGTCCAGTTGTCAGGCCACCGCTTGTGTTCCCATTCCCTTTATACAGCCCCATGTGCCCCACCCTCCAGTCGTGGGTGCCGTGGCCTGCCCGCTCACGGGTGCCTAAGCCCCTCCCATTGTGGGGTGCTGATGCCCCACCCGCTCACAGGGTGTCTGTGGGCCACTCTGACACCTCCCCCTAACCCCCCCCTAACCCCCCCCCCGTAAACTCTGTGATGGAAACAGCCACAGGCGGAGTGAGAACAGAGTGAAAAGGCTGTTTTCACATAGTGAGAGAGAAGGGCTGTAGATTCCCTTACCTTCTCTGCAGCTGCAGGTCCTTCACACAGCAGGGAGAGGGAGGGACTTCTCTGCACTGGTGTGAGAATCTGAGGCTGTGCTGCTGCTCGCCTCTTTGACCGGCGGCACTGATGCAGGTAGGAAGACCTAGGAATGTCACATGTCAGCCTCCCACCCATTAACTTTCTGGTCAGTCATTTCTGTATATCTTGGGCTGTGGAGCACGTAGAGAGGTGGTTGATGACTTGTTTTAAAGGTAGGAAACTGGCCTTTCATTTAAACTCAACTTGTTTGGAGACCACAGTTCCTCTTTAACATGTGATGTTTCGGTGTCAAAATTGCACCTTCTACAGACAACTGAAGAAGGTGCCATTTAGACACAGAAACGTCACGTTCATAAAACATTACTTATGATAAAGTCTGATGTGCACTGATATTTTGGACAAATCTGGATATATACACCTGTGGCTTCAGTAGCACCCAGCATCAAGACTCAAAAGTGGATGTGGATAGTGTGCGGGGCAGCCAACGAATACTATTATTCACATGGAGGTGAGATCACTTTTCCCCACCTCCCTGTGAATAATAGAATATCCGGGGAACAGTGCAAGACTTACCCTACCTGCGCTCCACTCATGGCCACTTACCAGCTGTCAGGAGCGTTGTGACGACCTAGCACCTATCTTCAGCGCATGCGCGCCAGTACAAAAGATAGGCACGCAATTGACACAACACGCCATTTAGCTGAGGAGGGGCTGTGAGTGGAATGCCAGTAAGGTAAGTGTTGCAGTGTCCCGGGCATTCTATATAATTCACAGGGAGGTGGGGATCCCTGTGAATAATAGATGCAATATTCTTAAACAAAGCGAATTAGTGTCCCTTTAATAACACCTCTTAGCCACAATCCCTGACACTGCGCTGTTATATGCGAGTTGAGACATTTCAGGTTATTTATTGCCAACAGATCCAGTTGGATGATCAGCGAAACATCTTTAAGAACTAAAGGTCAATATGAATATTACAGATACATAATAAAAAATAACAAGTTGGACAGCAAAGAATGAGAAGGTCAAGAGAAGAGTTAAATGCTGGATAACGTGTACAATAGGTCATTCCTAACTAAAGAATTGTAACGCTAGTAAAAATGTTTATCTGATTATCTGATTGGATAATTCCCCTCTCTCTCCCTCACACTGAGTATGTGTAAAACCACTGAACTTAGGCAGGGGGCAGTAACCTTAAGGAATACTGTACTGAAATTACTTACAGGAATTGTACACTGAAAAAATGACTTTGCCTAATTTTAATCTATAAATGAATCCATGTGCAAAGCGTTAACTCTGATGTGTTTGTGTTGCTATATGACTTCAAAGGCCAGATGATGTAAAGATCTGAAGAAGGGAGGAAGCTTCCAAAAGCTAATCTATCAAGAAAACTATTGTTAGCGCAAATAAAAAGCGTATTGCATACTATACTTTTTGTAGGCTACAAGTGCACAAATAAGGCTACAATCAATTTGACTTCAATCCAGTACTTGTTTTGATCAAGCTCAGTCCCTTAGTCCCCTAAATGCCAGATTATCTGACTCTCTGAGAGGGCAAGCATGCTCAGTAATGCCCATGAGGCAGCATTGGGGGAGGGAATTTCCCACGATGCAGTTTACGTACCATTCCATCTACAGCAAAACTAGACATAACAGAAGAGTTTATGGTAATAAGGCACTTGATTGACAGTTGAAATGTAAGATGTTTCAGACTGGATATCTAAAGAAAGATCAACAAATAAATGGTACAGTGATAGTTGGGAAGAACAACTGGGCAATAAAAAAAACAAATTTCCCAGTGTACTTATCCTTTAATGATGCATTGTTTTAATTGTCACTTTTCACATGGGACAAATGGTGTGATCATTGGGTGTAATAGGAATGAAAATGTTTCCTTCTCCTTTATTAGTTTTCCCTGGGACATCTGACACACATAGAGGAAGAAGGAAACATCAAAAATAATCCACCCAGAGTTTTGTGAAATGTCATCACACTGTATAATATTTCTTAATCAGGCACATGGTGCGTTTTCATGTCTGGCTCGTTTCTGGGAGGGGGGGTATGTTTTAGTAAAACAATGAATCAATTATTAATGAAATAGAATTATAATGGTTAAGGCAAATATTCACCTACGGTTAAAATGAGAATCACAAAAAAAGTAAGTAAATTAGAATAAAAAGCTGGTCACCAACCAGAACAGCGAATGAGAGAGATATTTTGACAATAAACATGCATTGCCCTTATTGCATGGGGCATTATTATAAACACCCCCTTTCCTATAATAAAGGCAGTCACTCACACTGGAATAGTAACAGTATGTTCCGCCAGGAGAGGGCGCTCTCCTGTAACAGCATGCTGGTAGATGTGCAGTTGTAGGGGTGCATTACGTTTTAAGACAGGGTAGAAAGGGACTTTACCCCGTAAAATTAAACGGGGCCCTTGGAGGGGAAATATTCTCTGTTTAAAGTACAAACTACAATGGATTAATTGGTGTAAATAAAATATTCTTACTACAACATGCAATCTAACAGCTGTTATTATAATTCCCACAACCTCAGCTTCCGGTTTCAGGAGGTGCTGAGAGTTGTAGTTTATCCGCATCAATAAGGTTTGTGGGCCGTGAAGGTCTCCGGTCTTTGCAGGATGATGGGACCCGTAACCCCAATAATAAGATATAAAGTGGCAGTTCCCTGGCACTGAGCCTTGTATTGATATTGACATTTACTCACCCAGAAGTTGCCCTTAAAATAATTGCCCCTCATAGTGGTGACTGGTGGTCAGAGCCCAAGCAGCTGCTGTGGATTCCAAGTACAATGAATGTCACAGCTGGAGACAGTTCACATTTTTTTTCTCCCAGTTCCTCAAAAGGTTCTTTCCTGTTTATTGTCCTGCCCCTTAACTTGAGATCAAAGTACTGAGTGCAATCTGCCGTGGTTTGTCCTAGGGTGCCCCCTGCTGGCCATTGGTGACAATGACAAAAATGTCAAGGCTGGGTCATTTTCCATGTAGTCTGTAGTACATGTGCCCTTTAATACTATGACACCGCATGCTGAGAAATAACTGCAATATCAGTTTTAGCGCTGACTGGCATTTAAAGGACAACTAAAGCCTCAGAACAACATTGAATCTGAAGGTAGATATTTTCGATATAAAAGCAGTAATCCATGTCTCACCTCTCATTTTGGTTGCTGAGTAATTTACCTTTCTAACATGGGGTTTGTAATTTATTTCCCAACATCCCAGTATCACACAGTGTGGTCACTGACCATTATGTTCTTTACACATGCTCAGTTCTAAGATACTGCAGGAACTTGTTACAGTTGGTCACACCCACTAGTAGCCTCGAGTCTAGCCAACTCTTTCACAGGACAGGGATCATGTGACTGATGTCAGGGGTGTGGCCAGTCGCTGTACATATACACGGTTATTTCATCCAGTTCTTTAGGGGGTTATATTTACTTTAATGCCATTTAATGTAGAGGGATTTTACATTTTATTTGTGTTCTTAGAGGGGCTATTTTCAGATTTTGTAGTGTAAAAATTTGGTTTTAGTTCTCCTTTAATTTACTTTATTTACAGTTGTTCTTTCCCCAATTGCCCTGAGTCCTAGGAGGATCGTTCCCCAACATTTCCCCCTTATACTTGCAGTCCAGTCTAGGCTGGAGGAGCAGGGAAAGGGGCAAAAGTCCCCACTGTCCCATAGGATGTGTCGCATTAGCCGAGCAGTCTGTTCTATTCTATGACAAGAGGAAGGGGGCGTCTGTTAAGCTATGTACCCACTTGGTAAAGTGATTCGTCCTGTCAGATCACTTTATGAACGTGACCCCACCCCTTGGGTTAGAACTATACTGAAAAAACGACTTTCCTTATCTTAATCTAGAAATAAATGTGTGTAAGTAGCCCTTACTCTGAGGCGTGTGTTTTGCTCGATGCATTTTTAGGGAACTGATAAACTAGTTACCCTTAAGTTTTCTTTTTCTGGCAGTTCAGGATTTGGCCAGTAGAGGTCACTGTGTAAAAGTATAAAAAGGGAAGCAGATATGTGCTCAGCCTCTTTCTGACCTGGAGTTTCCCCAGAGGAGCATGGGACCTAGATAACAGGTAGGCCCGGTTAGTGAGAGATTAGTCCCTGTTAAAGATCATTCCAGGAGTGATTGATAGGAGTAGGGTAGCTAGTGAGCAGCCTGAGCTCCAACAAGGAGACTTAGTAAGGACTAGAGTCCTGGTTTTACCACCCAAGAATAGGGACATAGTGCCGGACATAGGGGTAGAAGATTCCACTACAGTGACCTGACAGTGATCCGAAGTTTCTGCTTCAGAGAAAGGATCCCAAATGAAATCCAGAGCAGCAAGCCCTAAAAATGAATCAAACCCACTGATTTCAACCCCACAAAAGGACACAATTGTAGAACTGCACAAAAATAACATTATCAGGGTATTCGCTTCTGCTATGCTCGATCCTGCTGCACTTATACGGGATTGTGTCTCTACACGTTCCTTGCTAAAGGTAACACAAGATAAGGAAGACATTCAGCGCTCCCTTAATTCATGGGCTAGAGTTCCCTCCCCGCCATACACTATGGGTTAGTTTTCATCCCCCGCATTACACTATGGGTTAGAGTTCATCCCCCGCCATACAATATGGGGTAGAGTTCATCCCCCGCCATACACTATGGGGTAGAGTTCACCCCCCGCCATACAATATGGGGTAGAGTTCATCCCCCGCCATACAATATGGGGTAGAGTTCATCCCCCGCTTTACACTATGGGTTAGAGTTCACCCCCCACCATACAATATGGGGTAGAGTTCATCCCCTGCCATACAATATGGGGTAGAATTCATCCCCCGCATTACACTATGGGTTAGAGTTCATCCCCCACCATACAATATGGGGTAGAGTTCATCCCCTGCCATACAATATGGGGTAGAGTTCATCCCCCGCATTACACTATGGGTTAGAGTTCACCCCCTGCCATACCATATGGGGTAGAGTTCACCCCCCGCCATACATATGGTGTATAAGAACCCCCGCCAACACTATTAGTTGAGGAACACCCCCCCATACTCTCTATGGGTTAAGGACACCCCCGCCATAACCTATGGGATTGAAGACACCCCCCGCCATACACTCTGGTTTATAGGACACCCCCCCGCCATACACTAGGATTAGAGGACACCCCACACCATACTCTATTGGTTAAAGGAACCCCCGCCATACACTATGGGTTTAGTTCAAAGCCATCCCCCGCATACCCTATGGGTTAGAGATCAACCCCCCGCCAATACATATGGTTGGTAGAGGCACCCCCCCACTAACTAATTGGGGTAAGATTCACCCCGCCATAACACTATGGGTTAGAGTTCATCCCCCGCATTACACTATGGGTTAGAAGACACACCCCCGGCCCCGCCATACACTAGTTTAGAGTTTCATCCCCCGCCATACAATATGAGTAGAGTTCCCCCCGCCATACATATGGGGTTAGAGTTCACCCCCCGCCATGACACTATGGGTTAGAGCACCCCCTCCATACCATATGGGGTAGACCCCCCCCCGCCATACAATTGGGTTAAGACACACCCCCGAATACCTGGGGTATAGTTCACCCCACCATACCTATGGGTTAGAGTTCACCCCCTGCCATACACTATGGTAGGTAGAAGACCCCCCCCCGCCATACACTATGGGTTAAAGACACCCCCGCCATACTATGAGTAGAGACAAACCCCCCCGCCATACACAATGGGTTAGATTTCACCCCCCCGCCTACTCTATGGGTTAGAGTTCACCCCCCCCATACACTATGGGTTAGAGGCACCCCCGCCATACACTTGGTATAGATTCACCCCCCCATACCCTATGGGTTAGAGTTCACCCCCCCGCATACACTAATGAGTTATGGACACCCCCCCGCCATACACATGGGTTAGAGGTACACCCCCATCGCCATACACTATGGTTAGAGGACACCCCCCGCCATACCTATGGGTTAGAGGAATTCACCCCCCGCATACACTATGGTTAGAGCACCCCCCCCCCCCGCATACACTGGTTAGTACCCACCGCCATACACTGATGGTTAGAGTAATTACCCCCCCATACACTGATGGGTTAGGAGAGACACCCCCCGCCATACACTATGGGTTAAAGGACACCCCCGCCATACACTATGGGTTTAGAGCACGCCCCCCCTACCTTGGTAGAGGACACCCCCCCATACACTGATGGGTTAGAGGACAACCCCCGCCATACACTATGGGTTGAGGGACACCCCCCGACATACACTATGGGTTAGAGGACCCCCCCGCCATACACTATGGGTTAGAGGACACCCCCCGATACACTATGGGTTAGAGTTCACCCCCGCCATACACTATGGGTTAGAGGACACCCCCGCCATACACTATGGGTTAGAGGACACCCCCGACCATACACTTATTGGGTTTGAGGACAACCCCCCGCCCATACACTATGGGTTAGAGGACACTCCCGCCATACACTATGGGTTAGAAGACACCCCCCGCCAATCATTATGGTTAGAGTTCAACCCCCGCCATACCTATGGGTTAGAGTTCACCCCCCCCATACACTATGGGTTAGAGACACCCCCGCCATCACTAGGGTTAGAGGACACACCCCCGCCATACACTATGGGTTAGAGGACACCCCCCGCCATACACTATGGGTTAAGGACACCCCCCGCCATACACTGATGGTTAGAGGACACCCCCCGCCATACACTATGGGTTAGAGGACACCCCCCGCCTAACCTATTGGTTAGAGTGTCACCCCCGCCATACACTATGGGTTAGATGACACCCCGCCCCTGCCATACACTATGGGTTAGAGACACCCCCCGCCCATACACTATGGGTTATGAGGACACCCCCCCCCATACACAGGGTTTTTAGACGGACACCCCCCGCATACACTTGGTTAAAGACACCCCCCGCCATCCTGGGGTTAGAGGACCCCGCCCCCGCCATACACTATGGGTTAGGATTCACCCCCCGCCATACACCTATGGTTAGAGACCCCCCCCCCGCCTAACTTGGTTAGAGACAACCCCCCGCCATACACTATGGGTTAGAGGACACCCCCCGCCATACCCTATGGTTAGAGGACACCCCCCCGCCTACACTATTGTTTTAGAGGACACCCCCGCCATACACTATGGGTTAGAGACACCCCCGCATACACTGGGTTAGAGACACCCCCCGCCATAACACTGATGGTTCGAGGGACACCCCCGCCATACACTATGGGTTCAGAGTTCACCCCCCGCATACACTATGGTTAGAGACACCCCCCCCCTCCCGCCATACACTATGGGTTTAGAGGACACCCCCGCCATACCTTGGGTTAGAGGACACCCACCCCCGCCATACACTATGGGTTTAGAGGACACCCCCCGCCATACAACTACTGGGTTTAGAGGACACCCCCGCCATACACTGTGGGTTAGACACCCCCGCCAACCTATGTTAGAGGCACCCCCCGCCATACACTATGGTAGAGGACCCCCCCCTACACTTGGTTAACAGAACCACCCCCCATACACTATGGTTAGAGCACCCCCGCCTACACTATGGTTAGAGGACACCCCCCCCATACACTATGGGTTAGAGGACACCCCCCGCCATACACTATGGGTTAGAGGACACACCCCCGCCATACCTTGGGTTAGCAGACACCCCCCGCCATACGCTATGGGTTAGAGGCCACACCCCCCCATACAGATGGGGATTTAAGTTTCACCCCCGCCATACACTATGGGTTAGAGTTCACCCCCCGCCATACACTATGGGTTAGAGGAACACCCCGCCATACACTATGGGTTAGAGGACCCCCCGCCATACACTATGGTTTAGAGGACACCCCCCGCCATACACTATGGGTTAGAACAATACCCCCCCGCCATACCCTATGGGTTAGAGGACACCCCCCGCCATACACTATGGGTTAGAGGACACCCCCCGCCATACACTATGGGTTAGAGTTCACCCCCCGCCATACACTATGGGTAGAGGACCCCCCCGCCATACACTATGGGTTAGAGGACACCCCCCGCCATACACTATGGTTTAGAGACACCCCCCGCAATACACTATGGGTTAGAGTTTCACCCCCCCCGCCATACACTATGGTTAGAGTTCACCCCCCCCATACACTATGGTTTTAGAGGACCCCCCCGCCATACACTATGGGTTAGAGGAACACCCCCCGCTAACTATGGGTTAGAGACACCCCCCCCGCATAACACTATGGGTTAGAGACACCCCCCGCCATACACTATGGGTTAGAGGACACCCCCCGCCATACACTATGAGTTAGAGGACACCCCCCGCCATCACTATGGGTATAGTTCACCCCCGCCATACCAATGGTTAGATCACCCCCCATAACACTATGGGTTAGAGGACACCCCCCGCCATACACTATGTTTAGAGACCACCCCCCCCATACACTATGGTTGAGAGACACCCCCCGCCATAACCTATGGTTAGAAGACAACCCCCAAGACAGGAACACCCCGCCCATACACTATGAGATTAGAGGACACCCCCCCCCACCCCCCGCCATACACTATGGGTTAGAGACACCCCCGCCATACACTATGGGTTAGAGTTCACCCCCCCGCCATACACTATGGGTTAGAGGACACCCCCCGCCATACACTATGTTTTAAGGACCACCCCCCGCCATACACTATGGGTTGAGACAACCCCCGCCATACACTATGGTTAGGACACCCCCCCCCTACACCTATGGGTTAGGGACACCCCCCTCCATACCTGGGTTGAGACACACCCCCGCCATACACTGGTGGGTTGAGGACAACCCCCCGCATAAACACCTATGGGTTTAGACGGACCACCCCCCGCCCCTACACTATGGGTTAGAGGACACCCCCGCCATACACTTGGGTTGAGGACAACCACCCCCCGCCATACACTATGGGGTTGAGGACACCCCCCGCCTATCACTATTGGTTAGTACCCCCCCATACACTATGGTTAGAGACACCCCCAGCACATACACTTGGGTAATAGGACACCCCCCGCCATAACCCTATGGTTAGAGGACACCCCCCCATACACTATGGGTTAGAGGACCCCCCCGCCATACCTATGGGTTAGAGGACACCCCCCCGCCATACACTATGGGTTAGAGGACACCCCCCCGCCATACACTATGGGTTAGAGGACACCCCCGCCATACACTATGAGTTAGAGGACACCCCCCCCATACCTAATGGGTTAGACACCCCAAAACACCCCCGCCATAACACTATGGTTTGAGGACACCCCCCGCCATACCTTGGTTAGAGGACACCCCCGCATAAGACACTTGGGTTACAGGCACCCCCGCCATACACTATGGTAGAGGACACCCCCCCCATACACTTGGTTAGAGTAACACCCCCCGCATACACACGTGGGTTGAGGACACCCCCCCGACACATTAACAAGAACCCCGCATCCACTAGGGTTGAGAACACCCCCCGCCATAACCTATGGGTTAGAGTCTCCTCTTGGTTAGAACACACCCCCCGCCATACCCTTGGGTTAGAGGACAACCCCCCCGCCATACACTGTGGTTTAGGTCACCCCCCGCCATAACACTATGGGTTAGAGGACACCCCCCGCCATCACCTATGGGTTTAGAGCCCCCCGCCATCAACTATGGTTTAGCCCCCCCCCGCCATACCTAGGGTTAGAGCCCCCCCCGCCATACACTATGGGTTAAGACAACCCCCCGCCATACACTATGGGTTAGGATACCCCCCGCCATACCTATGGGTTAGAGGACACCCCTGACCATACCTGTGGGTAGAGGACACCCCCGCCATACACTATGGGTTAGAGGACACCCCCCGCCATACACTATGGGTTAGAGGACACCCCCCACCCATACTCTGGGTTAGAGACACCCCCGCCATACCCTAGGGTTAACAGGACAACCCCCCCGCCATACACTATGGGTTAAGGACCCCCCCCATACACTATGGTTTAGAGTGACACCCCCCGCCATACCCTATGGGTTAGAGACCCCCCCCGCCATACACTAGGGTTGAGGACAACCCCCCCATACACTATGGTTAGAGGACCACCCCCCTCCATACACTATGGGTTAGAGTTCCACCCCCCCCCCCGCCATACACTATGGGTTAGAGGACACCCCCCCCATACACTATGGGTGAGAGGAAACCCCCCGCCATACACTATGGGTTAGAATTCACCCCCCGACATACACTATGGTTAAGGACAACCCCCCTCCATACACTATGGGTTAGAGTTCACCCCCCGCCATACACGATGGTTTAGAGGACACCCCCCGCGCCATACACTGATGGGTTAAGAGTGACACCCCCCGCCATACACTATGGGTTAGAGACACCCCCTCCGCACACACTTATGGGTTAGAGGACACAACCCCCCCCGCCTATACACTATGGTTAGAGGACAACCCCAACCCCGCCATACACTATGGTAGAGTTCCACCCCCCGCTACCTATGGGTTGAGTTCCACCCCCCGCCATACACTATGGGTTGAAGATTTCACCCCCCGCCATACACTATGGGTAGTAATGACGCCCCCCCACCCCAGCCATAACAGGTTAGGACACCCCCCCTAACTTGGTTAGAGGTTTTCACCCCCCCGCCATACACTATGGGTTAGAGTCACCCCCCGCCTAGCACTATGGTAAGCACCCCCCCGTCCATACACTATGAGGTTAGAGGACAACCCCCGCCATAACACTATGTGTTGGTGATCACCCCCGCCATACACTAATGGTTGCAGTTACCCCCCGCCATACACTATGTGGTTAAGAGTACAAACCCCCCGCCATAACACTATGGGTTCGGACACCCCCCCCATACCTATGGTTAAGAGGCACCCACCCCCCGCCAATACACTTGGTGTTAGAGGACCCCCCCCGCCCGCCATACCGATGTTGAGAACGCCCCCCCATGACACTATGGTAGAGGACACCCCCCGCACATACACTTGGTTCGAAGTCCCGCCACCCCCCAGACCATACACATGGGTTGAGGACACCAACCCCCCGCCATAACACTATGGGTTAGAGGACCCCCCCCCCATACACTATTGGTTAGAGTTCCCCCCCCGCCATACACTATCGTTAGAGGACACCCCCCCCCGCCATACACTATGGGTTATATTTCACCCCCCTCCATACACTATGGGTTAAGGACACCCCCGCCATAACCCGATGGTTTAGGACACCCCCGCCATACACTAGGGGTTAGAGGAGCCCCTCCCCCGCCACCCCTATGGGTTAGAGGACAACCCCCCCCTCCCCATCACTATGGGTTGAGGACCCCCTCCCCCCCGCCATACCCTATGGGTTTTTTTTTAGAGTTCACCCCCGCCTACACTCTGGGTTAGAGTTCCCCCCCGCCATACACTATGGGTTAGATTCACGCCCCCCCCCCCATACACACTAGGGGTTTTAGAAGACAACCCCCCCACCGCCATACCCTGTTAGAGGACACCCCCCCCCATACACTATGGGTTAGAGTTCACCCCCCGCCCATCCAACGATGGTTTTGAGTTCACCCCCCCGCCATACACTATGGGTTAGATTTCCCCCCCCCGCCAACACTCATGGGTTAGAGGACCCCCCCGCCATACCTCGGGGTTCGCGGTTCCCTCACACCCACGCCCTAACACTATGGGTTAAGAGTTCCCCCCGCCATAACACTATGGTTAGAGTTCACCCCCCGCCATAACCTATGGGTTAGAAGACACCCCCCCTCCATGCACTAATTGGTTAAGGACCCCCCCGCCATACACTATGGTTAAGAGACCCCCGCCCCCCATAACACTAGGTTAGATGACCCCCCCCCCCGCCATACCCTATTGGTTTGAGGACACCCCCCGCCCATACACTATGGATTGAGGAAACACCCCCGCCATACAATATATTATTTTATTATTATTATTTTATCATCATTATTGTTTTTATTATTTTATTACTATTGTTTATTATATTATTATATTTATTATATTATTATGACTAAATTATTTATTATTATTATTTCACAGCCAATGACACACTTGCTGCAGGATGACATATTCGCTTCGCACTCCCTCCCTTATTGACCCAGGCGCCGTTCCGTAGTTTGACAGCGATCCCCGCCCCTCGAATCTGATTGGCTGGCTAGCAACATCACGTGACCGCCTGCTGATTTCACCCTGCGCTCGGGATTATGTCCGTGTTTACAGGAGCGTTCACGTATCCTCGCATAGCGATAAGGCACCGGCACCGCGGGGACGCGCACTGAGAGCCCAACCGGGGGGGCGCGCGGCCCGCTATGGCTGAGGCGGTGAGACCCAGGAAGACGAAGGGTAAAGGGAGACATGAGAAGGTAACTCGGCGCCTATAGACTGTGTAATTGTCTGTAGTTCTCTGATCCTGCCGCCTGGTGTCGCTGTTTGCAGTGGGTTACATAGAGATCTATGGACAGGGCAAAACAGCGACCCCTAGTGGAGGTTCCAGGTAAATGTCCAGTGGACTCACATTGGATTATACTAGTATAGGTCAGGAATCCTCAAACAATTGCCCTCCAGATATTTAAAAACTATAACTCCCAGAATTCCTTGGCTACCCTTTCTAGTTGAGGAATGCTGGGAGTTGTAGTTTTGAAAACATCTGGAGGGTTATAGTTTAAATAATCGTGTTATAGCTAAAACCCTACAACCTGGGTAAATACAAGGGAGAAGTATATCTGTTGTATTCAATTAGATCAACTGGACTTGAAATGTAGTTCTTGAAGACGTTTCGCTAGTCATCCGACTGGCTTTCTCAATTCAGAATGACTTGTACAAGAATCTGTGGCAATTATGTACCCTGGAAAATGAATGAGAACCTTCACAACACACATACAAGGGAGAAGGTACAGAGAATCTTATTGGATAACTTCACACTGAGCATGTCTGTACCACCGGGACAAGGTACAAAGAACCTTATTAGATAACTTTGCATTGAGCATGTCTGTACCACCGGGACAAAGAATCTTATTAGATAACTTATCACTGAGCATGTCTTTCCACCGGGACAAAGAAACAAGGTACCAAGAATTTTTATAGATAACTCGCACTGAGCACGTCTGTACTAATACCGGGACAAGCAACACGCTACAAGACAACTTATTAGATAACTTCGCACTGAGCATGTCTGTAACACCAGGACAAAGCACAAAGTCAAGAATCTTATTATAACTTCACACTGAGCATGTTCATGTACCACCCCGGGACAAGAAGCTACAAAGAACTTATTAGATAACTTCGCATGACGCATGTTCCTGTCACCACCAACACGACAAAGAACATTCTTCTAATCACACATATCACTGAGCATTTCATTAACACACCGTGGACAAAGAACAGGTACACAAGAGCTTGATTACGATAACTTTTCGCACTGACAGTCTAGTACACCGGACAAAGAACAAGCTAACAAAGATCGTATTAATAACTTCATCCACACTGAAGCATGTCCTGTACCCACCGGGACGAAGAACAAGGTCAAAGAATCATTATTAGATACTTCTCACTGAGCATTCCTGTACCCCGGGAGATCAAGGAACGTAGCAAAGGTTTATAAAAGAAGTCTAATTAGATACTAACTCAGTTTTACAGGCCATGTTTCTTTGTTTCTATTTTTTGCAGATTCCCTCATGTTCATATGTTGCTTCCTGTTGAAAAAAGCTATGTTATTCCTTATTCAAAAAGGGTAGTCCGTTCACTAGCCGGGCAATTCCAGGCCTGTAAAGTTTTAAACTTCAGTGTTGGGGAAGATCCTGGAAAGTTTTAATAAGGGAACATGTGGTAGAGTAAGTTTCAAGGACTGACATTATCAGTTAAAAACGGTAACCCAGCATGGATAAGGAGGAATCAGAATCTTGTCAAACTAACTTGCTTGGGCTTTTTGAGGAAGTAAGTAGAACTGTGGACTCTGACATAGCAGTAGATGTAGTTTTACGTGGTTTTTGCTAAGGCTTTTGAACTACATTCTCCCTGGCGACTTGTATAAGCTATGTCTGTTGGTCTGGGGAGTCACATTTGGTAACATGGATCGAACATTAGTTAATGATAGGATGCAGAGAGTGTTTTAAAAATGGGTCTTCTTTTCACATTATGGACTAAAGTGCTAAGTGGGGTGCCACAGGTTCTGTGCTGGGGCCGCTTCTATTAATCTTTTTATTATATTTGGAGTGGGGGGGGTATTGTCAGCAAGGTTTCTCTGTTTTGGCTGAACGACACAACTTTGCGCCATTAAAAAAACTTCAGAGGATGTGCAATCATTTCGTGAGATATAGATAGATTGTCACACCATGGCTGCTAAGTGGCAGATGCAATCATGTTGATAATGTAAGGTGATCATTTGGACCTTAAATCCTTGGCTGTTTTGGCTTGCCTCAGAGCACCCTTCCACTCCTCCCCTCCACTCCCTCCCCCTAGTGTAAAACCCTTTAGGCAAATAGTAAGTGCTAGTTCCCTCCCCCGCCCCAACCGTATTTATACCAGAAGTGCCCCGCATCTACTTACCTTACCTCTCTCTCCCGTCATCCTGTGCAGCCGGCAGCTGCGGCCCATGATTGCTGCCTCTCAGCCAACAGACGCGGCTGCTTGTCCGGCCCCCTGCTTGCCAGTTTCCTGCAGCAGAAGGCCTGGAGCATGCGGCGGCGGCGAGTGGAAGTAAGTAAACCATCTGGGAGTTTCTGTAAAATATATTATAGCAGTTGGGGCTTGGGGACAGTCCAGACTATATACCAATTTACAAAAGGAGTAGTTCAGGCCCTTTAATTGTAGCAACAGTGCCAGGCAGCAACAGCTTGACGAGCGTGGTATTGTCTGTAATACAAGAGAGGTAATGCTTCAAGGGAGAAAACTTTTATTTTCCATCTTTACAAGCATTGTACGGCTCATTTTGAATATGCAGTTCTTCTTCTCTAAATCTCTAGGACTTTATAGCTGCTGCCAGCACACTTTCTGCTTTCCTGCAACATTAATAGAATCAGCATAGAAAAGCAGGCAGGGGGGAGGGGCAGGGGGAGCAGTGTCCATGTGAGCTGTGCAGCAGAACTTATAAGTGTCACAGACACTACAATAAGGCAGTGAGTAAGGGAGGGTGGGGGCTTAGGAGCTCACTAAACATTATAATTTATGACAGAAAGCACAAGAAATATGGGAGTACCACCATTTTACTTCTTTTCAAATTGTAGATTTAGATATGTAAAGTTGTTTGAGTGGGTATAGTAAACCCTTAAAGGGCATGTCCCCCCAAAACTATAATCCCCCCCCACTACTGGCCCCACCATGTATGGTAGTTTAATCCTTACCCCTACATCCCAAACTACCATCTGGTTCTTCCTGTAGGTCCCCCCCCCAAATTTCCAAAAACGCCCCACCTAGGAGGCCAGAAGGTCCATATCGGACAACTGCCTTCTACCTGGCCTCCGCGAGATTCCTGCCATGCGTGCGGCAGCCCCTTCTCCCACTCCCTCCCCCTTCTCTCCTCCCTCTTTCCCACCTCCCGTTCTATCTATCCCTCCCCCCTAGCACAAATCCCCCTTAATATCATGCAGGCTCCCCAGGTCCCCCACCCCCAACACCCATGTTTTTTTTTTTTTTAAAAAGCTCCCAAACTCTTACTTCCTTACCCTCTTCTCTCCCCTCTCCTCTCTCCCGCCTCCTACTCCTCTCCGCTTATTTCTTCCCTCCCTGCCGCTGCACTGACCTGAACCGGCAGCCGCGTCCCGTGTTGCTGTGCCGCTCCACAGGCCAATCACGACGCACTGCCGTTCCCCCCCCCCCCCGCCCTCTGGCGTTGCATTCTCGCAAGCAGAGGGCGGCAGTAGTGCGGCGGAGGATCGAGTGGAAGGTAAGTAAGAGTTGGAGGGGCTTTTTTATAAAAACCTAAACAAGCGGTTGGAGGCTGGGGGACGGGGGACATGATATAAAGGTTATTTTTATTTTGGTGGTTACATAGCCTTTAAGTACCCTAGAGGAAAGGCCGCTTGCCTAGGGATGAATGTTTATATATATTATATATATGGGTTGTAATAAATCCATTAACAGCCATACAATAAACTCTCTAGGGCATTGTTCAACCAAAAGAACTGTCAGAGGAACTTATCTAGATACACCGAGCATGTATGTACCACGGGAAGAAAGACAGACATAAGGTACAGAAGCTTAATTAGATAACTTTGCACTGACCATGTCTGTATCACCAGAAGAATGGAACATAACAAGGTACAAGAAGTCTATTAGATAACTTCACAATGAGCCACGGACAGGGAGTTAGTGTTTTAATTCGTCTTTAAATTGTCTTTAGGGATTTGTTATAAATTTGCACCATATTGGGCAGATCAGGTTTATCTGTTTAGGCAACCTAACCGTGCCCTAGGGCCCATCTCTGCTGTTTGTGTACCAGTACAGAGTGTGCATCCCTGTTTCTAGATAAAACTCAACAGCATTATAATCGCCATCACCTATTAATTCACAGCAAACACGCACAGGAAGTGCAATGATCACATGTTTTTTATTTCTCTAGCGTGCCTCTGTAGGTTTGGTGACAGTAATGCGGGAGTCGGGATGTACTTGGTGTTTCCTACAGTGGTGGTTCTACTGTACCAATAAAATACAATTACTGCATTGTACGTTCGTCTATTATTACCAGCCACAACTTGTACACACGATTATGGGCAATACATTGATAGTATATGTACAGCTTATACAACAAGGGGGCTGGCTGTATCTGCAGGTAACTATTTTTTTAAATTCGATACCCTTTAATGTTTGTTGATATAGTCGGTACAAAAATCGCTGTATTTAGACCGCAACTGAAAACTCTTCAGGATACGCAGCACCACTACATTAATGTTGATAATAAAGTTATTTATTTGATATTTTTATCTGCGCAGTGTGGGCTACATTGAGTTTATTACAGACAAGTAAGCCTCAGACAACTTGATTAGAAGACAATCTCCTTGATATAAAATCATTAATCATGTCTCACCTCTCAAGTGATATGGTTTTTTGTTGATAAATTTTACCTTTCTAACATGAGGGTTGTGTTTTTAGTTTCCCAGTGTTCCGTATCACACAGTGTGGTCTTGACCATTAGTTTCTTTACACATGCTCAGTCGCTAAGACTGCAGGAACTTGTGTACAGTTGGTCAACCCACTTGTAGCCTTCTCACCAATCCTTTTACAGGACGGAATAGCCAGGGATCATGTGACTAAGATGCGGGGTGTGGCCATCACTGTACATACACACAGTTACTGTATTTCAGTTATTCAAAGACGCAATTTTTCTCTTAGTGCTTTCTACAGTTTATTGGTATTTTTTTAGAGGGGATATGTTCAGTTCTGGAGTGTCCCCAATGGGTTTTAGTTCTCCTTTAAGTTTAATTGTGGAGCGACTCATAGAAATCAGCAATAGACGCTGCATTGACCCCACCATAAGTGAAGAAATGAGAAGAAAGTTATCACTGCACTGATTGAAACGGCTTCCATAAACTTGTACCCAGCCACGCTAGGCTAGGCCCCACTAGCCTATTTTGGGGTGCACTGTGCTCTGCTTTGCACAGCGCACACCAAATAAAGGGGATGGCCCATTACCCTCCGCTGCCCTGCGTTTCGCGCCATTTTTGTATCGCATGCCTGAGATAAGGGTACTCAAAGCATCCACAAGTCACACGCACAGTCGCGCATGGAGCCCGCAACGTGTGCGGGCCTAGCCCTTACATCCTTCTAAATTTGTGTCTGAATTCTCAGGTATCCCTCTGATCTCCCGGGATCTTCCGGGGTCCCGCGAGCCCACCCCGTCTCCCGCAAGAGGAGTCCTGACCTCCTCCCCGTTACACCCACTTTATTTGGTGTACGCCCTAAACCACACCCCTAACCCCGCTCCCAACCCCCTAGTGTGTATGGCCCGGCACACTGGGTTACTGCCAATGATGTCACAAGTGTAGTCACGCCCCCTCACCCACCTGCCTGGAAGGACGAAGAGGCAGGGTGGGATGTCTGTAAGTGCAAATACATATTCTTATTGTTTGCAGGCAGAAAGCAACCGATCACTAACCGTCGCTGTAATTACAGGATAATCATCAATGTACAATTTCATTTACCCGAATTGTTTTGACTCCAGTTAGGGCCTTGGTTAGAAGCTGGTATTTATTCCAACCATGTTATGAAATTACATGTCCTGGTCTCACGTGGTTCATAGATGGATAGGGTGGATCAACGAATGGTCGATCACTATTTAGCTCCTTTATAAATTTTGTTGGCTGTTACCACATACTGTATCTATCTGTTTTTATATAATTGGCTACTAGTGTACCCCAGCATTGAGCATGTCTGTACCACCGGGACAAAGAATCTTATTAGATAACTTATCACTGAGCATGTCTTTACCACCGGGACAAAGAACAAGGTACAAAGAATCTTATTAGATAACTTCGCACTGAACATGTCTGTACTACCGGGACAAAGAACAAAGTACAAAGAATCTTATTAGATAACTTCACACTGAGCATGTCATTACCACCACGGGAACAAGAAACAAGCTACAAAGAAACTTATTAGATAACTTCGCACTGAGCATGTCTGTACCACCAGGACAAAGAACAAAGTACAAAGAATCTTATTAGATAACTTCACACTGAGCATGTCAGTAACCACCGGGACAAAGAACAAGGTACAAAGAAGCTAATTAGATAACTTCACAATGAGCATGTCTATACCACCGGGACAAAGAACAAGGTACAAAGAATCTTATTAGATAACTTCACACTGAGCATGTCTGTACCACCGGGACAAAGAACAAGGTCCAAAGAATCTTATTAGATAACTTCTCACTGAGCATGTCTGTACCACCGGGAGATCAGGAAAGGAGCAAGGTATAAAAGAAGCTAATTAGATAACTAAGTTCAGTTTTATCTAGGCCATGTCTTGTTCTATTTTTGCAGATTCCCTCATGTCCAGATGTGTGCTTCCTGATTGGAAAAAAGCTGATGTTATTCCAATATTCAAAAAGGGTAGTCGTTCACAGCCGGGTAATTCCAGGCCTGTAAGTTTAACTTCAGTGGTGGGGAAGATCCTGGAAAGTTTAATAAGGGAACATGTGTAGAGTAAGTTTCAAGGACTGACATTATAGTAGTAACCAGCATGGATTAAGGAGGAATAGATCTTGTCAAACTAACTTGCTTGGCTTTTATGAGGAAGTAAGTAGAATGTGGACTCTGACATAGCAGTAGATGTAGTTTACTGGATTTTTGCTAAGGCTTTTGATACAGTCTCCCATAGGCGACTAATGTATAAGCTAAGGTCTGTTGGTCTGGGGAGTCACATTTGTACATGGATCGAAATTAGTTAATGAATAGGATGCAGAGAGTAGTTTTAAATGGGCTTCCACATTATGGACTAAAGTGCTAAGTGGGGTGCCACAGGGTTCTGTGCTGGGGCCGCTTCTATTTAATCTTTTTATTAATGATTTGGAAGTGGGTATTGTCAGCAAGGTTTCTGTGTTTGCTGACGACACAACTTTGCCGACCATTAAAAAACTTCAGAGGATGTGCAATCATTCAGGGAGATCTAGATAGATTGTCACACTGGGCTGCTAAGTGGCAGATGAAATTCAATGTTGATAAATGTAAGGTGATGCATTTTGGACTTAAAAATCCTTGTGCTGTTTTTGGCTTGCTCAGAGCAGCCCTTCACTCCCTACCCTCCCTCCCTCCCCCTAGTGTAAAACCCTTTAGGCAAATAGTAGGGCTAGTTCCCCAGCCCCAACCGCTATATTATCCAGAAAGTGCCCCGCACTCTACTTACCTTACCTCTCTCTCCCGGCATCCTGTGCAGCCGGCAGCTGCGCCCATGATTGGATGCCTCTCAGCCAATCAGGGACGCGGCTGCTGGTCTGGCCCCCTGCTTGCAGTTTCATGCAAGCAGAAGGCCGGACAGTGCGGCGGCGGAGAGAGGGAAGGTAAGTAACAATCGGGGGAGTTTCTGGAAAATATATTATAGCAGTTGGGGCTGGGGGAACTAGCCAGACTATATACCAAAATTTACAAAAAATAGTAGTCATGCCCTTTAATTGTAGCAAGCAGTGCCAGGCAGCAACAGCTTGAGCTAGCGTGGTATTGTCTTGTATAAAGAGAGGTATGGTTCAAGGGAGAAAAATTTTATTTTCCCTCTTTACAAAGCATTGGTAAGGCCTCATTTGGAATATGCAGTTCTCTCTCAGATCTCTAGGATCTTTAGCTGCCTGCCAGCACACTTTCTGCAACAATTATGAGAATCAGCAGAGAAAAGCAGGCAGGGGGGAGGGAGGGGGAGCAGTGTCCATGGTGAGGCTGTGCAGAACTTATAAGTGTCACAGACACTACAAGAAGGCAGTGAGTAAGGGAGGGTGGGGGCAATTAGGAGCACTCACTAAACATTAATAATTTAATGACAAAGCAAGCACAGATAAATATGGGAGTACCACCATTTTACTTCTTTCAAATTGTAGATTTAGATAATGTAAAGTTGTTTGAGTGGGTATAGTAACCCTTTAAAGGGCATGTCCACCCCCAAAACTATAATCCCCCCACTACTGGCCCCACCATGTATGGTAGTTTAATCCTTACCTCACATCCCAACTCCATCTGGTTCTCCTGTAGTCCCCCCCCCAAAGTTCCAAAAACTGCCCACCAGGAGGCCAGCAGGTCCATATAGGACAACTGCCTCTACCTGGCCTCCGGAGATTCCTGCCATGCGTGCTGCAGCCCTTCTCCCCCTCCCTCCCCCTTCCTCTCCTCCCTCTCCCCTCCCGTTCTACTATCCCTCCCCCTAGCACAAATCCCCCTTAATATCATGCCTCCCCAGTCCCCCAGCCCCAACCGCATGTTTTTTTTTTTTTTAAAAAGCTCCCCAAACTCTTACTTACCTGCTCCTCCGCTTTCCTCCGCTGCACTGACTGACCGGCAGCCGCGTCCGTGATTGGCTGCCGCTCAGCCAATCACAGACGCGACTGCCGGTCCCGCCCTCTGCTTGCATTCTCGCAAGCAGAGGGCCGGCAGTGCGGCGGAGGATCGAGGGGAGGTAAGTAAGAGTTTGGGGGGCTTTTTAAAAAACTAAACAAGCGGTTGGGGCTGGGGGACATGGGGGAGCATGATATAAATTTTTTATTTTGGGTGGACATAGCCTTTAAGTACACTAGAGGAAAGGCGCTTGCATGGGGATGAATGTGTATATATATATATATATATGTGTGTATAAATACATTAACAGGCCATACAATAAACTCTCTAGGGCATTGTTCACCAAAAGAACATGTCAGAGGAAGCTTATTAGATAACACCGAGCATGTATGTACCACCGGGAGAAAAGACAAGGAATAAGGTACAAAGAAGCTTATTAGATAACTTTGCACTGAGCATGTCTGTATCACCAGAAGAATGGACAAGGAACAAGGTACAAAGAAGCTAATTAGATAACTTCACAATGAGCACACGGACAAGGAGAGTTAGTGTTTTATTCGGCTGTTAATATTGTCTTTAGGGATTTGTTATAGGGATCACACTCTGTACTGGTACCCAACAGCAGAGATGGGCCCTAGGCACCGGTCTAGGTTGCCTTAACAGATAACCCTGATCTGCCCAATAGGTCGCACATTTATAACAAATCCCTAAAGACAATATTAACAGCCGAATAAAACACTAACCTTAGGCAAATAGTAGGGCTAGTTCCCCCAGCCCCAACCGCTTATATTATCCAGAAAGTGCCCGCACTTACTTACCTTACCTCTCTCTCCCGGCATCCTGTGCAGCCGGCAGCTGCGCCCATGATGGTGCCTCTCAGCCAATCAGGGACGCGGTGCTGGTCCGGCCCCCTGCTTGAGTTTCATGCAAGCAGAAGGCCGACAGTGCGGCGGCGGAGAGAGGGAAGGTAAGTAACAATCGGGGGAGTTTCTGGAAAAATATTTATAGCAGTTGGGGCTGGGGGAACTAGCCAGACTATACAAAATTTACAAAAAAAATAGTAGTCATGCCCTTTAATTGTAGCAAGCGTGCCAGGCAGCAACAGCTTGAGCTAGCGTGGTATTGTCTTGTATTAAGAGAGGTATGGATTCAAGGGAGAAAAATTTTATTTTCCTCTTTACAAAGCATTGGTAAGGCCTCATTTGGAATATGCAGTTCTCTCTCGATCTCTAGGATCTTTAGCTGCCTGCCAGCACACTTTCTGCAACATATGAGAATCAGCAGAGAAAAGCAGGCAGGGGGGAGGGAGGGGGAGCAGTGTATGGTGAGGCTGTGCAGAACTTATAAGTGTCACAGACACTACAAGAAGGCAGAGTAAGGGAGGGTGGGGGCAATTAGGAGCACTCACTAAACATTATAATTAATGACAAAGCAAGCACAGATAAATATGGGAGTACCACCATTTACTTCTTCAAATTGTGAGATTTAGATAATGTAAAGTTGTTTGAGTGGGTATAGGACCCTTTAAGTACACTAGAGGAAAGGGCGTGCATGGGGATATGAATGTGTATATATATATATATTAATATATATATATAATATATATATATATATATATTATATATATATATATGTGTATAAATACATTAACAGGCCATACAATAAACGCTCTAGGGCATTGTTCACCAAAAGAACATGTCAGAGGAAGCTTATTAGATAACACCGAGCATGTATGTACCACCGGGAGAAAAGACAAGGATAAGGTACAAAGAAGCTTATTAGATAACTTGCACTGAGCATGTCTGTATCACCAGAAGAATGGACAAGGTATAAAGGAGCTAATTATATAACTTTACACTTAGCATGTCTGTACCGCCGGAGAAAGGACAAGGAACAAGGTACAAAGAAGCTAATTAGATAACTTCACAATGAGCACCACGGACAAGGAGAATTAGTCACCGGTCTATGTTGCCTTAACGGATAACCTGATCTGCCCAAACAGGTCGCACATTATACAAATCCCTAAAGACAATATTAACAGCCGAATAAAACACTAATTCTCCTTGTCCGTGTGCTCATTGTGAAGTTATCTAATTAGCTTCTTTGTACCTTGTTCCTTGTCCTTTCTCCGGCGGTACAGACATGCTAAGTGTAAAGTTATATAATTAGCTCCTTTATACCTTGTCCATTCTTCTGGTGATACAGACATGCTCAGTGCAAGTTATCTAATAAGCTTCTTTGTACCTTATCCTTGTCTTTTCTCCCGGTGGTACATACATGCTCGGTGTTATCTAATAAGCTTCCTCTGACATGTTCTTTTGGTGAACAATGCCCTAGAGCGTTTATTGTATGGCCTGTTAATGTATTTATACACCCATATATATATATATAATATATATATATATATATATTATATATATATATTAATATATATATATATACACATTCATATCCCCATGCACGCCCTTTCCTCTAGTGTACTTAAAGGGTCCTATACCCACTCAAACAACTTTACATTATCTAAATCTCACAATTTGAAGAAGTAAATGGTGGTACTCCCATATTTATCTGTGCTTGCTTTGTCATTAATTATAATGTTTAGTGAGTGCTCCTAATTGCCCCCACCCTCCCTTACTCTGCCTTCTTGTAGTGTCTGTGACACTTATAAGTTCTGCACAGCCTCACCATACACTGCTCCCCCTCCCTCCCCCCTGCCTGCTTTTCTCTGCTGATTCTCATATGTTGCAGAAAGTGTGCTGGCAGGCAGCTAAAGATCCTAGAGATCCGAGAGAGAACTGCATATTCCAAATGAGGCCTTACCAATGCTTTGTAAAGAGGGAAAATAAAATTTTTCTCCCTTGAATCCATACCTCTCTTTATACAAGACAATACCACGCTAGCTCAAGCTGTTGCTGCCTGGCACTGCTTGCTACAATTAAAGGGCATGACTACTATTTTTTTTGTAAATTTTGGTATATAGTCTGGCTAGTTCCCCCAGCCCCAACTGCTATAAATATTTTTCCAGAAACTCCCCCGATTGTTACTTACCTTCCCTCTCTCCGCCGCCGCACTGTCGGCCTTCTGCTTGCATGAAACTCAAGCAGGGGGCCGGACCAGCACCGCGTCCCTGATTGGCTGAGAGGCACCATCATGGGCGCAGCTGCCGGCTGCACAGGATGCCGGGAGAGAGAGGTAAGGTAAGTAAGTGCGGGCACTTTCTGGATAATATAAGCGGTTGGGGCTGGGGGAACTAGCCCTACTATTTGCCTAAGGCCTAGGGCCCATCTCTGCTGTTGGGTACCAGTACAGAGTGTGATCCCATGTTTCTAGATAAAGAGCTCACAGCATTATAATCGCCAATCACCTATTAATTCACAAGCAAACACAGCACAGGAAGTGCATGATCACATGTTTATTATTTCTCTAGCATGCCTCTGTCATTGTTTGGTGAGTCAGTAATGCAGGGAGTCTGGATGTACTTGGTGTTTACTACAGTATGTGGTGTCTACTGTACAATAAAAATACAATTACTAGCATTGTTCATTCGTCTATTATACCAGCCACAACTTGTACAAAGATTATAGGGCAATACATTTATAGTGGTATAATGTACAGCTTATACAAACAAGGGGGCTGGCTGTATCTGCAGGTACTATTTTTGAAAATTCGATACCCTTTAATGTTTGTTGATAATAGTCGGTCACAAAAATCGCTGTATTTAGACCGCAAATGAAAAATCTTCAGGATACGCAGCACAACTACATTAATGTTGATAATAAAGTTATTTATTTGATATTTTTATCTGCGCAGTGTGGATACATTGAGTTATTAAAGGACAAGTTAAAGCCTCAGAACAACATTGAATTAGAAGACAGATCTCCTTGATATAAAAGCAGTAATCAGTGTCTCACCTCTCAATTGTATGGTTGTTGAGAAATTTACCTTTCTAACATGAGGGTTGTGTTTTATTTCCCAGTGTTCCAGTATCACACAGTGTGGTCAGTGACCATTAGTTTCTTTACACATGCTCAGTCCTAAGACTGCAGGAACTTGTTACAGTTGGTCACACCCACTTGTAGCCTCTAGCCAATCCTTTTACAGGACGGAATAGGCAAGGGAGCATGTGACTAAGATCAGGGGTGTGGCCAGTCACTGTACATACACACAGTTACTGTATTTCAGTTATTCAAATACCATTTATTCTCTAGTGCTTTTCTACAGTTTATTGGTATTTTTAGAGGGGATATGTTCAAGTTCTGGAGTGTAAACAAATGGGTTTAGTTCTCCTTTAAGTTTTAATTGTGAGCGACTCATAGAAAATCAGCAAATAGACCTGCATTGACCCCACCATAGGGAAGACAATGAGAAGACAAGTTATCACTGCACTGATTGAAACGGCTTCCATAAACTTGTACCAAAGCCAAGCTAGTGCTAGGCCCCACTAGCCTATTTTGGTGTGCACTGTGCGCTGCTTTAGCACAGCGCACACCAATAGAATGGGGGATGGCCCCATTACCTCCGCTGCCCTGCGTTTCCGACCATTTTTGGTGATCGCATGCGCTGAGATAAGGGTACATCAAAGCAATCACAGCACGCGCACAGGGTAGCGCGCATGAATCCCGCAACGTTGCGATTTTACTCCGTCGCGCGATTCCTAGTGGGGCCTAGCCCTTACATCCTTCTAAATTTGTGTCTGATGTGCAGGTATCCCTCTACTCCCGGATCTTCCGGGAGTCTCCCGCGAGACCACCCCGATCTCCCGCAACGGAGAGGAGTCCTGAACCTCCTCCCTGTTACACCCCCTTTATGTGTGTCACGCCCTACCACACCCCTAACCCTGCCTCCCACCCCCTAGTGTGTATGCCCTGCCCACTGTGTGACGCCAATGACGTCACAAAGTGTAGTCACGCCCCCTCACCCACCCTGCCTGGAAGGACGAAGAGGCAGGGTGGGATGTCTGGAAGTGCAAATAACATATTCTTATTGGTTGCAGGGCAGAAAGAACCGATCACGAACCGTAGCTGTAAATTACAGGATAAATCATACAATGTACAATATTCATTTAACCAGAATTGTTGACTCCAGTTAGGGAACTTGGTAGAAGCTGGTATTTATTCAACCATGTGTGAAATAATGACATGTCTGGTCTCACGTGTTTCAATAGAATGGATAGTGGTGGATCACTAATGTCGATCACTATTTAGCTCCTTTATAAATTTTGTTGGCTGTTACCACATACTGTATCTATCTGTTTTTAATAGTAATATGGCTACTAGTGTACCCTTTAGCTTTTAGCTATTATTCCAATTTACTTTGGGACAATCCCATCATACATTTTATTGTATCTTATTTATTTGCTGGCACCGTATCTGTTATGGCGCTGCCTGTTATAATAAAACCATAACAGAAAATCAGTTAGCCGTACAGCACCCTGGATATCTGCCTTTTTTCTTCTTAAAGCTTAAAGGGAATGCCCCATTTAAAACAAAAACTGGTCACTTATCAGTTACCTGCCCCAATTCCAACTGATATATTTAGCACATTTTTACATGTATTATACTAACCGAATATTTAAGGATAATTATCTCCCCTATTCTGGCAGAGGTAGCTGACTCCTCCCTCAATGCAATCAATCAAAGGCTATGACTGCTGACATCACAGCCAATGATTGACTGATTTCTCTTATACTGCCCCTCTGCACATGCTCAAAATCCTAAAAGCTCATATAGCAAGGGGTGGTGGCAACCTCTACCAGAAAGAGAATAGGGGCAATACTTATCATTAAATATCTGGAAATGCACGTACCGTAATAACATGCTAAAAATAGCAGTTGGGGATAGGGCAAATAAACGACGAGTGATCAGTTTTTTGGGTGGACATATCCTTTAATATTATAAAATTAAACCTCTAGAGGGCGACATTAGTGTTTCAGTGCCATTTTCTGTCGGGCCGATCCACAGTACTATCGGTCGGTCGGCCGAAAATATCTGCTGGTGTGGGGTGGCCGGCTGCGACCAACCTCGGTCGCCCATTCGTCTGAATTGAACGTGTCGGTAAATCACAACTGATCGTGCGGTCCCCTATTGCCGCAACCGACAGTCATTTGTACCGGCCGAGCGCTCGCAGCGAACGCTCGGTCGGGACAAAAAATCCTGCAGTGTGTACCCAGCCTTAGTGTGCCTTTATCTGCTCTGGGAATAACAAGGTTTTATTTTTTTTTTTTTCGGCTACAAAAGATTCTAAGATGAGGTTTTTAGAATTAACATAATTGTGAGGATGGATCCATACAGTACATCCGCTTAGAACCCTGCGAGTATTAATGATGGCACTTACATCGTTACCATAGGAACATGTTATAGAGAATTTCCCACAATGCTTTCTCTTTCCTTGGGTCCATTGACTATTGTGTGTCCTTGTGTAGGCAAAATATGTCCCCAGATGATTTATCCTGAAATATATTTTGCTATAGAAACGGTTTATCCATCTTGTTTATATCCTCGGCTTTCCCCCCCCACCTTTTTTTTATCCTTAACTGCAGCCATAAATATAAAGGATGGATGTGTTATAAACCTTTTGTTATTGTAATAGGTATTGTGTGTAGTAAAGAGAGAAAAAGATATTGTTTGTTTCATTCAAATGAGGGTTATGGACCCGTGGGGCTTGCGATCCGTTAGCGCGTGAGAATCGCAGAGCAGTGCATGCCGATGTGGGTGGAAAATTGCATGCCACTGCGTTTCTTTTTTTGCGTTCCGATTGCTGATTATTGTGCGCACAATAACGTTAATAATAAGACTTTCTAACTAACCCTTTCCAGCTTGATGAAAAGGACCGATATTTTTGGCAACCGATGAAATACTGTAATTACTGCTGTGAATAATTGTTTCCTACTGATTTTATTTTGGAAAATTCTTTGGTCTAAGTGATCAATCCTGACGGTCTTTAAAGGGAATGTCCAGCCCTTATAAAAAAAAAATGTAACATATTTGGCAGGACCCCCCAAAACCTAGGTTCTGTTTTGTTAAAATGTAATAATTCTGCTCCCAGCCAGAGAAATCACACTTACAAGATCGCGATCCACTGCGAAAAATCACTTTAGAACCCTGCGAGTATTGATGACGCCACTTACATCGTTACCATAGGAACATCTTATAGGGAATTTCCCACAATGCTTTCTCTTTTTCTATGAGTACATTGTACATCTTTTTTCTCTATCCCCTGAGTTAATAACACTGAGCGTGTATGAGTCAGTGGTTTGGGGATAAGGAGGAGTTTAAAAATTACTTGATTTCCCAACAATATTTCTCTGGTTAGGACGCTGCTGGGTTATAATCATAATGTATTATCAATCTGGTGTGGAGGGGGGACTTGAGAGGCGGAAAGTTGCACTTTAAACTTGAAAATTGTTGAATATAGTAAGTTAGGATATAGTATTTTTGAAAATGAAAAGAAAAGCTGTCGAACCTCATTTAGTTACCAATTCTGTTGTAAATGTGACATGAAATAAACATTGTGGCATTTACTGTTATTAGTGGTGGATCCTGACATGTGCTCCAACTAGCTGACGTTCCCGTTAGCCAATAGAACATTTGTACAGCTGGACACACTATGTTGGTTTTATGTGACATCATCTTGTACACATTAATGTTTGCTATGCCCCTTATCTCCTGCACTAGGGAGCTGTCACTTATGTGGAAGGAGCAGTCACTGTAACAGTCACTTTAACCCCTAGAGCTCCTGTTGATAACCCCCTTACAGCGAGTTTTTCGTTCAGCTATTCATTGATTATAGCTAAGCACTTGAGAACAGAATAAGTATTTATAAGAATAGTTAAGCCTACTGATTGTTTAAACACTTGATAAACTGAGAACATGGATTGGGGAAAAATCTACACTGAAAGAATAATTCCACCTTGTTTGTGTGCAAGAGCACATAATGGTTTGGTATCGGAGCCTGCCCCCTAGTGGAAGGTGTGAGGAGAGGACACAAAACTCATTGATAAGATTTAGGCTTCGTTCACACTAGATCACCTATTGTCCGTCTCTGGGCAGAAACGATGCAGCCCATTTAAAAAAAGTACTGCTGCATGCATTTCTGCCTGGAAACGGCCACGTTTTGATTAAAAATAGAGCAAAAATGGACCAAAACAGATGTAGCAGGTTAGTCCTACATCCGTCAACTAATAGGGTTTTGTGGTTTGGGGGGTGATTTCCCTATATAGAATTTTTCATTTGATGGATGAACAGGCCATTCCTGGGACTAGAATTTCCCCTGGTTTAGCCTATTTCATCTCATGTAAGCAAATCCTATCGGTAGCAAGGTGGGATTACTTGATTTGCTACTGATACACCTTATATTACTTCTTTATAGGGTAAATAACATTTATTTGGTTTTAGATTGATTAAGGCCTAGTGGGTACAATAAAATAGTGCTAGATAACATATCGGGCCTCTGAAATCAAGTTAACTAGTGGCAAACCCTCACCCAGCTTTCAGTGGTCTATATCGTCTCTAAACATCCACTTGAGGGGCTAATTTGAATCTTCTCTAAACATCATGATTTCAGCATTAGTTCACCTTAAATTTTTGAGATCTTGAGAAGGAAATGACCTAAGATAGAGTGGGGCAAGACGAGACCCTGTGATTCAAAGATACTGATAGACCAAAGCAACATCTCTATACCGAAATGTTTAATCTCTCTATGAATTTTTTTGTTTGGCTGAATTTCTAACGTGCATTCTAAATTCGATAAATCGTGAATTCATTGATTTGTTTTTTAAAATGTTCATTTATTTAATTTTCCCTTTTGATCTCTTAGGAGAAGAAGAAGCAGGCTTCCATTGGAGACCTGGAAACCCCTCCACAATTGGAGAAAGATATGTCTTCACCTGCACCTGCGGACAACTCACCTGCTCTGCTTCCAACAACAGACAATAAGTTCCCTGATCATTTTACAGAAATCCTGCTGAATGATGACAGTGGGATGCCGGATGGAAACCGTGTGGTTGATATTTCAAAAGGGATAAAGCAAAAAATCGGTACAGAGGGCAATGATTGGTCAGAAGAAGAAGAAAAGCCACATTTCTCCGTGAGTGAGGTGGAAGACTCTCTAGTGAATAGAACCAATGGGGTAAAGGCTGAGACACCTACAGAGGAACGTTATGAGATGTTAGAAAGTTTGAGAAGCGATGAAAAGCCCATGGATCCATCCGTACAAACATTACTAGATGTGCAGGAAGTGCGACCTTCAGTCTTAACTATGAAGGAACTCGGCTCGGCGAATCCTTCACTTTTCCTGGAAAACAAAGAGGTCCTAAAGCTGCCAAGGGTCAAGTATCCAGAACTGCCAGTTGAATGTTTCGATCAAAAAAGAGATGTCGCTACAATCAAGCCTCTTGCCCAAACCGAGAGGTTGTATCCTGAAATTCCCCAGCAGCCTAGGCCTCTTCCATTTACCAAGGACCAGCTAAAAATTTTTGAGCCATGTTCATGGGTGGAGAACGTGGCGGCCATCACAGAAGAATTCGAGAGCATTGCTCACCAGGACAGGCACGATTTTCACGAACTTCTAATGAATTACGCCAGGTGTAGAAAGCAGCTAATTCTGGCTGAAGCCAAGCTCCAGATCATGACGTCAGACTGGAAGAACTTAAAATCTAAAGTGTGGGACTTTAAAGAAGAACACATGACAGTCCAAGTGAGTAGAACTGTCAAACATGTAGGGGAAGGAACTGGGAAGAGGTTTTAGTAAAATTCTAGAAGGTTAATCCAAGATAAGGTTGTAAGTTTCCCCTGAACTTTAATAATCAGAGATTGGCTTCAGATGGTGTAAAGCTGGGTAGACCCTGCACAGATCTTTGAAAGATGACAGACAGGATGTGCAAGATCAGGGTACCCACAGTCCCAAACATTCTCTCTATACACAGCATATACACTGTATAGGAAGAACAGGGACTGTGTGTTTCCCACAATCGCAGGCAACTCCCTTTACTTTAGTGCAGGGAGACGTCCCCGGCCAAGTGAAATTTTCGGCCATTTCCGAATGACTAAGAGGACGTCTCTCAGCTTTCTATCTAATGCAGTGTTATGGTGTGGGGTGATTTACCAATATACAATTTTAGGGGTTGTACTTGGCCTTTAAAACAAAATGAACAACACACTGTTCTAATACTAATGTGGAAAGCACTGTTCTATTGGCAATCACAAATATAAGTGGCTTAAAGGTCAGATGCAACTAAATAAACAAATTACAAAGCTCCAAGAATTCACTAAATAAGCTGCACATGTCATACTGGGAGGTGCAAACCCAGCGATTAACTAGAATTAGAAATTCATGGTATAGGAAGGAGTTTTATTTGGATTTTATATATATCCTGTCAGAGCAGATCCAATCACCCCACACAACCAACATTATGGCAGTCAAATGTGGAGACAAAATGTTCTGATTGGATGTTTTAAAAAGAGAGGCACAGGGAGTCAATGCTTAAATCTATTTTGCATTTGTTTATTAAGTGATCATGTCCATGATACCAGCTTTTCTTATACTCATTATACTATTCATTACTATTCATTATTAATTATAAAACAAACCAGTCTTGTTATTGTAATCGGTAAGAACCGATGGGCAGGAAGACGTTAAAGGGAAAGTTCAGTGGAAAATATATTATTTTTAAAATTCTCAGTTTATATTATGTATATCTAGTTATTCTACAGATTCTCATCCATTTTGAAAAATCAGTCGAATTTATACCCTTTGCTGTTCCCTGCTTTTCACATTAGTGAGGTGACATTTCAGGTTCTAACGGTCTTTCTTCTTCCCAGAATTGAACCTTAAAGTAACAATACACCAGAAAAATCCCATACTATCAGGGTTATTCAATAAAAGTTCTTATGTTTAAATGGTGCTAATTTTGCCCCAACCAATCAGATGTTAGCTTTCAAATGTAAATAAGATCTGATTGTTTAGGCAAAATAGCACCATTTTAAACAATAAGAACATTTATTGAATCTCCCTATATATGTGTAAGAATGTGCTGCATTTCTACTGATCTAGAATCAGTTATATACATATAATTTGAAAAAAGGGAAATGTCCCATCTGATGGAACTCTGGATTTATCATCTTGATACCAATGTATTTTCCTGGTATTTAACAATCTGATCCAATCACCACCTCTAGTGTGGTTCGTGATTTTCTCCATCACTTTAACACTAAGGTCAGACACACCTTTAACTTGACAAATGGTAAAGGGTCTGCCCACTGGGCTGGTGGATCCGAACATTCAATTGCTCTGCGACTCCGTAGACTACGTCTTGTTGTGCCAAGATATTGCACTCCAATGGAATAGTAGACTTGTGCTCATAACCTGACTAGTTCTGCAATTTCTAACTCCACACCGTAGTCCCAGGGGGAGTGGTCACATTTATTAATGTACCCCAGTTTCTTGGAGGCGCAAACCAAGCTAGGAGATAGTATGCTCCCAAACAAACTTTATCTCCCATTCATGCAGCATTTCTCCTAGTTTATTATCAGCCTGTAGAATAGAAAAACGTTACGAACGATATTGCATATCTTTATACGCTTGGCTGTATTAGTTTGAAAACTGTTTAGTCTGTAAAGATCCCTTATTCTAATTGGCATACTTACTATATGCCGCATTATACTCCTATCTGGATACCCTCTTGAAAATCTGATGAACAATTTCTGCGGACCTAACAAACTGGCCATAGGAACACTCTTTTTTGATGGGAAGGATGACCGCTATCCGCTCTAAGTAGGGGATTACCTGAGGTTGGTTTTCTGTTAAAAGGGGTGGAGTTAGAATGCAGAACTTGTCAGGTTATAGAGACAAGTCATACTATTTCCATTGGAGTGCAAGGTTTGTCACATCCAAAATGTTGGACAAACAAGACGTACTCTACGGAGTCATATCATGAACATATCAGAGCAATTGAATGTTCTGATCCCACCAGCTCAGTGGGCAGACCCTTACCATTTGTCAAGTTAAGGGTGTGTCTGACTTAGTGTTAAAGTGATGGAGAAAATCACAGACCACACTTAGAGGTGGTGATTGGATCAGATTGTTAAATACCAGGAAATACATGGTATCAAGATGATAATCCAGAGTTCCATCAGATGGGACATTTCCCTTTGTTGTATAAGTGATAGAAAATCCCAACCACACTTAGGCAGGGTGCACACCATAATATGATTGGCCCGACATTTCTGTGTTTCAGTCAGTCAGGCCAAATTATTGTATGGGGACTCCGACCAATCGCTGACCGTTCCTCATCAGAATCAGACGAAAGCCACATCGGATGAGTCGGAAAACATGACCGACCGTGCGGTCCATAGATCATCGCGGGAACTGTCGGACGCAGATGCTTTTGCCGCTACCCACAGTCCTTCCTCTGTCTGACCATTCGAAAGTCTGGAACAGTCGTTCAGGAGAGAAGAATTGAAAGTGTGTCCAGGCTTATGTGGTGGTGATTGGATCAGATTGTTAATACCAGGAAATACATTGGATTTATCATCTTAATACCAGAGTCCATCAGCCTTAAATTCTAGATGGGACATTTCCCTGTTATTGAAATTATATGTATATAACTGTGATTCTAGATCTGTAGAAATGCAGCACGTTCTTACACATTTACAGGGTTATTCAATAAAATTTCTTATCATTAAAATGGTGCTAATTTTGCCCCACCAATCAGAACTTGTGTAACATTGAAAGCTAACATCTGATTGGTTGGGGATCAGCACCATTTTAAATGATAAGAACTTTTATTGAATAACCCCCATAGTGTGGGATTTTTCTAGTGTATTGTTACTTTAAGGTTTTTGGAGGTGTGTCACCTTATCTCTATAAGAGCACGCATGTATGTTTTCCTGGTTATGATAACAGGCGCATGTCCGAAACGTGTCGGGCAGCTACAGCCTGATATGATTTGTTTTTACCATGTTTGAATAAAATACACTATTTTTATCTGGACTAGAAGGTGCGAAACCATTTTGTTTTTGTCCTCCTTTAAAATACAGAATGGGCAGGTTAAGGTAGTAGGATGGAAAAATAATGCTCTTTTTTTCTTTAAAGTAGATGTATTTGCACTGAACTTCCCCTTAAAGCTGATTCAATGTTCATCAGAGGGACAAGCCCTTTAGGTACTTGGATCGTTACGTTAAAGGGTAGTCCACCCCCAGAATAAAAATCCATACATCAGAATTGGGGGCAGGCGCGTTCAATGGAGTGTCAGCCATTTGCTTGTGATGTCGCCATTATAGATAGATTTCTGCATTCTGGAAGAAAAACGCCATCTTGCAATAATGATGGCTGTCCTGTGGTGGAGAAGGTAAGTTTATTAGCTTCAGGGACTGGTGGGAGGTAACTATAATGATCTTAGTTTGGAGGGGTAGGAGGAGGTAAGTATAGATTTTAATTCTGGGGTCGGACATGTCCTTTAATTGTTTGCACTCTTTAAAGGACATGTTCAACATTAAAGTAAAAAACTAGTGACTTGGCGTTATCTGCCTGCGACCCCAATTGCTATTGTTACCAGTTTGTTATATGCATTATTAATTAGATATTAATGAGAAGTTTTATTTCTGTCTGTCAAAGGTTCTGCCCTCCTATCTGTTCAATGAGCTTTTTATAAGCTTGAGCATGTGCAGAGGCAGCAGGTGAAACGGCAGTCAATCATTGGTTTTGATGTCAGCAATCAGCCTTGATTGACTGCATGGCCATCTTAATCTGCCAGAATGGGGACAATAATAATCCTTAAATATATGGTTAGTAATGAGTAATAAAGTGCAAATACATATCGGTTGGGGGCAGATAACGGCAATTGACCATTTTTTGTGCCCTTTAATGAGTCAAAAATAATTTATTGCAATGTATTTTAACCTGTTTATTAATTTAATTAGCTTGGAGGCCGGCAGACAATTAAATGTTGTGGAACTTCCTTTTCCTTTTCTGTGCATTTTATTCCGGACTAAGTTGGTTTTTCACTGTCCAATCTGAGTGCCAGATTCGTTCCTCTTCACAGGGCCTTTGCGAAGATCAAGCAAAAGTAGTCGGGTACCATCATTTCCAGAGGGCGGAAGTGAATTTCTTCGTTGGCGGATCGAAGAGGTTTTGAGTTGAAATCTGACCACTTGCACAGACGTTTGCACTACACTCTATACGTCGGTGCTATCTCGCCTGCAGGTCGAATCTTACATATATGATTTAGTCAACAACTCCCCTTCCTGAGGTTGTGGCCGTTTACCCTCCAGATCACGGTAAATTCTGCTAGGGGTTAATGTTTCCTGCTGTAGTTTTTCAAAGACGAACATCTTTAGCTTTCAACGTTATAGACTGGTCAGGGATCTAGAGCTCTGCCTTAATTCAGCAATGACATTAATCTTCAGCAGCCAATTAGATGTTATCTACCGTTACCCAGTAAAAAGGTAACCTCTGATATTCTTGGCATGGGTACCCTCAACCATTTGCTGACGTGCTTTTACCATCTACTTACAAATTACAATCAACTAAAACATCTATAGATAGAAATACAGATGTATAATAACACAGAGAAACCGCTACGAGATTATTACAACTGACGCCATTTTCAAGTTATGGGGGTACCCAATCAATACCCAATCAATAGGGTAAAATACGGAGTTAGTGGCCCATGACGGTTCCTTCTAATGTATCCAAGGAGACATTGGATTCAGGTCCTTGTTCGGTTTAATTTTCCGCCGATCCCATCTCTCCACAAATTTTAAGTTGAAATCTGTGAAAAGATTAGAGTCTCAGGTTGAGGCTCTGATTGATTGGTTGGGTGCTCACATTGACTGTTATTTGACTTGACACATGCAGAATAATATGAGCTTGTTATGTATAGATACCGTTACCTTCTATCTGCATGTGGTTTTCTGTTACTTATACGGGAAAAATAGTCCATATTTGTCAATTCCTGGCATGGTATTAAAATGAAGCCATTTATAATGCAAAACCTACAAAGTGCAGAGCATTTCAGGTCCAAGTAGGGGTAAGTGCTGAAATAAGGTGGTCACTAGCACAGAGATCCAAGCACAAATTAATAGCTATTTCAAAGTAAAACAGGAAGTTCAGACCCCCCCTCCTGATTAACATGAGCCACCACCAATCAAATTAAAACAAAAGTTCACGACTCCACTGGGGATTCAAGTAGCTCAACGGGAAGTAGTCCAGCATGACAAATCCCCTTACTGCCCTAAGGGCCTATGTAGAGACAGAGGTTTAGCCAAGACATCTTTGATGTGTCATACATGGTCCAGATACAAATGCATTCATGTATTCTTCATACATGCTAAGCAAGTTTGAACACACATCAGGGTAAAATATGGAAACCAACACATATAACAAATGGTCTTCGATAATAATAGTATCATTAATGCGGTTATAGGCTTACCCACTGTGTCTCTAATAGCACAAATTCAGACGTATAATCTAAGAAAGGAAATTAGATATTGTGTAAATATAATGGCTTAATATTGATGTTCTCATTCAGCCCCGTAGGTTTATGGGGGGTTTTTCTGTTTTTTTTTGTGATGTCACCCTACTGGTAATGTGTGTGTAATGGCTTCCAGAACCAACTAGTTGAGTTGCGTAATGGTTCTGGCCTGTTCTGAAAAATGTCTGGCAAGTGTTGAGTAGGAATTTGGTTTTAAAATTCCACATGTACCCCTTGTGTTCCTTTATCCTATGGGCTTTGCCGCTAGGCCCCTGAGTTTAATATTTGGCTTTGCATGGATGCAATATCAAGTCACCTTTTATGGTAGAGGGACTGCACAGGGAAATGTGCCCACCTTTTCTTACCCAAGAACAGTGGTTTCTTCCGTAGTGCGGTATCAGAAATGTGATATTCTGCATTCCCGTTTTACCTTTGAAAGAGCTGTTTAATGGGTTTGGATCAAGGTGGTTTATCCAAAAAATGTCTTGTGTAATGCGATAGATACTATCAAGCATTCATTTCCAGTTTCTGCTCCCATCTATTTTTTCTTGCTTTTTTTTATTAGTTTATTACATACATTTGTAACCAGATTTAATGATAAGCTCTCTTCCGTTATTCAAAGGTGTCTGCCTCCTTCCTCTGCTCAATGAGCTTTTTATAAGCTTGAGCATGTGCAGAGGAGGCAGCAGGGGAAACAGCAGTCATTTATGGCTGTGTTGTCAGTTATCACACCTTGATTGACTGCCTAGTGGGAGGAGCCACCTCAAAATATATCGGTTGGGAGCAAATAACTCGTTTTTTTAAGGTGTGAAATGCCCTTTAATCTAGTATTGACTAGTAAGACAGGCATGTATTTTTAAAAAAAAAGGCACAACTAACAAACATAGTAAGATGCTACTCTGAAGGACCAGTTTACTTGGTAGAGACCTGTAGCTGCCACAGTCAACTGTTATATTTATCCTGGCAGGTCAGTGACTTTTCATGTCTTCTGGGTCTTTAGATTGTGTTCCGTAATCTTTTAGCCTCACATTGAAATCCTCGCCTGGTTGTTTTGAAGGCTCTCAGAGACTGGAGGGATCCCATTCAGATGTGGTCTTACTTAAAGAATGTATCAGTGTCCTGTTTGGTTTCACCAGGAGAATTATCGATGACACACAGTTCCAGAATGATGTCCTGATGTGGTTACAGAAGCTGGTAAGGCAGTGATCAGTGCGGAATCTGTTAAGTTGAAGCAGGTGGGGCGCGTTGCATGCTGCCATATTTCGTCTTTTTGTTAAGGGTAGTGCAGATAAAAACCTGGTCACTTACTTATTATGGGTTTAATAATAATGTTATGGAACTGGCTACATTGGCTTAGAGGTTTCTAAGTGGCTCTCATGTCAGACATTATTTGTGCACCCCTGTTGGTAAGATTCCATTGTTTGGACACAATGATTTTTACATATACTTGTAAAAGACATGAGAATATTCTGTAAATTATATTCTTATAAACACCTCTTAGTTAGTCTCTGTACAATTGGTGTTTAGCAATGTCACCAGGTCTCATGACTTACTAAATATGTATATCATGTCTCTTCTTTCCAGGTGTCCATCTTACTTAGAGTTGCCTTGTTTGGAGATCAGTTTTTGTATTGAACCATGTGCTACGGTGTCCCGCAGGGGTCAGTAAATGGGCTGCCACTTTTGTTCAGGTATGGACATGTTTATGTGATGGTGCTAGGTCTGATTGCAGGTTGCTTGCAGTGCACCTATTGGTTTAGAACATTTATGATATGTAATGGAATTGTTACATATGTGGAGCTCGGTAGTTGACTTAATGTAACTTTCCTTCATTGGACGTCCTTTTACTGTGTTTACTCTTAGGTCCGCATCCAAAACAATCCTTCAGGCGTCTTTCATTTTATGCAATTCTGGCTGTGTTAATGTGTCCTGTCCGGTACGTAATCAGATCCACTGCTATTATAACCTATTATTGGTCCAGGGCAGTTTATTTTAATGGCAGTGTTTCATTTTTCCACCTAAACTCTATAAATTGTAACCTCACAACTCTATTCTAATACAGACATGGCTTTTAACTATAACTATAATTTACTAAAAGGAGAATTACAGTTTGCAGAAACAGTTAAAATGAAAGATACTGGGACAGGGAAGTAGGATGGTACTTCAAACCTCCCAATATAATTTCTATAAGGAGCGGCAGCAAAAAGAAACTGCTTATGCCAGTCACTGAGTGCTTCAACACTATCTTTAAAGGGCATGTCCACCCCCAAAACTATAATCCCCCCCAGTATGGCCCCACCATGTAGTGTAGTGTAATCCTTACCTCACATCCAGCTCCATAGGGTTCTCCTGTAAACCCCCCCAAAGTCCCAAAAACTGCCCACCAGGAGGATAGCAGGGCTGCGCTGTACTTGCCTCCGGTGATATTTGCCATGCGTACTGCAGGTTCTCCCCTCCCTCCCCCTCCCTCCTCCCTTTTCCCTCCCTCTCCCCCCTCTCCTCCCGTCTACTATCCCTCCCCCTAGCATAAATCCCTCTTAATATTCTGCTCCCCCATGTCTCAGCCCCAACCGCATATTTTTATTTTCAAAAAGCTCCCCAAACTCTTACTTACCTCTCCTCTTTCCTCCGTGCACTGAATGACCGGCAGCCGCTTCCGTGATTGGCTGCCGCTCAGCCAATCACAGACGCGACTGCCGGTCCCGCCCCTCTGCTTGCATTCTCGCAAGCAGAGGGCCGGCAGTGCGGCGGAGGAAGAGGAGGAGGAGTAAGAGTTTGGGGGCTTTCTGAAAAAAACACATTTATGCGGTTGGGCTGGGAGACATGGGGGAACATCATATTTAAATGATTTCTAAGGGTGGACATACCCTTTAATATAGGAAGGCCCAGGACAATAACCTGGCAGATGAAAACTGTATCAGCTGTAGCTTCAACAAAAACATATTGGGAGGGTAGGAATAATCAACCAACTCCCTGCCCCAGACATTTTTAAAAAGTTACAGTTGTCTTTTAAATCTGTTATCGTTATCTGTGTCTTTTAAATCTTTTTATTTTTAGAACGAGCTGATTTTCTTTGCCATATAAAACCAGCCGAACGTAAAGGCTCTTCCTCAGGCAAAGAGTAGGAAACTGGACTTTGGTGATGAAGCAGGAGAAGAGGTGAGGTTCCCTACAGCAATATTTTTTAAAGGGAAACTAAACCTAATGCTGGCCATACACTAGGCAGACAATAGATCATTTACAAGCAATAGTTCTTCCTTGTGATTGCAAAAAAGATGGGGCTGGTGCGGTTCCTATTACCTACACTTTTGTCTATAGAATGACCTCTAATCTGTCCAATCTATAAGTAGTGTATGGCACCCCTAAGAGTTATAAAAGTTGTTCTTGGTATTGCTCACCTAGATCCATACCATGGAATTCAATCCTGATACTTTCAGGGAGTCTGAAGGTTGATTGGAAATGTATTGTAAGGTGGGAGCAGTGGGGGAAAAAAATCCAGAAGTTAGACTGGATGACGCTGGTTACTGAAACTATCTAGAGGCCTCTGGGACTGGTGTTTAACACCAAATTTAAAAATCTATATAGGTAAATCGCAACCCCAAACTACAATAGTTAGGCTAATTTGTTATGCAGCATATAATGCTCTCTCGCTTCCCTCTCAAAAGTTTCTGCCTCTTCTTCAAGCTCCCAAGATTTTGTACAAGCTTGCACGTGCCCAGAAGAGGCAGCTAGGGGGAAAGCATTCAGTCATTGGCTGTTACTTCCATAAATGACATGTATCTGTATACAAATTTGAGGGGTAAACCTGCCTAAACCACTATAAGAACTTTTATGCCTCGCCCTGATGATGTTACTGTTCCTGTTCCTGTTAATACCATTGGATGACGTTTCCTACTGTGACGTACATACCCCTGTACATTGACCTGGGAATCCTTTTACCCCCGTTAGTTATGTTCCCCAGGACGAGGATCCGGAGACAAGCTGGGTGTCTGCTGTAAGATGATCTTATTGCCCTTTTATCAGTTTCCATTTTATGACCTTTTTAAGAAACATCTTGGATTTAATTCCAGAGGTAAATGTAAACTCTTCCTTAATATTAACATATCTGTCTCCATAACTGCAAAAACATCTGAAAGACCAGTTCATGGTTCCGTCAGATATGTTTTATCACCCAGACAATATGAAAAGACGTCTCCATTGTTGGGACTTAAACTGGGGACTTTAACGTTCTGCCATCAGCATTTAGCTATGTTAGTTCTATACGTAGTAACATAGTATTGGAGGTTGTATAAAGACATATGTCCATCTAGTCCAACCTTTATACCCTACCTATAATGTCTGTATACAGTTACATAGAACATAGTATTGGGGGTTGTATAAAGACAAAGTCCATCTAGTCCAACCTTTATACCCTACCCATAATGTCTGTATAACGTTACATAGTAACATAGTATGGAGGGTTGTATAAAGACATACATCCATCTAGTCCAACCTTTATACCCTACCCATAATGTCGGTATACAAGTTACCACGTGGTCTGTGATTTTCTCCATCACTTTAACACTAAGGTCAGACACACCTTTAACTTGACAAATGGTAAAAGGGTTGCCCACTGGGCTGGTGGGATCAGAACATTCAATTGCTCTGCGACTCCGTAGACTACGTCTTGTTTGTCCAAGATATTGCACTCCAATGGAAATAGTATGACTTGTCTCTATAACCTGACTAGTTCTGCAATTTCTAACTCCACACCTGTATGTCCCAGGGGGAGTGAGTCACATTCTATTAATGTACCCCAGTTTCTTGGAGGCGCAAACCAAGCTAGGAGATAGTATGCTCCCCAAACAAACTTTATCTCCCATTTATGCAGCATTTCTCCTAGTTTATTATCAGCCTGTAGAATAGAAAAACGTTTACGAACGATATTGCATATCTTATACGCTTGGCTGTATTTAGTTTGAAAACTGTTTAGTCTGTAAAAGATCCCTTCTTTCTAATTGGCATACTTTACTATATGCCGCATTAATACTCCTATCTGGATACCCTCTTGAAAATCAAGATCTGATGAACAATTTCTGCGGACCCTAACAAACTGGCCCATAGGAACACCTCTTTTTTGTATGGGAAGGATGACCGCTATCCGCTCTAAGTAGGGGATTACCTGAGGTTGGTTTTCTGTAAAAAGGGGTGGAGTTAGAAATTGCAGAACTTGTCAGGTTATAGAGACAAGTCATACTATTTCCATTGGAGTGCAAGGTTTGTCACATCCAAAATGTTGGACAAACAAGACGTACTCTACGGAGTCATATCATTGAACATATCAGAGCAATTGAATGTTCTGATCCCACCAGCTCAGTGGGCAGACCCTTTACCATTTGTCAAGTTAAGGGTGTGTCTGACTGGCGAACCTCATTTAGTTACCAATTCTGTTGTAAATGTGACATGAAATAAACATTGTGGCATTTACTGTTATAGTGGTGGATCCTGAACATGTGCTCCAACTAGCTGACGTTCCCGTTAGCCAATAGAACTTGTACAGCTGGACACACTATGTTGGTTTTATGTGACATCATCTTGTACACATTAATGTTTGCTATGCCCCTATCTCCTGCACTAGGGAGCTGTCACTTATGTGGAAGGAGCAGTCACTGTAACAGTCACTTTAACCCCTAGAGCTCCTGTTGATAACCCCCTTACAGCGAGTTTTTCGTTCAGCTATTCATTGATTATAGCTAAGCACTTGAGACAGAATAAGTATTTATAAGAATAGTTGAAGCCACTGATTGTTTAAACACTTGATAAACGAGAACATGGATTGGGGAAAAACTACACTGAAAGAATAATTCCACCTTGTTTGTGTGCAAGAGCACATAATGGTTTGGTATCGGAGCCTGCCCCCTAGTGGAAGGTGTGAGGAGAGGACACAAAACTCATTGATAAGATTTAGGCTTCGTTCACACTAGATCACCTATTGTCCGTCTCTGGGCAGAAACATGCAGCCATTTAAAAAAAGTACTGCTGCATGCATTTCTGCCTGGAAACGGCCACGTTTTGATTAAAAATAGAGCAAAAATGGACCAAAACAGATGTAGCAGGTTAGTCCTACATCCGTCAACTAATAGGGTTTTGTGGTTTGGGGGGTGATTTCCCTATATAGAATTTTTCATTTGATGGATGAACAGGCCATTCCTGGGACTAGAATTCCCCTGGTTTAGCCTATTTCATCTATGTAAGCAAATCCTATCGGTAGCAAGGTGGGATTACTTGATTTGCTACTGATACACCTTATTTACTTCTTTAGGGTAAATAACATTTATTTGGTTTAGATTGATTAAGGCCTAGTGGGTACAATAAAATAGTGCTAGATACATATCGGGCCTCTAAATCAAGTTAACTAGTGGCAAACCCTCACCCGCTTTCAGTGTGCTATATCGTCTCTAAACATCCACTTGAGGGGCTAATTTGAATCTTCTCTAAACATCATGATTTTAGCATTAGTTCACCTTAAATTTTTGAGATCTTGAGAAGGAAATGACCTAGGATAGAGTGGGGAGACGAGACCCTGTGATTCAAAGATACTGATAGACCAAAGCAACATCTCTATAACCGAAATGTTTAATCTCTCTATGAATTTTTGTTTGGCTGAATTTCTAACGTGCATTCTAAATCGATAAATCGTGAATTCATTGATTTGTTTTTTAAAATGTTCTTATTTAATTTTCCCTTTTGATCTCTTAGAGAAGAAGAAGCAGCCTTCCATTGGAGACCTGGAAACCCCTCCACAATTGGAGAAAGATATGTCTTCACCGCACCTGCGGACAACTCACCTGCTCTGCTTCCAACACAGACAATAAGTTCCCTGACTATTTTACAGAAATCCTGCTGAATGATGACAGTGGGATGCCGGATGGAAACCGTGTGGTTGATATTTCAAAAGGATAGAGATAAAGCAAAATCGGTACAGAGGGCAAGATTGGTCAGAAGAAGAAGAAAAGCCACATTTCTCCTGAGTGAGGTGGAAGACTCTCTAGTATAGAACCAATGGGGTAAAGGCTGAGACACCTACAGAGGAACGTTATGAATGTTAGAATTTGAGAAGAGCGATGAAAAGCCCATGGATCCATCCGTACAAACATTACTAGATGTGCAGAAGTGCGACCTTCAGTCTTAACTATGAAGGAACTCGCTCGGCGAATCCTTCACTTTTCCTGGAAAACAAAGAGGTCCTAAACTGCCAAGGGTAAGTATCCAGAACTGGCCAGTTGAATGTTTCGATCAAAAAAGAGATGTCGCTACAATCAAGCCTCTTGCCCAACCGAGGGTTGTATCCTGAAATTCCCCAGCAGCCTAGGCCTCTTCCATTTACCAAGGACCAGCTAAAAATTTTTGAGCCATGTTCATGGGTGGAGAACGTGGCGGCCATCACAGAAGAGTTCGAGAGCATCGTCACCAGGACAGGCACGATTTTCACGAACTTCTATGAATTCGCCAGGTGTAGAAAGCAGCTAATTCTGGCTGAAGCCACTCCAGATCATGACGCAGACTGGAAGAACTTAAAATCTAAAGTGTGGGACTTTAAGAAGAACAAGACAGTCCAAGTGAGTAGAACTGTCAAACATGTAGGGGAAGGAACTGGGAAGAGGTTTTAGTAAAATTCTAGAAGGTTAATCCAAGATAAGGTTGTAAGTTTCCCCTGAACTTTAATAATCAGAGATTGGCTTCAGATGGTGTAAAGCTGGGTAGACCCTGCACAGATCTTTGAAAGATGACAGACAGGATGTGCAAGATCAGGGTACCCCAGTCCCAAACATTCTCTTATACACAGCATTACACTGTATAGGAAGAACAGGGACTGTTGTTTCCCACAATCGCAGCAACTCCCTTTACTTTAGTGCAGGGAGACGTCCCCGGCCAAGTGAAATTTTCGGCCATTTCCGAATGACTAAGAGGACGTCTCTCGCTTTCTTCTAATGCAGTGTTATGGTGTGGGGTGATTTACCAATATACAATTTAGGGGTTGTACTTGGCCTTTAAAACAAAAGAACAACACACTGTTCTAATACTAATGTGGAAAGCACTGTTCTATTGGCAATCACAAATATAAGTGGCTTAAAGGTCAGATGCTCTAAATAAACAAATTACAAAGCTCCAAGAATTCACTAAATAAGCGCCACTGTCATACTGGGAGGTGCAAACCAGCGATTAACTAGAATTAGAAATTCATGGTAGGAAGGAGTTTTATTTGGATTTATATATATCCTGTCAGAGCAGATCCAATCACCCCACACACCACCACATATGGCAGTCAATGTGGAGACAAAATGTTCTGATTGGATGTTTTAAAAAGAGAGGCACAGGGAGTCATGCTTAAATCTATTTTGCATTTGTTTATAGTGATCATGTCCATGATACCAGCTTTCTTATACTCTTATCTATTCATACTATTCATTATTAATTATAAAACAAACCAGTCTTGTTATTGTAATCGGTAAGAACCGATGGGCAGGAAGCGACTTAAAGGGAAAGTTCAGTGGAAAATATATTATTTTAAAATTCTCAGTTTATTTATGTATATCTAGTTTATTCTACAGATTCTCATCCATTTTGAAAAATCAGTCGAATTTATACCTTTGCTGTTCCCTGCTTTTCACATTAGTGAGGTGACATTTCAGGTTCTAACGGTCTTTCTTCTTCCCAGAATTGAACCTTAAAGTAACAATACACCAGAAAATCCCATACTATCAGGGTTATTCAATAAAAGTTCTTATTGTTTAAAATGGTGCTAATTTTGCCCCAACCAATCAGATGTTAGCTTTCAAATGTTAAATAAGATCTGATTGGTTAGGGCAAAATTAGCACCATTTGAAACAATAAGAACATTTATTGAATCTCCCTATATATGTGTAAGAATGTGCTGCATTTCTACTGATCTAGAATCACAGTTATATACATATAATTTGAATAAAAAGGGAAATGTCCCATCTGATGGAACTCTGGATTTATCATCTTGATACCAATGTATTTTCCTGGTATTTAACAATCTGATCCAATCACCACCTCTAAGTGTGGTCTGTGATTTTCTCCATCACTTTAACACTAAGGTCAGACACACCTTTAACTTGACAAATGGTAAAGGGTCTGCCCACTGGGCTGGTGGGATCAGAACATTCAATTGCTCTGCGACTCCGTAGACTACGTCTTTTTTTTGTCCAAGATATTGCACTCCAATGGAAATAGTATGACTTGTCTCTATAACCTGACTAGTTCTGCAATTTCTAACTCCACACCTGTATGCCCCAGGGGGAGTGAGTCACATTCTATTAATGTACCCCAGTTTCTTGAGGCGCAAACCAAGCTAGGAGAAGTATGCTCCCCAAACAAACTTTATCTCCCATTATGCACGCATTTCTCCTAGTTTATTATCAGCCTTGAGAATAGAAAAACGTTTACGAACGATATGCATATCTTATTATCGCTTGGCTGTATTTAGTTTGAAAACTGTTTAGTCTGTAAAAGATCCCTTTTTCTAATTGGCTAACTTTACTATATGCCGCATTAATACTCCTATCTGGATACCCTCTTGAAATCAATCTGATGAACAATTTCTGCGGACCCTAACAACTGGCCCATAGGAACACCTCTTTTTGTATGGGAAGGATGACCGCTATCCGCTCTAAGTAGGGGATTCCTGAGGTTGGTTTTCTGTAAAAAGGGGTGGAGTTAGAAATTGCAGAACTTGTCAGGTTATAGAGACAAGTCATACTATTTCCATTGGAGTGCAAGGTTTGTCACATCCAAAATGTTGGACAAACAAGACGTACTCTACGGAGTCATATCATTGAACATATCAGAGCAATTGAATGTTCTGATCCCACCAGCTCAGTGGGCAGACCCTTTACCATTTGTCAAGTTAAGGGTGTGTCTGACCTTAGTGTTAAAGTGATGGAGAAAATCACAGACCACACTTAGAGGTGGTGATTGGATCAGATTGTTAAATACCAGGAAAATACATTGGTATCAAGATGATAAATCCAGAGTTCCATCAGATGGGACATTTCCCTTTTTGTTAAAGTGATAGAGAAAATCACAACCACACTTAGGCAGGGTGCACACCATAATATGTTTTGGCCCGACTGACATTTCTGTGTTTCAGTCAGTCGGGCCAAATTATTGTATGGGGACTCCGACCAATCGCTGACCGTTCCTTCATCAGAATCAGACGAAAGCACAATCGGATGAGTCGGAAAACCATGACCGACCGTACGGTCCATAGATCATCGCGGTAACTGTCGGACGCAGATGCTTTTGCCGCTACCCACAGTCCTTCCTCCTGTCTGACCATTCGAAAGTCTGGAACGGTCGTTCAGGAGGAAGAATTGTAACATGTGTACCAGGCTTATGTGGTGGTGATTGGATCAGATTGTTAAATACCAGGGAAATACATTGGATTTATCATCTTAATACCAGAGTCCCATCAGCCTTAAATGCTAGATGGGACATTTCCCTTGTTATTGAAATTATATGTATATAACTGTGATTCTAGATCTGTAGAAATGCAGCACGTTCTTACACATTTACAGGGTTATTGAATAAAATTTCTTATCATTTAAAATGGTGCTAATTTTGCCCCAACCAATCAGAACTTGTGTAACATTTGACTTTAAGGTTTTTGGGGGTGTGTCACCTTATCTCTATAAGAGCACGCATGTATGTTTTCCTGGTTATGATAACCAGGCGCATGCCCGAAACGTGTCGGGCAGATACAGCCTGATATGATTTGTTTTTACCATGTTTGAATAAAATACACTATTTTTATCTGGACTAGAAGGTGCGAAACCATTTTCGTTTTTGTCCTCCTTTAAAATACAGAATGGGCAGGTTAAGGTCATTAGGATGGAAAAATACTGCTCTTTTTTTCTTTAAAGTAGATGCATTTGCACTGAACTTCCCCTTTAAAGCTGATTCAATGTTCATCAGAGGGACAAGCCCTTTAGGTACTTGGATCTGTTACGTTAAAGGGTATGTCCACCCCCAGAATAAAAATCCATACATCAGAATTGGGGAGGCACGGTTCAATGGAGTGTCAGCCATTTGCTGTGATGTCGCCATTATAGATAGATTTCTGCATTCTGGAAGAAAACCGCCATCTTGCAATAATGATGGCTGTCCTGTGGTGGAGAAAGGTAAGTATTATTAGCTTCAGGGACTGGTGGGAAGGTAACTATAATGATCTCTTAGTTTGGAGGGGTAGGGAAGGTAAGTATAGATTTTAATTCTGGGGTCGGACATGTCCTTTAATTGTTTGCACTCTTTAAAGGACATGTTCAACATTAAAGTAAAAAACTAGTGACTTGGCGTTATCTGCCTGCGACCCCAATTGCTATTGTTACCAGTTTGTTATATGCATTATTAATTAGATATTTAATGAGAAGTTCTATTTCTGTTTGTCAAAGGTTCTGCCTCCTCTATCTGTTCAATGAGCTTTTTATAAGCTTGAGCATGTGCAGAGGCAGCAGGTGAAACAGCAGTCAATCATTGGTTGTGATGTCAGCAATCAGCCTTGATTGACTGCATGGCCAGCTTACTCTGCCAGAATGGGGACAATAATAATCCTTAAATATATGGTTAGTAATGCAGGTAATAGAGTGCAAATACATATCGGTTGGGGGCAGAAAACTGGCAATTGACCATTTTTTTTGTGCCCTTTAATGAGTCAAAAATAATTTATTGCAATGTATTTTAACCTGTTTTATTAATTTAATTAGCTTGGAGGCCGGCAGACAATTAACTGTTGTGGAACTTCCTTTTTCCTTTTCTGTGCATTTTAATTCCGGGACTAAGTTGGCTTTTCACTGTCCGATCTGAGTGCCAGATTCTGTTCCTCTTCACAGGGCCTTTGCGAAGATCAAGCAAAAGTAGTCGGGTACCATCACTTCCAGAGGGCGGAAGTGAATTCTTCTGCGTTGGCGGATCTGAAGAGGCTTTTTGAGTTGAAATCTGACCACTTGCATCAGACGTTTGCACTACACTCCTATACGTCGGTGCTATCTCGCCTGCAGGTCGAATCTTACATATATGATTTAGTCAACAACTCCCCATTCCTGAGGTCTGTGGCCGTTTACCCTCCAGATCACGGTAAATTCTGCTAGGGGTTAATGTTTCCTGCTGTAGTTTTTCAAAGACGAACATCTTTTAGCTTTCAACGTTATAGACTGCTCAGGGATCTAGAGATCTGCCCTTAATTCAGCAATGACATTAATCTTCAGCAGCCAATTAGATGTTATCTACAGTTACCCAGTAAAAAGGTAACCTCTGATATTCTTGGCATGGGTACCCTCAACCATTTGCTGACGTGCTTTTACCATCTACTTACAAATTACAATCAAACTAATAACATCTATAGAAATAGAAATACAGATGTATTAATAACACAGAGAAACCGCTACGAGATTATTACAACTGACGCCATTTTCCAAGTTAATGGGTGTACCCAATCAATACCCAATCAATAGGGTAAAATATGGAGTTAGTGGCCCATGACGGTTCCTTCTAATGTATCCAAGGAGACATTGGATTCAGGTCCTTGTTCAGTTTAATTTTCCGCCGATCCCATCTCTCCACAAATTTTAAGTTGAAATCTGTGAAAAGATTAGAGTCTCCAGGTTTGAGGCTCTGATTGATTGGTTGGGTGCTCACATTGACTGTTATTTTGACTTGACACATGCAGAATAATATGAGCTTGTTATGTATAGATACACGTTACCCTTCTATCTGCTTGTGGTTTTCTCTGTTACTTATACAGGGAAAAATAGTCCATATTTTGTCAATTCCTGGCATGGTATTTAAAATGAAGCCATTTATAATGCAAAACATACAAAGTGCAGAGCATTTCAGGTCCAAGTAGGGGTAAGTGCTGAAATAAAGGTGGATCACTAGCACAGAGATCCAAGCACAAATTAATAGCTATTTCAAAGGTAAAACAGGAAGTTCAGACCCCCCCCCCTCCTGATTAACATGAGCCACCACCAATCAAAATTAAAACAAAAGTTCACGACTCCACTGGGGATTCAAGTAGCTCAACGGAAAGTAGTCCAGCATGACAAATCCCCTTACTGCCCCTAAGGGCCTATGTAGAGACAGAGGTTTAGCCAAGACATCTTTGATGTGTCATACATGGTCCCAGATACAAATGCATTCATGTATTCTTTCATACATGCTAAGCAAGTATGACACACACATCAGGGTAAAATATGGAAACCAACACATATAACAAATGGTCTGCGATAATTAATAGTATCATTAATGCGGTTATAGGCTTACCCACTGTGTCTCTAATAGCACAAATTCAGACGTATAATCTAAAAAAGGAAATAAAGATATTGTGTAAATATAATGGCTTAATATTAATGTTCTCATTCAGCCCCATAGGTTTCTGGTTTCTTTCTGTTTTTTTGTGATGTCACCCCTACTGGTATGTGGTGTAATGGCTTCCAGAACCAACTAGTTGAGTTGCGTAATGGTTCTGGCCCTGTTCTGAAAAATGTCTGGCAAGTGTCTGAGTAGGAATTTGGTTTAAAATTCCACATGTACCCCTTGTGTTCCTTTATCCTATGGGCTTTGCCGCTAGGCCCCTGAGTTTAATATTATGGCTTTGCATGGATGCAATATCAAGTCACCTTTTATGGTAGAGGGACCGCACAGGGAAATGTGCCCACCTTTTTCTTACCCAAGGACAGTGGTTTCTTCCGTAGTGCGGTATCAGAAATGTGATATTCTGCATTTCCCGTTTTACCTTTGAAAGAGCTGTTTAATGGTGTTTGGATCAAGGGCTGGTTTATCCAAAATATGTCTTGTGTAATGCGATAGATACTATCAAGCATTCATTTCCAGTTTCTCTGCCTCCATCTATTTTTTCTTTGCTTTTTTTTTATTAGTTTATTACATACATTTGTAACCAGATTTAATGATAAGCTCTCTTCCGTTATTTCAAAGGTGTCTGCCTCCTCCCTCTGCTCAATGAGCTTTTTATAAGCTTGAGCATGTGCAGAGGAGGCAGCAGGGGAAACAGCAGTCATTTATTGGCTGTGTTGTCAGTTATCACACCCTTGATTGACTGCCTAGTGGGAGGAGCCACCTCAAAATATATCGGTTGGGAGCAAATAACTCGTTTTTTTAAGGGTGCAAATGCCCTTTAATCTAGTATTGACTAGTAAGACAGGCATGTATTTTTTTAAAAAAAGGCACAACTAACAAACATAGTAAGATGCTACTCTGTAAGGACCAGTTTACTTGGTAGAGACCTGTAGCTGCCACAGTCAACTGTATATTTATCCTGGCAGGTCAGTGACTTTTCATGTCTTCTGGGTCTTTAGATTGTGTTCCGTAATTCTTTAGCCTCACATTGAAATCTCCTGCCTGGTTGTTTTTAAGGCTCTCAGAGACTGGAGGGATCCCATTCAGATGTGGTCTTACTTAAAGAATGTATCAGTGTCCTGTTTGGTTTCACCAGGAGAATTATCGATGACACACAGTTCCAGAATGATGTCCTGATGTGGTTACAGAAGCTGGTAAGGCAGTGATCAGTGCGGAATACTGTTAAGTTGAAGCAGGTGGGGCGCGTTGCATGCTGCCATATTTCGTCTTTTTGTTAATGGTTAGTGCAGATAAAAACCTGGTCACTTACTTTATTATGGGTTTAATAATAATGTCTATGGAACTGGCTACATTGGCTCCTAGAGGTTTCTAAGTGGCTCCTAATGTCAGACATTATTTGTGCACCCCTGTTGGTAAGATTCCATTGTTTGGACACAATGATTTTTACATATACTTGTAAAAGACATGAGAATATTCTGTAAATTATATTCTTATAAACACCTCTTAGTTAGTTCATCTGTTACAATTGGTGTTTAGCAATGTCACCAGGTCTCATGACTGAAATATGTATATCATGTCTCTTTCTTCCAGGTGTCCATCTTACTTAGAGTTGCCTTGTTTGGAGATCAGCTTTTTGTATTGAACCATGTGCTACGGTGTCCCGCAGGGGTCAGTAAATGGGCTGCACCTTTTGTTCAGGTATGGACATGTTTAATGTGATGGTGCTAGTGTCTGATTGCAGGTTGCTTGCAGTGCACCTATTGGTTTAGAACATTTATGATATGTAATGGAATAGTTACATATGTGGAGCTCGGTAGTTGACATTAATGTAACTTTCCTTTCATTGGATGTCCTTTTACTGTGTTTACTCTTAGGTCCGCATCCAAAACAATCCTTCAGGCGTCTTTCATTTTATGCAACTTCTGGCTGTGTTAATGTGTCCTGTCCGGTACGTAATCAGATCCACTGCTATTATAACCTATTATTGGTCCAGGGCAGTTTTATTTTAATGGCAGTGTTTCATTTTTCCACCTAAACTCTATAGATTGTAACCTCACCAACTCTATTCTAATACAGACATGGCTTTTAACTATAACTATAATTTACTAAAAGGACAATTACAGTTTGCAGAAACAGTTAAAATGAAAAGTACCTGGGACAGGGAGGTAGGATTGGTACTTTCAAACCTCCCAATATAATTTCTATAAGGAGCGGCAGCACAAAGAAAACTGCTTATGCCAGTCTACTGAGTGCTTCAACACTATCTTTAAAGGGCATGTCCACCCCCAAAACTATAATCCCCCCCAGTAATGGCCCCACCATGTAGTGTAGTGTAATCCTTACCTCACATCCCAGCTCCATAGGGTTCTCCTGTAAACCCCCCCCCCAACGTCCCCAAAACTGCCCACCAGGAGGATAGCAGTGGCTCTGCCATGCGTACTGCAGCCTCCTCCCCCCCCTCCCCCTCCCTTTCCCTCCCTCTCCCTCCCGTTCTACTATCCCTCCCCCTAGCATAAATCCCTCTTAATATCTGCTCCCCCACTGTCCCCAGCCCCAACCGCATATTTTTTATTTTCAAAAAGCTCCCCAAACTCTTACTTACCTCTCCTCTTTCCTCCGCTGCACTGAATGACCGGCAGCCGCGTCCGTGATTGGCTGCCGCTCAGCCAATCACAGACGCGACTACCGGTCCCGCCCCTCTGCTTGCATTCTCGCAAGCAGAGGGCCGGCAGTGCGGCGGAGGAACGAGGGGAGGTAAGTAAGAGTTTGGGGGGCTTTCTGAAAAAAACATTTATGCGGTTGGGGCTGGGAGACATGGGGGAACATCATATTAAAAATGATTTCTAAGGGTGGACATACCCTTTAATATAGGAAGGCCCAGGACAATAACCTGGCAGATGAAAACTGTATCAGCTGTAGCTTCAACAAAACAATATTGGGAGGTAGGAATAATCAATCCAACCTCCCTGCCCCAGATCATTTTAAAAAAAGTTACAGTTGTCTTTTAAATCTGTTATCGTTATCTGTGTCTTTTAAATCTTTTTATTTTTAGAAATCGAGCTGATTTTCTTTGCCATATAAAACCAGCCGAACGTAAAGGCTCTTCCTCAGGCAAAGAGTCAGGAAACTGGACTTTGGTGGATGAAGCAGGAGAAGAGGTGAGGTTCCCTACAGCAAATATTTTTTAAAGGGAAACTAAACCTAATGCTGGCCATACACTAGGCAGACAATAGATCATTTTACAAGCAATAGTTCTTTCCTTGTGATTGCAAAAAAGATGGGGCTGGTGCGGTTCCTATTTACCTTACACTTTTGTCTATAGACTGACCTCTAATCTGTCCAATATCTAAGTAGTGTATGGGCACCCTAAGAGTTATAAAAGTTGTTCTTGGTATTGCTCACCTAGATCCATACCATGGAATTCAATCCTGATACTTACAGGGAGTCTGAAGGTTGATTGGAAATGTATTGTAAGGTGGAGCAGTGGGGGAAAAAAATCCAGAAGTTAGACTGGGATGACGCTGGTTACTGAAACTATCTAGAGGCCTCTGGGAACTGGTGTTTAACACCAAATTTAAAAATCTATATAGGTAAATCGCAACCCCAAACTACAATAGTTAGGCTAATTTGTTATGCAGCAATATAATGCTCTCTCGCTTCCCTCTCAAAAGTTTCTGCCTCTTCTTCAAGCTCTCCAAGATTTTGTACAAGCTTGCACGTGCCCAGAAGAGGCAGCTAGGGGGAAAGCATTCAGTCATTGGCTGTTACTTCCATAACTGACATGTATCTGTATACAATTTTGAGGGGTAAACCTGCCCTTTAAACCACTATAAGAACTTTTATTGCCTCGCCCTGATGATGTTACCTGTTCCTGTTCCTGTTAATACCATTGGATGACGTTTCCTACTGTGACGTACATACCCCTGTACATTGACCTGGGAATTCCTTTTACCCCCGTATGTTATGTTTCCCCAGGACGAGGATCCGGAGACAAGCTGGGTGCTGCTGTCTGAAGATGATCTTATTGCCTTTTTATCTCAGTTTCCATTTTATGACCTTTTTAAGAACATCCTTGGATTTAATTCCAGAGGTAAATGTAATAAACTTTTACTCTAATATTAACAATTCTGTCTCCATAACTGCAAAAAAATGAAAGACCAGTTCATGGTTCGGATATGTTTATCACCCAGACAATATGAAAAGACTCTCCATTGTTGGGACTTAAACTGGGGACAATTTACGTTCTGCCAATCAGCATTAGCTATGTTTAGTTCATACTGATAGTAACATAGTATTGGAGGTTGTATAAAGACATCCATCTAGGTCCAACCTTTATACCCTACCCATAATGTCTGTATAACAGTTACATAGTAACATGTATGGAGGTTGTATAAAGACAACATCCATCTAGTCCAACCTTTATACCCTACCCTAATGTCGTTATAACAGTTACATAATAACATAGTATGGAGGTTGTATAAAGACATACTCCATCTAGTCCAACCTTTATACCCTACCCATTATGTCTGTATAACAGTTACATAGTAACATAGTATTGGAGGTTGTATAAAGACATACGTCCATCAGTCCAACCTTTATATCCTACCCATAATGTCTGTAACAGTTACATAGTAACATAGTATGGAGGTGTATAAAGACATACGTCCATCTAGTCCAACCTTTAACCCTACCATAATGGTGTATACAGTTACATAGTCACAGTATTGGAGGTTGATAAAGACATACGTCCATCTAGTCCAACTTTATACCCTACCCATAATGCTGTATAACAGTTACATAGTAACATGTATTGGGGTGTATAAAGACATACGCCATCAGTCCAACCTTTATACCCTACCCATAATGTCTGTATAACAGGTACTTAGTATAAAGATGGAGAGTGTATAAAGACATACGTCCACTAGTCCAACTTTATACCCTACACCATAATGTCTGTAATAACAGTTACATAGTAACAAGTATTGGAGGTTGTTTAAAGACATTACGTCCATTAGTCGGTGTAATGCGATAGATACATCAAGCATTCATTTCCCGTTTTCTCTGCTCATCTATTTTTTTCTTTGCTTTTTTTTATTAGTTATTACATACATTTGTAACCAGATTTAATGATAAGCTCTCTTCCGTTATTTCAAAGGTGTCTGCCTCCCTCCTCTGCTCAATGAGCTTTTTATAAGCTTGAGCATGTGCAGAGGAGCAGCAGAAGAGGGGAAACAGCAGTCATTATTGGCTGTGTTGTCAGTTATCACACCTTGATTGACTGCCAGTGGGAGGAGAGCCACCTCAAAATATATCGGTTGGGAGCAAATAACTCGTTTTTTTAAGGGTGGAAATGCCCTTTAATCTAGTATTGACTAGTAAGACAGGCATGTATTTTTAAAAAAAAAGGCACAACTAACAAACATAGTAAGATGCTACTCTGTAAGGACCAGTTTACTTGGTAGAGACCTGTAGCTGCCACAGTCAACTGTATATTTATCCTGGCAGGTCAGTGACTTTTCATGTCTTTGGGTCTTTAGATTGTGTTCCGTAATTCTTTAGCCTCACATTGAAATCTCTGCCTGGTTGTTTTGAAGGCTCTCAGAGACTGGAGGATCCCATTCAGATGTGGTCTTACTTAAAGAATGTATTCAGTGTCCTGTTTGGTTTCACCAAGAGAATTATCGATGACACACAGTTCCAGAATGATGTCCTGATGTGGTTACAGAAGCTGTAAGGAGTGATCAGTGCGGAATACTGTTAAGTTGAAGCGGGGGGCGCGTTGCATGCTGCCATATTTCGTCTTTTTGTTAATGGTTAGTGCAGATAAAAACCTGGTCACTTACTTTATTATGGGTTTAATAATAATATGGAACTGGCTACATTGGCTCCTAGAGGTTTCTAAGTGGCTCCTAATGTCAGACATTATTTGTGCACCCCTGTTGGTAAGATTCCATTGTTGGACACAATGATTTTTACATATACTTGTAAAAGACATGAGAATATTCTGTAAATTATATTCTTATAAACACCTCTTAGTAGTTCATCTGTTACAATGTGTGTTTAGCAATGTCACCAGGTCTCATGACTTACTGAAATATGTATATCATGTCTCTTTCTTCCAGGTGCCATCTTACTTAGAGTTGCCTTGTTTGGAGATCAGCTTTTTGTATTGAACCATGTGCTACGGTGTCCCGCAGGGGTCAGTAAATGGGCTGCACCTTTTGTTCAGGTATGGACATGTTTAATGTGATGGTGCTAGTGTCTGATTGCAGGTTGCTTGCAGTGCAACTATGGTTTAGAAACATTTATGATATGTAATGGAATTGTTACAATGTGGAGCTCGGTAGTTGACATTAATGTAACTTTCCTTTCATTGGACGTCCTTTTACTGTGTTTACTCTTAGGTCCGCATCCAAACAATCCTTCAGGCGTCTTTCATTTTATGCAACTTCTGGCTGTGTTAATGTGTCCTGTCCGGTACGTAATCAGATCCACTGCTATATAACCTATTATTGGTCCAGGGCAGTTTTATTTTAATGGCAGTGTTCATTTTTCCACCTAAACTCTATAAATTGTAACCTCACCAATCTATTCTAATAAGAAATGGCTTTTAACTATAACATAATTTACTAAAAGGAGAATTACAGTTTGCAGAAACAGTTAAAATGAAAAGTACCTGGGACAGGGAGGTAGGATTGGGATACTTCAAACCTCCCAATATAATTTCTATAAGGAGCGGCAGCACAAAAAAACTGCTTATGCCAGTCTACTGAGTGCTCAACACTATCTTTAAAGGGCATGTCCACCCCCAAAAAATATATCCCCCCAAGTAATGGCCCCACCATGTAGTGTAGTGTAATCCTTACCTCACATCCCAGCTCCATAGGGTTCTCCTGTAAACCCCCCCCCCCAAAGTCTCCCAAAAACTGCCCACAGGAGGATAGCAGGGCTCTGCCTGCTACCTTGCCTCCGGTAGATATTTGCCATGCGTACTGCAGGCTTCTTCCCCCCTCCCTCCCCTCCCTCCCCCTCCCTTTCCCTCCCTCTCCCTCCCTCTCCCTCCCGTTCTACTATCCCTCCCCTAGCATAAATCCTCTTAATATTCTGCTCCCCATGTCTCCCAGCCCCAACCGCATATTTTTTATTTTCAAAAGCTCCCCAAACTCTTACTTACCTCTCCTCTTTCCTCCGCTGCACTGAATGACCGGCAGCCGCTTCGTGATTGGCTGCCGCTCAGCCAATCACAGAGCGATGCCGGTCCCGCCCTCCTGCTTGCATTCTCGCAAGCAGAGGGCCGGCAGTGCGGCGGAGGAACGAGGGGAGGTAAGTAAGAGTTTGGGGGGCTTTCTGAAAAAAACATTTTTGCGGTTGGGGCGGGAGACATGGGGGAACATCATATTAAAAATGATTTCTAAGGGTGGACATACCCTTTAATATAGGAAGGCCCAGGACAATAACCTGGGCAATGAAAACTGTATCAGTCTGTAGCTTCAACAAAACAATATTGGGAGGTAGGAATAATCAATCCAACCTCCCTGCCCCAGATCATTTTTTAAAAAGTTACAGTTGTCTTTAATCTGTTATCGTTATCTGTGTCTTTTAAATCTTTTATTTTTAGAAATCGGCTGATTTCTTTGCCATATAAAACCAGCCGAAACGTAAAGGCTCTTCCTCAGGCAAAGAGTCAGGAAACTGGACTTTGGTGGATGAAGCAGGAGAAGAGGTGAGGTTCCTACAGCAAATTTTAAAGGGAAACTAAACCTAATGCTGGCCATACACTAGGCAGACAATAGATCATTTTACAAGCAATAGTTCTTTCCTTGTGATTGCAAAAAAGATGGGGCTGGTGCGGTCTATTTACCTTACACTTTTGTCTATAGACTGACCTCTAATCTGTCCAATATCTAAGTAGTGTATGGGCACCCTAAGAGTTATAAAAGTGTTCTTGGTATTGCCCCACTAGATCCTACCATGGAATTCAATCTGATACTTACAGGGAGTCTGAAGGTTGATTGGAAATGTATTGTAAGGTGGAGCAGTGGGGGAAAAAAATCCAGAAGTTAGACTGGGATGACGCTGGTACTGAAACTATCTAGAGGCCTCTGGGAACTGGTGTAACACCAAATTAAAAATCTAATAGGTAAATCGCAACCCCAAACTACAATATGTTAGGCTAATTTGTTATGCAGCAATATAATGCTCTCTCGCTTCCCTCTCAAAAGTTTCTGCCTTTCTTCAAGCTCTCCAAGATTTTGTACAAGCTTGCACGTGCCCAGAAGAGGCAGTAGGGGGAAAGCATTCAGTCATTGGCTGTTAACTTCCATAACTGACATGTATCTGTATACACATTTTGAGGGGTAAACCCTGCCCTTTAAACACTATAAGAACTTTATTGCCTCGCCCTGATGATTGTTACCTGTTCCTGTTCCTGTTAATACCATTGGATGACGTTTCTACTGTGACGTACATACCCCTGTACATTGACCTGGGAATTCCTTTACCCCCGTATGTTGTTCCCCAGGACGAGGATCCGGAGACAAGCTGGGTGCTGCTGTCTGAAGGATCTTATTGCCTTTTATCTCAGTTTCCATTTTATGACCTTTTTAAGAACATCCTTGGATTTAATTCCAGAGGTAAATGTAATAACTCTACTCTAATATTAACAATATCTGTCTCCATAACTGCAAAAACAATCTGAAAGACCAGTTCATGGTTCCAGATATGTTATCACCCAGACAATATGAAAAGACGTCTCCATTGTTGGGACTTAAACTGGGGAAAATTAACGTTTGCCAATCAGCATTTAGCTATGTTTAGTTTCTAGTAGTAACATAGTATTGGAGGTTGTATAAAGACATATGTCCATCTAGAACCTTATACCCTACTCTATAATGTCTGTATAACAGTTACATAGTAACATAGTATTGGGGGTTGTATAAAGACATACGTCCATCTAGTCCAACCTTTATACCCTACCCATAATGTCTGTATAACAGTACATAGTAACATAGTATTGGAGGTTGTATAAAGACATACATCCATCTAGTCCAACCTTTATACCCTACCCATAATGTCTGTATAACAGTTACATAGTAACATAGTATTGGAGGTTGTTATAAAGACATACGTCCATCCAGTCCAACCTTTATACCCTACCCATAATGTTCTGTATAACAGTTACATAGTAACATAGTATTGGAGGTTGTATAAGAACATACGTCCATCTAGTCCAACCTTTATACCCTACCCATAATGTCTGTATACAGTTACATAGTAACATAGTATGGAGGTTGTAAAAGACATACGTCCATCCAGTCCAACCTTTATACCTACCCATAAGTCTGTATAACAGTTACATAGTAACCTAGTATTGGAGGTTGTATAAAGACATACGTCCATCTAGTCCAACCTTTATACCCTACCCATAATGTCTGTATAACAGTTACATGTAACATAGTATTGGAGATTATATAAAGACCTACATCCATCTAGTCAACCTTTATACCCTAACATAATGTCTGTATAACAGTTGCATAGTAAAATAGTTTTGGAGGTTGTATAAAGACATAGTCCATCTAGTCCATTGTAAAGGCAAGAACAGCTCCTGTAACTTTCTATGCAGGTTAACACTGGTTACTATCCACAATTGCAGAATTTGGATCTAAATTAGGACTTGACCTGAGTATAAGTAGAGGTTAGGTTTTCAGGCTAATTTTAAATCTTGAAAAATTCGACTTATACTCGAGTATATACGGTCAATCCTGTCATAGTAAATCAGTCTGCACAGATATCTAGTAAGATATCAGAAGACCTGGCTGGAAACAGAGGGGTATGGTATAATGCTGGTAAAGGGAGGATTTCTCAATGGCGCTAAGGCCATGTGTCCCACTTCCTTATACTCCACTCCACCAGTCAACGTGCAGGTACTCCCGATGTCTTGCCCCATTGCGTCATCCCCTGCAGAGCATATGTCAATCAATAAACGGGAACACTTTCACCATTCTCACAGTAAAGAAACCTTTTCTAACTTGAAGATGAAACTTCTTTTCTTCCAATCTTAAAGGGCAGTCCACTGTGAAAATGAACTTTAGGAAAGGTAGGTACAAAACACAGAATACAGACAAGAGTGTGACACAACATAAAAATATATAGTTAATACATAAAGGAAAGTAAAGCAGTGCCATGATTAAAGGTCCAGGCCTTGAAACACAAGTAATAATGCCAAACTTACAGTTCTTGTTCAGAATCCCAAACAAGAATAACAATACAACCATATTCCATTAGATAGCTACACAAGGCACGTACTCCTTCCTCACTATGTTGCCTCGTACATGGGACAGAATGTGCCAGTATTTCAATATACTGACCATGTGTGCCCATTGAAGACCACACTATCATTTGCAGAAAATCACTTGAAAATTATCGTCCGTGTCATAAATTACATTTGATCACCTGGGGCTAAAATATCGGTACCTGTGTATAGCTGCCCTAATCCGAAAATATCTCTGCTCCTTTTTCCTAATCCGTACTGTCTCTGTCCTGTTTCTTAATCCGTACAGTCTTGCTCCTGTTTCCTTAATCTGTACATGTCTCTGCTCCTGTTCCTTAATCTGTACATGTCTCTGCTCCTGTTTCCTTAATCTGTACATGTCTCTGCTCCTGTTTCCTTAACTGTACATGCGTCTGCTCCTGTTTCTTAATCCGTACATGCCTCTGCGCCTGTTTCCTTAATCCGTACATGTTCTGCTCCTGTTTCCTTAATCGTACATGTCTCTGTCCTGTTTCCTTAATCTGTACATGTCTCTGCTCCTGTTTCCTTAATCTGTACAGTCTCTGCTCCTTTTTCCTAATCGTACATGTCTCTGTTCCGGTTTCTTTAATCGTTCATGTCTCTGCTCCTGTTTCCTAAACCGTACAATCTCTGCTCCTGTTTCCTAAACCATACATATCTTGCTCCTGTTCTCTAATCCGTACATGTCTCTGCCTCCTGTTTTCTAATCCATACATGTTTCTGCTCGTTTCCTTATCTGTACTGTCTCTGCTCCTGTTTTCTAATCGTACATGTCTCTGCTCCTGTTTTCTAATCTGTACATGTTTCTGCGCCTGTTTTCTAATCCTTACACGTTTTTGCTCTGTTTCCTATCTGTACATGTCTCTGCTCCTGTTTTCTAATCCGTACATGTTCTCTGCTCCTGTTTCAATCCGTACATGTCTCTGGCCTGTTTTTCTAATCCGTACACGTTTCTGCTCCTGTTTCCTATCTGTAACATGTCTCTGCTCCTGTTTTCTAATCCGTACATGTCTCTGCTCCTGTTTTCTAATCTGTACATGTTTCTGCCCTGTTTTCAATTCCGTTCACGTTTCGCTCCTGTTTCCCTTACTGTAAATGTCTTCTCCTGTTTCTAATCTGTACATGTCTCTGCTCCTGTTTTCTATCCTGTACATGTCTCTGGCCTGTTTTCTATTGTACACACGTTTCTGCTCCTGTTTCCTTATCTGTACATGTCTCTGTCCTTTTCCTTATCGTGTACATGTCTCTGCTCCTGTTTCCTTATCTGTACATGTCTCTGCTCCTGTTTCCTTATCTGACATGTCTTGCTCTGTTCCTTATCTGTACATGTCTCTGCTCCTGTTCCTTATCTGTACGTGTCTCTGCTCCTGTTTCCTTATCTGTACGTGTCTCTGCTCCTGTTTCCTTATCTGTACGTGTCTCTGCTCCTGTTTCTTATCTGTACGTGTCTCTGCTCCTGTTTCCTTATCTGTACGTGTCTCTGCTCCTGTTTCCTTATCTGTACATGTCTCTGCTCTGTTTCCTTATCTGTACATGTCTCTCTCCTGTTCCTTATCTGTACATGTCTCTGCCTCTGTTTCCTTATTGTACATGTCTCTGCTCCTGTTTCCTCTTATCTGTACATGTCTCTGCTCCTGTTTCCTTATCTGTACATGTCTCTGCTCCTGTTTCCTTAATCTGTACATGTCTCTGCTCCTTTTTCCTAATCCGTACATGTCTCTGTTCCGGTTTCTTTAATCCGTTCATGTCTCTGCTCCTGTTTCCTAAACCGTACATATCTCTGCTCCTGTTTCCTAAACCATACATATCTCTGCTCCTGTTCTCTAATCCGTACATGTCTCTGCTCCTGTTTTCTAATCCATACATGTTTCTGCTCCTGTTTCCTTATCTGTACATGTCTCTGCTCCTGTTTTCTAATCCGTACATGTCTCTGCTCCTGTTTTCTAATCTGTACATGTTTCTGCTCCTGTTTTCTAATCCGTACACGTTTCTGCTCCTGTTTCCTTATCTGTACATGTCTCTGCTCCTGTTTCTAAATCCTGCCTCCCTTGCATATCTGCAGGCCTCCTGTTTCCTAATTCCTTACATGGTCCTCTGCTAGCTGTTTTTTTAATCCGATCTCCTGTCTCTCTCACCTGCTTTGTTTCCTATGTATACGTCAATGTCTTGCTACCGATCCCCCTCCGAATCCTTACTGTCTTGCGTCCCGCCTGAAATCTCTGCTGTCAATCTCATATTAAGCACACCATTGGATCACAACTAATCCTAAAGAGTACGTGTGGCGTGGATACTATAATGCAGTATGAGAGCTAAGGTCTACAATGTACGTGGGCTCTAGCAATATCTCACTAAAATGTACTAAGTATAGTATGCATTCAAATATCCTCTTACAAAAAAAAGATAAAAAAAATAAAATACTTAGGTCCTTACCACTAAGTCTCCCCTCCCTGCTATACTCCCGTTTCCATCCCTGCTGTCATCCATGGTGCCTACGCTACCCTTCTTTACAAATTTGAAATCTGGTTCAAATGTAAAGTTTCTAGCCTCAGATTTTCTATCTCACATCTGTACACTTTTCTAAACCGCTCTGCATGTGCTTTAAGAGCATGATAAGGTAAGTCTCCTGTATGTCCACTCCAATCTTATGCTGTTTTTTGTCAACACTGTGACAGTCTTCAGCCTAATCAACAAAACTCAATCTAGAAATAGTGCATATATATGTGACACTCTGGTCAGATTCACTCACCGTCCTCTCATCGTCCATAGGCAAATAACATGATTCCTGTAGGCATGGAGTATTACTCATCGGTCAGTGTCTTGTTTCATCTTAGACAAGTACCATAGGGAGTTACTTAGCTGCTGTACATAATGATCACTGGCATCATTGCAAATCGGACTGATATTATCGTAATGTCACGCTACATGCTATCGTCTCTCTGTGTCCTACTAGCTGCTCGCTCTGATTAAATTGGCTCAGTGCGTGAGCTAGAGAATAATAGTCTCCGCTCTATTCCATTGTTGCGTCTCATGGTTTGGTACTAATGCGGCAGTATCATGGTCGTGCTCTTTGCTGACCTGTTTTTACAACTCAACCTACCTGCTACATGCGTAAACAGGCTATGATCGCTCTGACGTTATTCTAAGCCATCATTCGTTCTCTGCGCTCTCTCTGCTCCTGTTTCGCATTTTCTGATACTGTCCAATCTCTCGCCTCCATGATTATGTAATAAGCTCATGTATGACACATGTTTGCCCTTGACCTGATTACATAATCTAACTAAAACATGCTTCTAGCAGTTGTGGCTTCTCTGTCGGTTCCGTGTTTTCCTAATATACTGGCTTGAAGACAGCGCATCTTCATCTATATTATACATGATTCCATTTCAATACACTGAACTACAACTGTTAAGACCATGATAGCAGTCTGACCTAGTGCAGTCTACTGCTTACCATAGTATTAAGTGACTCTTTCTGTATCATGGATATACTATGTACACCATGTAATTTACATCTATTGATTCTGTCATATCTGTACTTGCTCCTGTGAAGCTCGTGGTTGTGACATACTAGTACCGACTAATTCCTTCTGCTGCTCTATCTCTGAGCACGTACATCTGAGTCTCTCTTGATCCTTTACTGTACGAAAGACATGTGTTCTCGTGACTGGCTGACTTATTCGTCGTAACTCGTACTATGTGCTCACTGATGCGTCCTGTGGTTTCTAAATCACGTCAAAAACAAACGACTTCTATCTTCAGCCTAACCTCAGCTTTCCCCTTAATCCACGCAATTAATCGAGAGACAAGACAGCAATATTACATCATGCTCCTGTCTTTTTACTTATACTGGTAGTCATCATCTTCTGCTTCGACTGTTGTCACAAAGTCCAGTTATCTTCGTACGGTGGCGGTCTTCTCAGTCATCTGTGTCTCAACAAAACACTCTCCACTTTGGAATATGATTGCTTACTGTATACCTGACTAGGTTCTATGTCTAGTTCTTCCCGGAACATTTCAGTACCTTATCTGAATCAATTAGCAGGGGTGGTCTACTCGTGTACGCCTGTTGCCTGTCTCTACTTCCTCTCGGGCGTGCATGGCTTGACGTCGGGGCTCCTGAAGTATACCCTGCAAGACATCTTCCTGGTTTCCCTATATCCTTGTTCAGTGAGTTCGATAGAGCGCTCTACCAATCCTGTTTACAGTGTATCATAGTTAAGGCACTGTCTGCGTAGCTATGCGCCAGTGTTTCCATCTGTGCTCACATTATCTGACCGACTGTCATTCTGCATCGCATGTTTTATCGGGCGGGTTCTGATCCTTATCTTGTGACTTAAAAAGCCGTGTCATCTTACTGATGGTGGCCTGACTTTCCGTCACTGTTTCTCCTTCAATATGTAGCCGGTAGTCTCGTGCTAACTGTCTGTCTCATAGACCTCCTCGTGTCCCATTTATCTGTACGGTGTCCATCTCTCTGTTTCCTTATCCTCCCTTAAATCATGACACTTCGTCTCTGCATCTTTAATGGCCACTTTATCTGTACGTATGTTGGCCGCGGCCTCCTGTATAACTCCTCTAGCTGTGACGTGTTCCTCTGCATACCCTGGGTTCCTTATCACGTCAACTGTGTTCTCGCTGCTCATCGAGTTTTCTGCTATCTAGATACATGTGTTTCTTCGTTAGTCGCCTGTTTCCTCCATCTAATCTGTACTCGGGTCTACTGCTCCTGTTTCCTTACTCTGGACACCCGTGTCTCTCGCTCCCTGTTTCCAGAGCATCGCTTATCCCTCGTACGTGTCACTCTGCTGGCGTCTGTTTCCAGTGATCTTACATACAGAGGGGCCCTCTCTGCGCTTTTTCCTTACTCTGAAACATACGACGTCTCCTGCACTACTGTTCCATTATCTGTACACGATCGTCAACTCTGACTCAGCTGTTGTGCCTGATGGTGAATACTGCTTTCACGTGTGACTCTGCGCAAGTATTGGCTCACTGTTTCCTTATCTGTACTGTCTCTGCTCCTGTTTCCTTATCTGTACTGTCTCTGCTCCTGTTTTCCTTATCTGTACATGTCTCTGCTCCGTTTCCTTTCCTTATCTGTACATGTCTCTGCTCCTGTTTCCTTATCTGTACATGTCTCTGCTCCTGTTTCCTTATCTGTACTGTCTCTGCTCCTGTTTCCTTATCTGTACTGTCTCTGCTCCTGTTTCTCATCTGTACTGTCTCTGCTCCTGTTCCTTATCTGTACATGTCTCTGCTCCTGTTTCCTTATCTGTAACATGTCTCTGCTCCTGTTTCCTATCTATCTTATTTCTCCTCTGACATACAATTCGACGGGCCCCAAGAGATGATGAAGATATTCGCCTTTGCAAATTCTTTAGTTGACTTACTGGCCCTCGGGTTAGAGACCTTTAACAGAGCCCGATATCGTCAGTTTGTTAAACGAATAGGACGCATTATACGGTAATTTTCATTACTGTGAAATAACTAAACTCTAGTGGTCACTTTGCCTTACAGTTTTAACGTAAATGTTTACATAAAGTTCTCCTTCAGCTCTACTTATAAATTTTGAGTTTGGGTTTTTCTTTTATCGCTTGGTTTGAGTGGTTATGGAATTTTACTGAATTTGTAAACTGTTATTTTTTTTGAACAAGAAAAGCATCTGACTATTTTAATAGAAATCAGAAGGTCGAGTAATGTGACTTCCATATAATGGACACGAGTTGTGTATGGCAATATCTGAATTGCATAGTAGTACTTTTGTGAATGTACTGCCATCCAGTGGGATTTTAAAGCATTATTGACTCTCAAGGAGCCTATACACACAACAGATTGTAATCCATTATAGTAATGGTACGGTAAATATTTCATACGTGATTAAAAGTTTCCTCCATGTTCTCTCGGTCCAGTCTCATCGTCGGCCATCCTACAGTATCATGAGATATTGATATAGTATGATTGTTAATGCAACACTGACCAATTCCTGCATGCCCTTGTAAGTTTGACCACACAACGTATTTGAATATGTCTCATAGACAGTAGATGTTTTCATCTTTCTCCGGTTCTATAGGATGACTTTGTGTTACGTGAGTGATCACTGGGCTCTGTATCTGAGCAACAACTTGGAGTCCGGACAGAACGTTGATCAGTACTCTGTCGCAAAGCTGCAAGCGGAATACGACGAGCTGTTCCTCCGAGCCGTTCTCCGCGTTTTAAAAGCCAAGAGGTAGAACACAACGACTCTCTGTAACTCGTATAACAATGGCTGAGTAGTGTACACACAGGCACTAGGGGGTGTCCACATTCTAAACTTGTTTCCTTATGGGTGGGTTTGGTGCAAGGGAAGCTAATTATGGTTACAACCTTTCGGTTAATGATTGGGTTGCCATAAATCTAGTTAAACGGTTTAACTGTAGCATTTTGAAAAAATAATTGAACAAATGACTGGTAAGGGAGGATGGGCTTTTGGTGTCCAGTTTGGTGGTTGGTTGATTGATTTCGGTGGCAGTTCGATATTAGTCAGTGGTTACATGTTCCTTCTCGATGTAGGTTGGGGATTTGGCCGTTTATGTCGGAGATGCCGTTTGGGACCCTGTCGAACAGTATGCTATGGAAACTCTTCTATCTCATGCACTACGCAGAGAGCGAGAGTGTGGAAATCCTCTACCCCAGCATGGATATGGCTGATTGCCGATCCAAGCTATCTGGTAATTCTCTCTTGTTTTAATTGTAATATTAATAAAAGTATTTGGTATACAACTGGTTAATGTACAAGTGCTTCAACTAATTGTCCAACTAAGTACTAAGGAGAGCAGAAATGTAATGTTTATATTGATCTCCCATCTAGTTAGGGTGAAATAGAAAGTTGCCGTCACTTCTCAGAGTGCAGCTTGTCAGGTGATCCAGTTGTTAAAGGGCATCTATAGTGAAAAAAACACATTGCCCCTTTGCAAAGTTAAATTCATGTACTCTGTGCTGCCTTAATCCTATCTCTGTCAGTGCCTCTGTTTTTCCATCGTGTCAGATCTGTGTGCAGCACTCCCCCCTTCCCCCTCCCCTCTGTTACCTCCTCCATGCCTCAACTCCGGCTAACCGACAAGCTTATCATGTGCAGTAGGAGTTAAAAGTTCTGAAAAACATCCTGAAAAACACACCCACACACAGTGGCCAATAAGAAAGCAAGCTGTCCTGGAGACACGGAAGAAGGAGAACAGTACAGTTTACGATCTCTCTCTTTGTGACCCATCATCAATCAGTGAAAGGTATTAAGAAAGGGGGATTAAGTGCAGCCTTATATCTACCATCAAAGCTACCTCTCTCCCCCTGCTAATGCTCTTATCTCTATGTTTATTACAGAGCAGGGAGGGGGGATCACGTCACAGGGATTTGATTGACAGTCCAAGTAGAGTTAGAGGAATGCAATCAGGTATTCTTCTAACTGGTGTAACTCAGGACAGAGAGGTAATCTGAAAAAAGTGATGACACTCTGGGGGTTGTGGGGAATTATAGAACACATGGAAGGAAAGAAAAAATAGTAAATTTTCCCACTATAGATGCCCTTTAAATGCTAATGTGGCGTGTTTGTCCTGGCGTAGGTACCTGCTGGAAATGTACAACGTATAGCAATAGGGAAATCATATATGAGTGCTAGACCAGACGTTTCTTGTTTCTTATCCTGAATGTTGGCTTCACCATTTACGTTTATTTGAACATTGTAGTTTCAGAAAACCAAAACAAGTTTGAAGAATCCCTTTCCACCATGAACAGTTCAGAAGGGATTTGCCTCCTCACCACATTTGCTCAGATGGCACAGACCGAGCAAGCAAATGCGGACCAGGAGCTTGTTAAAAGTATAGCCCTGGAGATCTATCAGGTATTATAGAAAAAGCAGTGATATTTTCCAAGCTTTACCAGGGAGAAACTTGATCTTGAGAAGCTGAAAATATTGTCATGGAATACACACATGTAACTGTAACAAGTGTATTGTGCATGTTCTGCTTTTCTAGGTGTCGTATGTTAGTGTGTCAACACGAGAAACCTTCTCTAAAGTAGGACGTGAGCTTTTAGCCGCTATCACTGGCGTGCACACAGGTATCATCTCGGTGCTTCTGGAATGTGTCCGGGATACTATTGACAAAGTGGGGATGGTAAGTTCACTTGGTATTGGAGAAAGTTACCCCTTTGAATGGTGCTGATAGTATATAGGTGTGAGTTTAATAGAGTCACATGATCTATCTTCTGCCTCCTATTGGATCTTTGAACATGTGGTCTAATTCCAGCCAAGCTTGTGATCCAGTAAGAAGCAGGTTGTGGTCAATGGTCCATTACGATTCATTCTGAATCAAGTAACTAATTGTAATTGTGATGTTGTACACAACCAAAGAGTTACCAAATAATATAGTAAATAAGGCTGAAAAAAAGCAATTTTATTTTTTGTGAAATGTTTTTTTTCTATTTTAGGAAGTCATCGTTCTAAATGTGAATTAAGCCTTTTATTGTGTTCCTTCTCTGCAAGGTCTCCTTGTATTTGTTTAAAGAGTTACCACTGCATCGTTGGAGTCCCGCCTCCTCTGAATTAAGTCTGATCCGCAATTGGCTCCTCAACCACAATCTCACCGAAGTAGAAAACAAATTGGCTTGCGTCATATTGGAAGGCCTGAACTGGGGCTTTAATGAAATAGTAGGTTAAATACATAAAGAATTATTCATTGGTGAAATATGTTGTAAACAAAGATAAAGAAACTGCAGATTTAAATGTCTTTGTTTTCACTGTTTTAAAGGGCAAGTCCACCCTGTAAACAAAGAAACTGGGGACTTGTCAGTTACCTGCCCCACCCCCAACTGCTCTATTCACAAGTTTATTACATGTATTTGTAACCAGATATTTAATGATGAGTTACATTCTGTTATGTCCTCCCCCCTCTGCTCAATGAGCTTATTATAAGCTTGAGCATGTGCAGAGGAGCCAGCAGGAGAGTAAGCAGTCAATCATTGGTTGTGATGTCATCAGTCACAGCCTTGATTGACAGCATGGAGGGAGGAGCCATCTTATGGAGGCAATAATTATATTTTAATATCTGGTTAATAATACATTTAATAATGTGCTGAATATATCAGTTGGGGTTGGGGACATGTAATGGACCTGTGGCCCCCCTCCCTTTAAGCACAAGGAGATTCAAAGTAGCTAATTGGATATTTCTTTTCTAGGAGGTAGTGCCCACAACCACTTTATTTCTTATCCTTTTAAATCTATAATTTCCAGGGGGTAGGAAACCGTTCTCCAAACTCCACGTTTGCCCTGTTGAGCTGTCAGACAATGACTCATATGGTGGCTAACTGCTATTCCGCTCACCCACCAGATTCTGCCATTTTCTGTTGGCTTTTTGACAGCTCATTGTTTGGGTTACATGGCAGAAGGTGAACTGTCTCCTGCCTCCCTAGGAAATACAGATTTAAAAGAGGAAAAAGTTTAAAGATGCCCTTTCTGGTTAAATGGCAAGCTATATGTCATTTGAATGGGCGATTTAATTAGAAACAAATCAAGAAATTGGCTGGTGTTATCCTTTGGATTAATGTATTCCCTTGCTAACCCTTTCATGGTTTTATAATATAGTAAATTGACATTGAATGGTACATTTTCCATCGATTAGTATTGTCTGATTTAATATAGGGAGACGCACAGTGTAAACAGAGATGTTGATGTAAAGGGGGAATAGTTGGTACATTCTACACAGGGTTATCTTTCAAGTCTGGCTCCTTATTTCATGGCAGCCAATCGGCAATCACCTTTGATTGGTGTAGTGCTATTTAGAATTATGAAAGGGAATCTCTGATTGGTTGAAAGGTTTTACTGCTTAACTATAACAAGTTAAAAGTTCTGCCAAACAAATCACAATCTCACATTGGCTGACAAGAGTTTTTCTTGGATTGTGGGTAAACCAAAAAAAGGAATGTGCACTGTCCTACCCAATTAAGTACCGGGCCATAATTTTGTTAGTAACAACTTGCCCTTTTATCTATAAATACCATGGACTGTGCCAAAATCTCCATTCTGTAGGGGGAGGTAACAATGGGAGATCAGCCCATATAAGTTGAAAACGCGTTGTTTTTTTTCTGTAGCAATTTCATTTCAGTGTTTAGGGGTCTGTGTTCTTAGGGTTTTACATTACTGCGGGGATAATTGTTTTACTGTTTATGTTTAGCAGGGAATATTGTAGAACAGAATCAGTGCAGAGATGGAGATTTCTATTTACTGAATAGAATGTTATTCACAGGGGGCTCTTCATCTGAATCCCTCCCTTCATGTGGAAGTTGCTCTTATGGTACTGGAAGCTTATCAGAAGCACATCTCTGACAAGCCGTACACAGGCATCCTGTCTGAAAGTATCAAACAGGTACCATCCCTCCTGTCACTTGTATTTAGATGTGTAACACCTTGTGCATACATGTGAATTTATATGTCGTTTTTTAGGTTTCCTATTTAGCCAGTATTGTCAGGACGGGGCAGACTCCAGAGGCGTCATTCAGCCAGTGGGCATGGGATTTGGTCCTGAGGCTGAAGATGCATATAAATGATCGTAAAGAGCATCTGTGTGACAAGGTGCCTGACCTGACGGAGGCCTCCATACTTCATCCTGTGTTGAAGGCTGTGAAATCGGGAGTCCCTATTGGCTGTTACATTGGCATTGCGGTTTCCTCAGTAGGACACAGGTAAACAAAGTGGAAAGTTAAATTAATTTTTAGTGAGGCCACAGAGTATATGTATGTGAACTCTTTCTGGCCAATCAGAAATAGTTCCTCAACCATATAGAAACACAAGGGCAGGACAGGGAACTCTGAGGTGGCGTAATATCCTTATATTATAATGTAAAGGGAACATTATTGCTTATAATACATAAGTATCTTATTCCTTTGCTCCATTCGCATTTTAAATTCTAGCCTTGTCCCTATTCCCACCTTAACTTAAACCCAGTAGAAAGGAACATCCCAGCCCATTATCTATGCGGTTAAACAAATCTTTGTGGAGGAGGAGAGAGACATTGGTTATGAAGTGACAGGAAGCAGCTCCAGCAGGTTCCATTAGTGAAGTTAAACACTGCAAAAAAAAGCTGAGTCATTGTTCAGGCATGAACACTGGAATGGGAGGGGCAGTGGGATATAAGAAATGAGTCACCTAGTGACATAGCTGAGTGATTTTTATAAGGATATATACCACTGCAGCTCCCATTATAAAATATCACACTTATGTATTATATGTTCATTAACAATATCCGACATGTGAGCAAGGCTGACAAATAATACATTTGAAAATATCCATGTGCCTATGATTAAATCCATAACTCTGTATGTGGGTTGTATTGTGTCGCTGGTCACTGTGATACACACAGATCTTCTCTTTTCCTCCTGCAGTGTGGACAAGTTTTGCGCTGAAGGTGTCGCCTTACTGGGGGACCTGATCCAGGCGAGACACCTTCGAGCCGCTGTGCACATTTTGGATAAAGTCCTTCCCATGTTCTACACGTGTCCGTTTTACTTATTGAAAAATGAACAGTGAGTTTTCGTTCTTAGTTTCTCCGTATGGTGCATTGTGAATAAAACCCATTGCAAGCCGTATACACATAAAGCTCATTAGTATCTGCATGAAATCACACACCGTGGGTTCGGAGTGCGACTGTACATTTATTCGCCTTTAAGATTGCGTGCCCCTGGGGTTGGGGTGTCTGAGACATTTGCACACACACATTAAAATGTGCATTAGATTTTTTTGTGTGTCCTTTCATGTAACATCCCTCGTTTTCTTGTGTGACCATTTGCAGGTTTCTGGGCCACATGCACCTGTTCCTACAGCTGGACAATGGCGTTCCTCAGGGGATGACTCTACAGATGACCCATAAAGTCACTCAGCACTTAACCGGAATTAATTATGGGGAAAATGCCAAGCTTCTTACCAACATGATTCTGGTGAGAATTTAAATGGCGACAGTGGTCTCTGAGCAAGTAATAGAAATTAGGCGTCCTCACAAATTCCAGGATTCAAGGATTCACTGGTTCCCGTTCTAGGAACTCAATAGATACACGATACAAAGGGAAAAGGAATCCAGGACAGCGTTAAATATGCTAACACACACAGTGTTTTATTGGCACAACATGTAAAACACTGTCAGGGTTATTCAATAAAAGTTCTTATCGTTTAAAATGGTGCTAATTTTGCCCCAACCAATCAGATGTTAGCTTTCAAATGTTAAATAAGATTTGATTGGTTGGGGCAAAATTAGCACCATTATAAACGATAAGAACTTTTATTGAATCTCCCCGTGTGTGCGTTACCATATTTAACGCTGTCCTGGATTCCTTTTCCCTTGGTATCGGGTCTCTGAGCAAGTTAGGGTTAAACAAAAACCTGCTTCTCCCCTGTCCCCAGGATTTGAGCATGCTTAGGCACCCCGGGCCTATTAAGATAGGTGTATATATATATATATATAAACACTTTTCCTCCATGTCCAGTAATGATACCAGGCAGGTTCTGTTGTCTGTTTTTGTTGCCGACACCACACGTAATGTGATTTTTGGCCAATACCACCCCTTTAAAACACATGTCCAACTATCCATTAGATACCTGAGTGCTGATGTAATTCCGCAGCCTGATAGTTATAGGCTATTAAGTTTAACATCCGTGTTTTGGAAGATACTGGAAAATTTGTCACGGGAAAGAACTGAACTGTTTCAAGAACTGATCTTATGAGTAGTAATTAACATGAATTTATCAGAAATAGATCTTGTCAAACAAATGTGCTTTATTTTTATGAGGAATTGTAGAAGAATTTGGATTCTGATATAACTGTAGATGTGGTAAACTTAGATTTTGTTAAGGCTTTTGATATTGTGGCGCATAGGTGACTATGGTTCTTATTGTTTACACTAAAGATCTATTGGTCTTGAACACGTTTGTACATTGATAGAGAATTGCTTGATGGACCCTATACAGATGTTAGTATTAAACACACAAGGAAACAGCAGTGTTAATAAACGGCAACACTCCAAATAGGTGCAAAGACAAATCCAAATATTTTGTTCCATACAATTCCGATCAACAATAAAGCAAATCAAGTGGAGAGAAAAAAAACACATCCCTTTAAAAACACCAAACCCTAAATGCTAGATGTAGATGTATACCAGTGTATATATAGATACAGGTGGCTACAAAAAGTCCCTTCTAGACACAAATAAAAATCATCAAATGGCAATAAACATAGTTATTATTAAATAAACTTCTACATAATAAATAAAGATATAAACGAGAGGAACCCCGTATAAGATCAAACAAACCGGCAGATCACTCAAGGTGGTATTGGTATAATGTCTGAGTTAAGGCTAAGAGGAGAAGTTAAAAATTGAAGATAAAAAAACGTCAGACATGCAAAGAATGGACTCCTTTAATGGCGGAAACTCTGCAATTCTGTATCACCTATCTATATAGTGAGTCGCGGATTGTTTACATCATCCAGGTGTGCCCAAACTTTCTTGGCGCAAGCACCTTTTGTGATGCTTATGTGCCTGTTTTCTCACGTTAATGCTCCCTCCGACGTCATTGGTCATATGGACCGGATGGAACTCGGTAATGAAACGCTCATTGCGTGCCAAGTCGGATTTAACCCTTACTCAGTCCTGAGTAGTTCTATGTACAGGTACATATATAGAGGTTGATTATTTCATATGTACACAGATTTTGTGCCTTTGTGAATATTAGGTTCGCGGGTACAAATTTTACAAAAAGATGTCTTAATTACAGGTCTCTTATTAGAGAATGCCAGGTAGCAACGGCTAGAGCTTGCAAGGTATTGTCTTGTATAAAGAGGGGAATAGATTCAAGGGAGAAACATATTATTCTCCCTGTTTACAAGGCACTGGTAAGGCCTCATTTGGAGCTTTTTGTTTTTATTGACCGTTACTGCTAGGCTGCTTTGTATGTTACACAAAGTTTAGAATCGAAAAATCCTTGTTTGCTAGTTGGGCTGGTATTGGTTGCAGAACTGGACTGTGTGATTATGTCCCATTGGTTCCTTTCATGTAGACTCACATCACTGCAAGCAGCAATCCCAATGAAGTGGGGCCGGTAGCAGTGTTGGAGTTCTGGACTCAAGTCCTTATAAGTCAGCAACTGTGGCACAGAGACAAGGGCAGCCTTCACCTGATGGATCAGATATGTAAAGTGGCATTCAGATACAAGCAGGAGGACTGCGTGCAGAAACTTCTCTATCAGCAACACAAGGTAAGGCTGCTTGGTCTACACAGGGACAGTGTATTCGGTGTTAAACACATGCACTATGTTCCTGTAGTAATCAATGTCTACCAGTTAATAGGCTTTAAAGGGCATGTCCACCCCAAAACTACAATTTAACCCACTGTGTAGTGTTAAAAAATCCTTACCTTGCGTCTTTTCTTATGGTTCTCCTGCTGTGCTTGTCCAAAGTCCAGGAAAGTGAAGAGTATGAGCTGTCTTCCTGTCAAAAGGTTTCTGCCTCTAATCTGCGCTCCTGGGGGTAGTGTGACATGCTCAGGGGAGCCCCCCCCCCCCCCCCCCCCGGTTCCCCCCCCCCCTCCAGGTTCCCTCCATTGCTGCCCTTCTTCCTTGCTTAAAACCCTTTGGACATATTGTAACTCACCCTTGCGTCCCCCCAACCGCCGAGTTAGATCTCTAATAATAAAAGCTTCAGAATCATACAGCCCTTCGCTCCTGAGGCTGTCTTCATAGCCGGCAGCAGCGTCTGTGATTGGCTGCCTCTCAGACAATCACAGATGTGTCTGCTGGTCCAGCCCCTGTTTGCAAGTTCCGGAAAACAGGGAGCCAGGTAAGACAGCCACAGGAAGGGCTGTAAGTATGATTCTGAAGCTTTTATTAGAGATCTAACTCTGCATTTAGGGGTGGGCAAGGTTGAGCTACAAAATGTCAAAAGTTTTTATTTAGGGTGGACATGCCCTTTAAGGAAAAGTTCAGTGGAAAATACTGTTTTTAAAATTCTTAGTTCATATTATGCATAGCTAATTATTCTACATATTTTCTTCCATTTTTAAAAAAAACAGTTGAATTTATACCCCTGCCCTGCTGTTGACATTAGTGAGCTGGCATTTCAGGTTCTGTAACGGTCCTTCTTCTTCCCATAATGCACCACATCCTTGGAATGTTCCTAATAGTAATTTCTACTGATTGGCTGTTGGATGGGTCAAACTTGCTCAGATCTCTACTGAGCAACTGAATAAACCCAGGCGCTGGGTCAAGGGCAAGACCATAACAGTCTCTACTAGGGGTCCTACAAACAGGAAGTCAGTATTTCAGTTACATTTATTTATACCCAGACACAATGCTGAATAGGCAGGTTAAGATCATTGGGATGGGAAAATATTTTTTTCTTTCCTTAAAAGTATATTTATTTACACTGAACTTCCCCTTTAACTATTAATACACTATTCATAGTGGGTTTTAAAGTGCATGTCCACCCCCAAAACTATAATCCCCCCCACTACTGGCCCCACTCTGTAGTGTAATAAAATCCTTACCTCACATCCCAGCTCCATAAGGTTCTCCTGGATTCTCCCCCCCCAAAGTCTGAAAAACTGGCCACCAGGAGGATAGCAGGTCCATATAGGACTCTGCCTCCTGTCTCTCCTCTGGGAGAATTTTGTCCTGCGCACTGCAGCCCCTCTCAGCCAATCAGGGACGCTGCTACCGGTCCCGCCCCCTGCTTGCACTGAACTGCGGGATTGTGCGGCGGGGGAAAGAGGTAAGGTAAGTAACTATCGGGGGATTTTCTGGAAAATCTAATGATGCGGTTGGGGCTGGGGGAAGGTGCCCTACCGCATCTAAAAAATTTTTTAAAAGGATGGACATGCCCTTAAAGTAAGGTATTTGACATTTCTCTACAGGAGGCTCTAGGATTTCACTGTGACCGTGGATTGCTGTCATCTTTCGTGGGGTGGATTATGGCTGGAAACGTAACCCCTTCATTCATCGATGCCAATTATAATCCCTCGCAGGTGAAGGAATGTCTTCTAAATAGAATAATGTGGGAATTATCTGCTCCACCATCTACTTTCATGTACATTGATTACATTGTTCAAAATGTCACTGCATTGAAACTGTTTTATATGCATATATGTGTATTTCATGATCTGGAATGTAGACTTGCACATGTAGATTTCATATGTGTTTGGATTTTAAAGGGAACTTTGGTTACCCAAGCTTTAACTGAATTAACTGTTACTCAGCCCTCCTTCCTGGTGAGTAATAATTGGTTTAGAGAGCAGACATAGACTGGTCATCCATTCCTTAACAGCTCTTACAGGGATAGAGAACATTTGTAACAACTATACATATTATACATACGTACAACTACCTGTATGTATGTATAATTGTATTTATAACACGCTACTTGGTACCAGAGCGCTTTACATTATAAATACAGAGTATACAACAAGGATAAGTGCAATTATGCAGATAGATAAAAAAAATACAATTTCATACATCGGTTAAGAAAGCATATATATATATATATAAATTATGTATAAATTGATATAAGTGCAACAAGCCTTGACACATTAGGATTGAGATCCCTGCCCCGAAGAGCTTACAATCTAAGTGGAAGGGACAACATACAGGGACAAGTGGGGGGATGGGTACAAAGAGCTTGAGATAGCTAACAATCATTAGTTGTGCTGATGCTCAGAAAGGTAGGTAACAGTCTAGATGTGAAAGTATTAATGGATGTCACCAGGCGAAGCGAGAGAGGGAGAGAGTTATAAAGGTAGGATACACAGTCTAGATTGGAAAGTATTAATGGATGTCACCAGGCGAAGCGAGAGAGGAAGAGAGTTATAAAGGTAGGATAACAGTCTAGATTGGAAAGTATTAATGGATGTCACCAGGCGAAGCGAGAGAGGGAGAGAGTTATAAAGGTAGGATAACAGTCTAGATTGGAAAGTATTAATGGATTCACCCAGGCGAAGCGAGAGAGGAGAGAGTTATAAAGGTAGGATAACAGTCTAGATTGGAAAGTATTAATGGATGTCACCAGGCGAAGCGAGAGAGGGAAGAGTTATAAAGGTAGGATAACAGTCTAGATATGAAGTATTAATGGATGTCACCAGGCGAAGCGAGAAGGAGAGTTTTAAATGTAGATAACATCTAGATTGGAAAGTATTAATGGATGTCACACAGGCGAAGCGAGAGAGGGAGAGAGTTTATAAAGGTAGGATAACAGTCTAGATTGGAAGTATTAATGGATGTCACCATGGCGAAGCGAGAGGGGGAGAGTTATAAAGTAGGATACAGTCTAGATGGGAAAGTATTAATGGAGGTCACCAGACAAGCGAGAGAGGAGAGAGTTATAAAGGTAGGTAACAGTCTAGATTGAAGTATTAATGATGTCACCAGCGAAGCGAGAGAGGGAGAGAGTTATAAAGGTAGGATAACAGTCTAGATTGGAATAGTAATGGATGTCACACAGCGCGAAGCGAGAGAGGAAGAGGTTATAAAGTAGGATAACAGTCTAGATTGGAAAGTATTAATGATGTCACCAGGCGAAGCGAGAGAGGGGAGAGTTATAAAGGTAGGATAACAGTCTAGATATGAAAGTATTAGGATGTCACCCAGCGAAGCGAGAGAGGAGAGAGTTATAAATTAGGATAACAGTCTAGATTGGAATATTAATGGATGTCACCAGGCGAAGCGAGAGGGGAGAGAGTTATAAGGTAGGATAACAGTCTAGATTGGAAAGTATAATGGATGTCACCAGGCGAAGCGAGAGAGGAGAGAGTTTCCGAGTTAGATAACATTCTGATATGAAAGTATTATGGATGTCACCAGGCGAAGCGAGAGAGGGAGAGAGTTATAATGTAGGATAACAGTTAGATTGGAAAGTATTAATGGATGTCACCAGGCGAAGCAAGAGAGGAGAGAGTTATAAAGGTAGGATACAGTCTAGATTGGAAAGTATTAATGGATGTCCAACCAGCGAAGCGAGAGAGGAGAGAGTTATAAAGGTAGGATAACAGTCTAGATGGAAAGTATTAATGGATTCACCAGGCGAAGGCGAGAGAGGGAGAGATGTTCCAGAGGTAGGATAACAGTCTAGATTGAAAGTATTATGGATGTCCACCAGGCGAAGCGAGAGAGGGAGAGAGTTATAATGTAGGATACATCTTAGATTGGAAAGTATTAATGGTATGTCACCAGGCGAAGCGAGAGAGGGAGAGAGTTATAAAGGTGGATAACAGTCTAGATTGGAAAGTATTAATGGATGTCACCAGCGAACGAGAGAGGGAGAGAGTTATAAAGTAGGATAACAGTCTAGATTGGAAAGTATTAATGGATGTCACAGGCTCGAGCGAGAGGGGGAGAGAGGTTAAAGGTAGGATAACTTCTAATTGGAAAGTATTAATGGATGTCACCAGGCGAAGCGAAGGAGAGAGTTTTATAAGGTAGGATAACAGTCTAGATTGGAAAGTATTAATGATGTCACCAGGCGAAGCGAAGAGGGAGAGTTATAAGGTAGGATAACAGTCTAGATTGGAAAGTATTAATGGATGTCACCAGGCGAAGCGAGAGAGGGAGAGAGTTATAAAGGAAGAATCATCTAGATTGGAAAGTATTAATGGATGTCACCAGGCGAAGCGTAGAGAGGGGAGAGTTATAAGGTAGGATAACAGTCTATTGGAAAGTATTAATGGATGTCACCAGGCGCAGCGAGAGAGGGAAGAGAGTTATAAGGTAGATAGCAGTCTAGATTGGAAAGTATTAATGATGTCACCAGGCAAAGCGAGAAGCGGGAGAGAGTTATAAGTGTAGGATAGCAGTCTAATTGGAAAGTATTAATGGATGTCACCGCGAAGCGAGAGAGGAGAGATTAGGTAGGATAACAGTCCTAGATGTGAAAGTATTATGGATGTCACCAGGCGAGCGAGAGAGGGAGAGAGTTATAAATGTAGGATAACAGTCTAGATTGGAAGTATTAATGGATGTCACCAGGAAGCGAGAGAGGAGAGAGTTTATAAAGGTAGGATACAGTCTAGATTGGAAAGTATTAATGGATGTCACCAGGGAAGCGAGAGGGGAGAGAGTTAAAAGGTAGGATAGACAGTCTAGATTGGAAAGTATTAATGGATGTCACCAGGCAAAGCGAGAGGGGAGAGAGTTATAAAGGTAGGATAACAGTCTAGATTGGAAAGTATTAATGATGTCCCAGCAAAGCAGAGAGGGAGAGAGTTATAAGTTAGGATACAGTCTAGATTGGAAAGTATTAATGGATGTCACCACAGGCGAAGCGAGAGAGGAGAGAGTTATAAAGGTAGAGAACAGTCTAGATTGGAAGTATTAATGGATGTCACCAGGCGAAGCGAGAAGAGGGAAGAGATTATACGTAGATACAGTCAGATGAAAGTATTATGGTTCACCAGCACTGAGTCCCAGGTGGAGCAGCAAGAGAATATCTAGTCCATCCCCCACAGTAAAAGCCATAACCTGCAGAATTAAACATGATTTTTTCACATTGCAGCTGAAATGGGAGATGTTCTGTTAATTAGTAATTAGGATCATATATGTTTTCACGTGTACAGTCCTATAAGTGTTAATGTGTGAGTGCCGTGTTTTTTGCCTTGATTCATTTTATTGACTTCATGGTTAATACTGTTTCCTTTAGATCTGGTTCTCATGGGCCGTTATGAACACAGAGCTCTATTTGAGAAGATCCCACTGCGCAGAGTGTGGAATATGAACTGACCAGTCATTCTTCCTTTAGCCCCGATCAGGCTCTGAAGGTAAAGTGACAGCTGTAGGTTATAACTGTGCCTAGAGTCTGTCGGTACAGTCCTGTAATATCTCCTCCCTTATAGTGACGGTAAGGTGACTGTACGTACCGACATTGTAACTGTGTCTAGAGTCTGTCGGTACCAGTCCCGGTAATATCTCCTCCCCTTATAGTGACGGTAAGGTGACTGTACGTACCGACATTGTAACTGTGTCTAGAGTCTGTCGGTACCAGTCCCTGTATATCTCCTCCCCTTATAGTGACGGTAAGGTGACTGTACATACTGACATTGTAACTGTGCCTAGCGTCTGTCGGTACCAGTCCCGGTAATATCTCCTCCCCTTATAGTGACGGTAAGGTGACTGTACGTACCGACATTGTAACTGTGCCTAGAGTCTGTCGGTACCGAGTCCCCGGTAATATCTCCTCCCCTTATAGTGACGGTAAGGTGACTGTACGTACTGACATTGTAACTGTGTCTAGAGTCTGTCGGTACCAGTCCTGGTAATATCTCCTCCCCTTATAGTGACAGTAAGGTGACTGTACGTACTGACATTGTAACTGTGTCTAGAGTCTGTCGTACCATCCTGGTAATATCTCCTCTCCCTTATAGTGACAGTAAGGTGACTGTACGTACTGACATTGTAACTGTGTCTAGAGTCTGCGGTACCAGTCTGGTATATCTCCTCCCTATAGTGACGGTAAGGTGACCTGTACGTACTGACATTGTACTGTGCCTAGAGTCTGTCGGTACAGTCCTGGTAATATCTCCTCCCCTTATATTGAGGTAAGGGACTTGTAACGTACTGACATTGTACCGTCTAGAGTCTGTCGTTACAGTCCTGGTAATATCTCCTCCCCTTATAGTGACGGTAAGGTGACTGTACGTACCGACATTGTAACTGTGTCTGAGTCTGTCGGTACCAGTCCCGGTGATATCTCCTCCCCTTATAGTGACGGTAAGGTGACTGTACGTACTGACATTGTAACTGTGCCTAGAGTCTGTCGGTACCAGTCCCTGTAATATCTCCTCCCCTTATAGTGACGTAAGGTGACTGTACGTACTGACATTGTAACTGTGCCTAGAGTCTGTCGGTACCAGTCCCGGAATATCTCCTCCCCTTATAGTGACGGTAAGGTGACTGTACGTACTGACATTGTAACTGTCCTATAGTCTGTCGGTACCAGTCCTGTAAGATCTCCTCCCCTTATAGTGACGGTAAGGTGACTGTACGTACTGCACATTGTAACTGTGCCTAGAGTCTGTCGTTACCAGTCCTGGTAATATCTCTCCCCTTATAGTGACGGTAGGTACTGTACGTACTGACATTGTAACTGTTCCTAGAGTCTGTCGGTACCAGTCCCTGTAATATCTCCTCCCTTATGTGACGGTAGGTGACGTACGTACCGACATTGTAACTGTGCCTAGAGTCTGTCTCGGTACCATGTCCCGGTAATATCTCCTCCCCTTATAGTGACGGTAAGGTGACTGTACGTACCGACATTGTAAACTGTGGCCTAGAGTCTGTCGGTACCAGTCCTGGTAATATCTCCTCCCTTATAGTGACAGTAAGGTGACTGTACGTACTGACATTGTAACTGTGCCTAGAGTCTGTCGGTACCAGTCCTGGTAATATCTCCTCCCCTTATAGTGACAGTAAGGTGACTGTACGTACTGACATTGTAACTGTGTCTAGAGTCTGTCGGTACCATCCCGGTAATCTCCTCCCCTTATATGACGGTAAGGTGACTGTACGTACTGACATTGTAACGGTGTCCTAGAGTCTGTCCGTACCAGTCCCGTTAATATCTCCTCCCTTATAGTGACGGTAGGTGACTGTACGTACTGACATTGTACTGTGTCTAGAGTCTGTCGGTACCAGTCCTAGTAATATCTCCTCCCCTTATGATGACGGTAAGGTGACTGTACTACTGACATTGTAACTGTGCCTAGAGTCTGTCGGTAACCAGTCCTGGTAATAATCTCCCCCCTTATAGTGACGGTAAGGTGACTGTACGTACTGACATTGGTAACTGTGCCTAGATATCTGTCGGTACCAGTCTTCGGTAATATCTCCTCCCCTTATAGTGACGGTAAGGGACTGTACGTACTGACATTGTAACTGTGTCTAGAGTCTGTCGGTACCAGTCCCGGTACTTATCTCCTCCCCTTATAGTACGGTAAGGTACTGTACGTACTGACATTGTAACTGTGCCTAGAGTCTGTCGGTACAGTCCTCGGTAATATCTCCCTCCCCTTATAGTGACGGTAGGTGACTGTACGTACTGACATTGTAACTGTGCCTAGTCTGTCGGTACCATCCCTGGTAATATCTCCTCCCCTTATAGTGAACGGTAAGGTGACTGTACGTACTGACATGTAACTGTTGCTGAGTCTGTCGGTACCAGTCCCGGTAATATCTCCCCCCTTATAGTACGGTAAGGTGACTCCCTACGTACCGACATGTAACGGTGCCTAGATCTGTCGGTAACCAGTCCCGGTGATATCTCCTCCCCTTATAGTGACGGTAAGGTGACTGTAACGTACTGACATTGAACTGTGCCCTATGAGTCTGTCGGTACCAGTCCCGGTAATATCTCTCCCCTTATAGGACGGTAAGGTGACTGTACGTACTGACATTGTAACTGTGCCTAGATCTGTGTACCATTCCGGATATCTCCTCCCCTTATGTGAGCGGTAAGGTGACCTGTACGTACTGACATGTAACTGTCCTAGAGTCGTCGGTACCAAGTCCTGGTAATATCTCCTCCCCTTATATTGACGTAAGGTGGACTGTACGTACCGCCATTGTAACTGTGCCTAGAGTCTGTCGGTACCAGTCTGGTACTATCCCCTCCCTTATATGACGGTAAGGTGACTTTTACGTACTGACATTGTAACTGTGCCTAGAGTCTGTCGGTACCAGTCCTGGTAATATCTCCTCCCCTTATAGTGACGGTAAGGGACTGTACTACGACATTGTAACTGTGCCTAAGTCTGTCGGTACCGTCCCCTGTAATATATCTCCGTCCCCTATATGACGGTAAGGTGACTGTACGTACCGACATTGTAACTGTGCCTAGAGTCTGTCGGTAACCAGTCCCGGAATATCTCCTCCCTTATAGTGACGGTAAGGTGACTGTACGTACCGACATTGTAACTGTGCCTAGAGTCTGTCGGTACCAGTCCCGGTAATATCTCTCCCCTATAGTGACGGTAAGGTGACTGTACGTACTGACATTGTAACTGGTGCCTAGGTCTGTCGTAACCAGTCCGGTAATATCTCCTCCCCTTATATGACGGTAATGTGACTGTAACGTACTGACATTGTAACTGGTCTAGAGTCTGTCGGTACCAGTCCCGGTAATATCTCCTCCCCTATAGTGACGGTAAGGTGACTGTACGACTCATTGTAACTGTGTCCTAGAGTCCTGTCGGTACCAGTCCCCGGTAATTCTCCTCCCCTTATAGTGACGGTAAGGTGACTGTACGTACTGACATTGAACTGTGTCTAGAGTCGGTCGTACCAGTCCGTAATATCTCCTCCCCTTTAGTGACGGTAAGGTGACTGTACGTTACTGACATTGTAACTGTGCCTAGATGTCGTCGGTACCAGTCCGGTAAATATCTCCTCCCCTTATAGTGACGGTAAGGTGACTGTACGTACTGACATTGTAACTGTGCCTAGAGTCTGTGGTACCAGTCCTGGTAATATCTCCTCCCTTAGGTGACGGTAAGGTGACTGTACGTACTGACATTGTAACTGTGCTAGAGTCTGTCGGTCCAGTCCCGGTATAAATCTCCTCCCCTTATAGTGACGGTAAGTGTGACTGTACGACTGACATTGAACTGTGCTAAGTCTGTCCGGTACCAGTCCCGGTCATATCTCCTCCCCTTATAGGTGACGGTAATGGTGACTGTACGGACTGACATTGTAACTTGTGCCTAGATCTGTCGGTACCAAGTCCTGGTAATATCTCCTCCCCTTATAGTGACGTTAGGTGACTGTACTACTGACATTGTAACTGTGGCCTAGAGTCTGTCGGTACCAGTCCCGGTAATATCTCCTCCCCTTATAGTGACGGTTAAGGTGATCTGTACGTACGACATTGTAACTGTGCCTAGATCTGTCGGTACCAGTCCGGTATATCTCTCCCCGTTATTGACGGTAAGTGAAGGGATGTACTGTACGACATTGTACTGTGCCTAGAAGTCTGTCGGTACCAGTCCCGGTAATATCTCCTCCCCTTATAGTAGACGGTAAGGTGACTGTACGTACTGACATTGTAACTGTGCCCTAGATCTGTGTACCAGTCCCGGTAGATATCTCCTCCCTTATAGTGACGGTAAGGTGACTGTACGTACTGACATTGTTCTGTGCTAGGTCTGTCGGTACCAGTCCTGGTAATATCCTCCCCTTATAGTGACGGTAAGGTGACTGTACGTAACTGACATTGTACCTGTGCCTAGGTCTGTCGGTACCATCCTGGTAATATCTCCTCCCCTTTATGACGGTAAGGTGACTGTACGTACTGACATTGTAACTGTGCCTAGAGTCTGTCGGTACCAGTCCGGTAATATCTCCTCCCCTTATAGTGACGGTAAGGTGCTGTACGTACGACATGTAACTGTGCTAGAGTCTGTCGGTACCAGTCCTGTATATCTCCCCCCCCTTATAGAGCAGTAAGGTGACTGTACGTACTGACATTGTAAACTGTGCCTAGAGTCTGTCGGTACCAGTCCCGGTAATATCTCCTCCCTATAGTGACGGTAAGGGAATGTACGTACTGACATTGTAACTGTTGCCAGAGTCTGTGGTACCAGTCCTGGTAATATCTCCTCCCCTTATAGTGACGGTAAGGTGACTGTACGTACTGACATTGGACTGTGCCTAGAGTCTGTCGGTCCCAGTCCTGGTATATCTCCTCCCTATAGTGACGAGTGAAGGTGACTGTACGTACTGACATTGTAACTGGTGCCTAGAGTCTGTCGGTACCAGTCCTGGTATAATCTCCTCCCCTTATAGGTGACTGTTAAAGGTGACTGTACGTAACCGACATTGTAAACTGTTCCTCTACGTCTGTCGGTACCAGCCCGTGTAATATCTCCTCCCATTATGTGACGAGTAAGGTGACTGTACGGCTGACATTGTAACCTGTCCTAGATTCGTCGGTACCAGTCCCTGGTAATATCTCCTCCCATTATAGTGACGTAAGGTGACTGTACGTACTGACATTGTACTGTGCCGTAGAGTTCTGTCGTACCAGTCCTGTAATATCTCCTCTCTCCTCCTTATAGTGACAGGTAAGGTGACTGTACGTACGGACACTTGTAACTGGTGCCTAGAGCCTTTCCGTAACAGTCCGGTAATATCCCTCCCCTTATAGTGACGGTAGGTGACTGTAGTACGACATTGTAACTGTGCCTAGAGTCTTTCGGTACCAGTCCTGGTAATATCTCTCCCCTTATAGTGACGGTAAGGGACTGTACGTATGACATGTAACTGTGCCTAGAGTCTGTCGGTACCAGTCCTGTAATTCTCCTCCCCTTATAGTGACGGTAAGGTGACTGTACGTACTGACATTGTAACTGTGGCATAGAGTCTTCGGTACCATCCGGTAATATCTCCTCCCCTTATAGTGACGTAAGGTGACTGTACGTACCGACATTGTAACTGTGCTAGAGTCTGTCGGTACCAGTCCCGGTAATATCTCCTCCCCTTATGTGACGGTAAGGTGACTGTACGTACTGACATGTAACTGTGTGCCTAGAGTCTGTCGGACCATCCTGGTAAATTCTCCTCCCCTTATAGTGACAGTAAGGTGACTGTACGTACTGACATTGTAACTGTGTCTAGCAGTCTGTCGGTACCAGTCCCGTAATATCTCCCCCCTTATAGTGACGGTAAGGTGACTGTAGCGTCTACATTGTAAACTGTGTTAGAGTCTGTCGGTACCAGTCCGTAATATCTCCTCCCCTTATAGTGACGGTAAGGTGACTGTACGTACTGACATGTAACTGTGTCTAGAGTGTCTGTCGGTACCCAGTCCTGGTAATATCTCCTCCCCTTATAGTGACGTAAGGGTTGACTGTAAAGTACTGACATTGTAACTGTGCTTAGGTCTTCGGTACCAGTCCTGGTATATCTCCCCCTTATAGTGACGGTAAGGTGACTGTACGTACTGACATTGTAACTGTGCCTAGAGTCTGTCGGTACCAGTCCTGGTAATATCTCCTCCCCTTATAGTGACGGTAAGGTGACTGTACGTACTGACATTGTAACTGTGTCTAGAGTCTGTCGGTACCAGTCCCGGTAATATCTCCTCCCCTTATAGTGACGGTAAGGTGACTGTACGTACTGACATTGTAACTGTGCCTAGAGTCTGTCGGTACCAGTCCTGTAATATCTCCTCCCCTTATAGGACGGTAAGTGACTTACGTACTGCATTGTACTGTGCCTAGATCTGTCGGTACCAGTCCTGTAATATCTCCGCCCCTATAGTGACGGTAAGGTGACTGTACGTACGACATTGTAACTGTGCCTAGAGTCCGTCGTACCAGCCGGTAAATATCTCCTCCCCTAATAGTGACCGTAAGGTGACTGTACGTACTGACCATGTAACTGTCTAGAGTCGTCGGTACCAGTCCGGTGTAATATCTCTCCCCTTATGTGACAGTAAGGTGACTGTACGTACTACATTGTAATGTGCCTAGAGTCTGTCGGTACCAGTCCCTGGTAATACTCCTCCCTTATAGGACGGTAAGGTGACTGTACGTACGACATTGTAACTGTCTAGAGTTCTGGTCGTACCAGTACCGTAATATCTCCTCCCCTTATAGTTGACGTAAGGTGACTGTACGTACTACATTGTAACTGTGATCTAGAGTCTGTCGGTACCAGTCCGGTATATCTCCTCCCCTTATAGTGACGGTAAGTGACTGTACGTACGACATTGTAACTGTGCCTAGAGTCTGTCGGTACCAGTCTGGTAACTATTCTCCCCTTATAGTGACGGTAAGGTGATGTACGTACCGACATTGTAACTGTGCCTAGAGTCTGTCGGTACCAGTCCTGGTAATATCTCCTCCCTTATAGTGACGGTAGGTGCTGTACGTACTGACATTGTACGTGCCTAGAGTCTGTCGGTACAGTCCCGTAATATCTCTCCCTTATAGTGACGGTAAGGTGACTGTACGTACTGACATTGTAACTGTGCCTAGAGTCTGTCGGTACCACCGTCCTGGTTAATATCTCCCCCTTATAGTGACGGTAAGGTGACTGTACTACGACATTGTAACTGTGCCTAGAGTCTGGTCGGTACCAGTCCGGTAAATATCTCCTCCCCTATAGTGACGGTAAGTGTGACTGTACGTACGACATTGTAACTGGCCTAGAGTCTGTCGGTACCAGTCCTGGTATATCTCCTCCCCTTATAGTGACGGTAAGGTGACTTACGTATGACATTGTAACTGTGCCTAGAGTCTGTCGTTACCAGTCCTGTAATACTCCTCCCCTTTAAGTGACGGTAAGGTGACTGTAACGTACTGACATTGTAAATGTGCCTAGAGTCTGTCGGTACCGTACTCGGTAATATCTCCTCCCCTTATAGTGACGGTAAGTGACTGACGTACTGACAGTTGTAACTGTTGCACTAGAGTCTGTCGTAACCGCCGGTAATATCTCCTCACCCTTATAGTGACGGTAAGGTGACTGTCCGTACTGCCCTTTTACTGTCCTTGGGGGGGAAAGGTAGGATAACAGTCTAGATTGGAAAGTATTAATGGATGTCACCAGGCGAAGCGAGAGAGGGAGAGAGTTCCAGAGGTAGGGAGCAGCAAGAGAGAATATCTGGGTCCATCCCCACACAGTAAAAGCCATAAACCTGCAGAATTAAACATTAATGGATGTCACCAGGCAAAGCGAGAGAGGGAGAGAGTTATAAAGGTAGGATAACAGTCTAGATTGGAAAGTATTAATGGATGTCACCAGGCGAAGCGAGAGAGGGAGAGAGTTATAAAGGTAGGATAACAGTCTAGATTGGAAAGTATTAATGGATGTCACCAGGCGAAGCGAGAGCGGGAGAGAGTTATAAAGGTAGGATAACAGTCTAGATTGGAAAGTATTAATGGATGTCACCAGGCGAAGCGAGAGAGTGAGAGAGTTCCAGAGGTAGGGAGCAGCAAGAGAATATCTAGGTCCATCCCCACACAGTAAAAGCCATAAACCTGCAGAATTAAACATATAACTATCACGTGACGCATGTGTCTTTAATTTTACCTCTACCATCCACCAAAAACCGTGACCAAGACAAGGTACAAAGAATCTTATTATCGATAACTTCGCAGTGAGCATACTTCTGTACCACCGGACAAAAAAATTGATGTGAAGAGAACTTATCACTGGCATGGTATCTTTACCACCGGACAAAGAACAAGGTACAAAGAATCTTAATTAGAGACTTCGCACTGACCTGTCTGTAACTCCGGGACAAAGAACAAGCTACAAAGAACTTAGTAGATAACTTCGCACGGAACATGCTGTACCACCAGGACAAAGAAAAAGTAACAAAGAATCTTATTAGATAACTTCACACACTGAGCATGTCAGTAACCAACCAGGACAAGACAGGTACAAAGAAATCTAAATTAATAACTTCACAAGAGGTGCCAGGTCTACCTACCTATTGTATGTACACATGATGTGCGGTGCTCCATTAAGAACAATGGTACAAAGAATCTTATTAGATAACTTACCTTCACCTGGCATGTCCTGTCCCACCGGACGAACGAACAAGTTCCAAAGAATCTTATTAGATAACTTCTCCTGAGCATGGCTGTCCAACCGGGAGATCAGGAAGGAGCAATGTATAAAGAAGCTAATTAAGATAACTAATTGTTCTAGTTTTATCTAGGCCATTGGTCTTATTTTGCAGATGTCCCTCATGTCCAGAAGATGTGGCTTTCCTGATTGGAAAACGCTGATGTTATTACACAATATTCAAAAAGGTATTCGTTCACGAGCGGGTAATTCCAGGCCTGTAGTTAACTTCAGTGGGTGGGAAGAATCCTGGAAAGTTTTTAAATAAGGGAAACAGGTTCTAAGATTTTTCAATGGACTGACATTTAAAGTGTACCAGCATGATTTAAGGATGAATATTATCTTGTCCAACTAACTTGCCTTACCTTTTATTCGAAGTAACGTAGAAATTTAGACTCTGATCATAGTGCAGTAGATGGAGTTTAACTTGGATTTTGCTAAGGCTTTTGATACAGTCCCTCTCCCATAGTCAACTAATGTATATAGCTAAGGTCTGTTGGTCCTGGGGAGTCACATTTGTACATGGATAGGAAAATTGGTAAAATAGGAAACAGAGAGTATTTGTTAATGGGCTTTCAGCATATGGACTAAAGTGCTAAGTGGGGTCACAGGGTTCTTTTGAGGCCTCTTTGTTTAATCTATTATTAGATGATTTGGAAGTGGGTATTGTCAACAAGTTTCTGTTTTGCTGACGACACCACTTTGTCGACCATTAAAACTTCAGAGATGTGCAATCGTTCCCGGGGGATCTATGATAGATTGGTCACACTGGGCTGCTAAGTAGGCAGAATACATTCAAGATTGTTGATAAATGTAAGGTGTGCATTTTTGACTTAAAAAATCCTTGTGGCTGTTTTTTGGGCTTGCTCAGAAGCAGCCCTTCACTCCCTATCCCTCCCTCCCTCCCCCTAGTGTAACACCCTTAGGCAAATAGTAGGGCTCGTTTCCCCCAGCCCCAACCGCTATATTATATTATCCAGAAAGTGCCCCGCCTCTACTTTACCTTATCTCTGCTCTCCCGCATCCCTTTGCGCCGGCAGCCGCCCCATGAATTTGGATCCTCTCAGCCACCAGGGGACGCGGCTGCTGGTCTGGCCCCTGCTTGCAGTGTCATGCAAGCGAGAAGGCGGCATGTGTGGCGGTGAGAGCAGGGAAGGTAAGTAACAATCGGGGGATTTCTGTGAAAATATTATTTAGCATTTGGGGCTGGGGGAACTAGCCAACTATCTACCAAAATTTACAAAAATAGTATCTGCCCTTTAATTGTAGTCAAGCATTGCCAGGCAGCAAACAGCTTGAGCTAGTGTGGTATGTCTTGTATTAAAGAGAGTTATGGATTCAAGGGAGAAAAATTTTATGTTCATCTTACCAAGCATTGTAAGGCCATCATTTTGGAATATGCAGTTCTCCTCTCTCGTGGCTGGATCTCTAGGATCTTTAGCTGCCTGCCCAGCACCGGTTCTTCAACATGATGAGAATCACCAGAGAAAAGTCAGGCAGGGGAGGGAGGGTGAGCAGTGTCCCCATGGTGATGCTGTGCAGAACTTATAAGTGTCCACAGACCTACAAAAGGCATTTGATTAAGGAGGGTGGGGGCAATTAGGACAACTCACTAAAACATTAATATTTTGAATGACTTAAAAGCAAGCACAGATAAATATGGGATTACCACCATTTTACTTTCTTTCAAATTTTGTAGATTAGATAATGTAAAAGTTGTAGGGTTTTGAGTGGGTATAGTGACCCTTTAAGTACACTAAGGAAAAGGCGCTTGCATGGGGATATGAATGTGTATATATATCATTAATATATATATGATATATATATATATATATATTTATATTATATAATATATATATTGTGGTATAAATAACTTACCATGCCAGACATAAACGCTCTATCTATTGCATTGTTCCCAAAAGTATAACATGTCAGAGGAAAGCTTGAGATAACACCGAGCATGTTAATGTACGCCACCGGGAGAAAAGAAAAGGATAGGTACAAAGAAGCTTATTAGATAACTTTGCACTGAGCATGTCTGTATCACCAGCAATGGACAAGGTATAAAGAGCTAAATTATACTAACTTTATACACTAGCATGTCTGTACCTGCCGAGAAAGGCAAGGAACAAGGTTACAAGAAGCTAATTAATAACTTCACAATGAAGCACACAGGACAAGGATAATTATGTTTTTATTCTGCTGTGTAATATTGTCCTTTAATGATTGTATAAATGTTTGCGACCTTTTGGGCATATCAGGTTTAATTAATCGTTAAGAGGCAACATAGACGCGGTGCCTAGGGCCCCTCTCTGATGTTGGGTAACCAGTAACCGAGTGTGAGCCCCTGTGTCTAATAAAGAGCTCACACATTATAATCGTCAATCACCTATTAATTCACAGTCCAACACAGCACAGGAGTGCAATGATCACATGTTTATATTCCTCTAGCAATGCTCGTGTCATTGTTTGGTGAGTCAGTAATGTCAGGGAAGCTGGATGTACTTTGGTGTTACTACAGTATGTGGTTTCTACTGGACAATACAATACATTACAGCATTGTTTCATTCGTCTATTATACCACCAACAACTTCGTACATTATTATAGGGCAATACATTTATAGTGGGTAACTGTACGCTTATACAAACAATGGGCGGCTGTATCTGCAGGTAAACTCATTTTTGCAAAATTCGCTACCCTTTAATGTTTGTTTGAAAAGTCGTCCACAAAAAATCCTGTATTTAGACCGCTTCACCTGAAAAATCTTCAGGATACGCAGCAAACAACTACATTAATGTTGATAATAAAGTGTATTTATCTTGATATTTTTATATCTGCGCATTGGTGGATAATTGAGTTTTCTTGAAAGGACAAGTTAAAGTCCTCCGAACAACATTGAATTAGAAACAGATGCTCTTGATATAAAGCATAATATCAAGTGTCTCACCTCTCAATTGTATGGGTTGTTGAGAAAATTTACCTTCTAACCTGAGGGTTGTGTTTTTATTTCCCCGTGTTCCAGATCAAACAACAGTGTGGTCAGTGACCATTTAGTTTTTCTTCTTTAACAACAGCTCCATGTCCTAAGACTGCAGGAACTTGTTACAGTTTTGGTCACACCCACCTTTAAGCCTACTAGCCATCTTTTACACAGACATAAAATAGGCAAGGAGCAATGTGACTGAGATCACAGGGGTGTTGCCAGTCATCTGTAACATACCACAGTTTACTGTATTTCAGTTATCACTACCTTTATTCTCTAGTTCTATTTCTACCTTTTATTGGTAATTTTTAGAGGGGATATGTTTCAAGTTCTGGAAGTGTAAACAAATGGTTTAGTTTTCTCCTCCCTTAAGTTTTAATTGTGAGCGACTCATAGAAAATCAGCAAATTAGACTGCATTGACCCCACCATAGGGGAAGACAATGAAGCCAGTTTCTCACTGCACTGATTGAAACGGCTTCCATAACTGTACCAAAGCCAATCTATGGCTAGCCCCACTAGCCTATTTGGTGTGCACTGTGCGCTGCTTTTAGCACAGCGGGCCCACCAATAGAATGGGGATGGCCCATTACTCCCTGCCTGCGTTTCCGACCATTTTTGGTGATCGCATGCGCTGAGATAAAACGGGTACATCAAAGCAATCACAACAGCACGCGCACCAGGTAGCGCGCATGAATCCCCGCAACTGTTGCGATTTTACTCCGTCGCGCGATTCCTAGTGGGGCCTAGCCCTTGCATCCTTCTTAAATTTGTGTCTGATGTGCAGGTAAGCCCTCTACCTCTCCGGATCCCGGATCTGCCCCGCGAGACCACCCCGATCTCTCCTCAACGGCGCGGAGTCCTGAACCGCCTCCCTGTTACACCCCCTTCTATGTGCTGTCAACGCCCTACCACACCCCTAACCCTGCCTGTCCCACCCCTAGTGTGTATGCCCTGCCCACTGTGGTGACCCAATGCGTCACAAAGTGTAGTCAACCCCCCTCACCCCCTGCCTCTCACCCCACCTGCCCTGGAAGGACTAGAGCAGGTGGGATTGTCTGGAAGTGCAAATAACATATTCTTATTGGTTGCAGGTCAGAAAGAACGATCACGAACCGTAGCTGTAATTCATGCTAAATCATACATGTACAATCTTCACTTAAAACCAGAATTGGTGACTCCAGTTAGGAAACTTTGTAGAAGCCTGGTTATTTATTCAACCATGTGTGGAAATAATGACTGTCCTGTTCCTCACGTGTTTCAATAGAATGGATTATGGTGGTCACTATGTGCGATCACTATTTTCGCTCTTTATAAATTTTGTTTGCTGTTTACCCACTACTGTATCTATCTGTTTTTATATAATATGGCTACTAGTGTACCCTTTAGAGCTTTAGCTATTAATTCCAATTTCCTTTGGGACAATCCCATCTACATTTTTATTGTATTATTTATTTGCTGTGGCTGGCACCGGATCTGTTATGGCGCTGCCTGTTATAATAACAACCATAACTAAAATCAGTTAGCCTACAGCACCCTGGATATCTGCCTTTTTCTTCTTAAAGCTTAAAGGGTGCCCCATTGTAAAACAAAAACTGTCATTATCAGTTACCTGCCCCAATTCCAACTGATATATTTAGCATCATTTTTACATGTATTATACTAACCGAATATTTTAAGGATAATTATCTCCCTTTCTGGCATAGAGGTAAGCTGACTCCTCCCTCAATGCAATCAATCAAAGCTATGACTGCTTGCCATCACGCCAATGATTGACTGATTTCTCTATACTGCACCTCTGCACATGCTCAAAAATCCTAAAAGCTCAGATAGCAAGGGTGGTGCAACCTCTACAAAAGAGAATAGGGGCAATACTTAATCATTAAATATCTGGAAATGCACGTACCGTAATAACATGCTAAAAATAGCAGTGGGGATAGGGCAAATAAACGACGATCTGCTCAGTTTTTTGGGTGGGGACATAGATCCTTTTAATATTATAAAATTAAACCTCTAGAGGGGCGACATTAGTGTTTTTCAGTCATCATGCCATTTTCTGTCGGGCCGATCTCCCAGTACGAACGGTCGGTTCCGGCCGAAAATATCTGCTGGTGTGGGTGGCCGGCTGCGACCAACCTCGTCCGCCCATATCGTCTGATTGAACGTGTCGGTAAATCACAACTGATCGTGCGTCCCTATTGCCGCAACCGACAGTCATTTGTACCGGGCCCGAGCGCTCGCAGGCGAAAACCTCGGATCTCGGGACCTATAAAAATCCTGCAATGTTGTAACCCAGCCTTATTAGTGCCTTTAATCTGCTCTGGAATAACAGGAGGTTTTATTTTTTTTTTTTTTCGCTACCAAGATTCTAAAGATGAGGTTTTTTAGAATTAACATAATTGTGAGGATGGATCCTACATACATCCGCTTAGAAAACCTGCAGTATTAATGCATGGCACTTACAACTCGTACCATAGGAACACTGTTATAGAGAAGTTTCCCATTCCCACACTTCTTTTCTCTTCCTTGTTCCATACTATGTGTGCCTTGTGTAGCAAAATATGTCCCCAGAGGATTTATCCCGAAATATACTTTTGCTATAGAACGTTTATTATATTCCATCTGTTATATCCTCGCTTTCCCCCCCCACCTTTTTTTTATCCTTAACTGCAGCCATAATATAAAGGATGGATGTGTTATAACCTTTTGAGTTATTTGTAATAGGTATTGTGTGTATTTAAAGAGATGAAAATGATATTGTTTGTTTCAGGTGAAATAGGAGCATCAAATAGGTTATGGACGACGTGGGGCTTGCGATCCGTTAAGCGCGTGAGATCGCAGAGCAGTGCATGCCGTGTGGGTGGAAAATTGCTGCCACTCGCGTTCTTTTTTTTGCGTTCCGATTGCTGATTATTGTGCTCACACTCACGTGTAATCATAAACTTTCTAACTTACCCTTTCCATGTTGAAATGAAGGAAGACCGATATTGTTTTGGCAACCGATGAATACTGTAATTACTGCTTGTGATAATTGTTTTCCTACTGATTTAAGTTTGGCGAAATTCTTTGGTCTAAGTGAGCAATCCTGCGGTCCTTTAAAGGGAATGGTTCCACAGCCCTTATAACAAAAAAATATAAACATATTTGGCAGGACCCCGCCAAAACCTAGGTTCTGTGATTGGTTAACAATGTAATAATTCTGCTCCCAGCCAGAGAAATCACACTTACAGATCGCGATCCACTGCAAAAATCACTTTAGAACCCTGCGAGTATTTAGACCACTTACGAAACATCGTTACCTGAAACATTTATAGGGAATTTCCCACAATTGCTTTTCTCTTTTTCTATGAGTAACATTGTACATCTTTTTTCTCTATCCCCTGATTAATAATCACTGGCGTGATGAGTCAGTGGTTTGGGTATAGGAGGAAGTTTAAAATTACTTGATTTCCCAACAATATTTCTCTGGTTAGGACGCTGCTGGCTTTATAATCATAATGTATTATCAATATCGGTGTGGTGGGGTACTTGGGAGAGGCGGAAAGTTGCACTTTCAAACTTGAAATTGTTGAATATATAAAGTTAGGCATATAGTATTTTTGAAAAGAAAAGAAAGCTCCGAACCTCCTTTAGTTTACCAATTCCTGGTTTGTAAATGTGACATGAAATAAACATTGTGGCATTTAAACGGTTATTAGTGGTGTATCCTGACCTGTGCTCCAACTATCTGACACTTTCCGTTAGCCAATAGAACATTTGTACAGCTGGACACCCTATGTGGGGTTTATGTGACATCATCTTGTACACTTAATGTTTGCTAATGCCCCTTATCCTCCTGCCTAGGAGCCTTCTTCACTTATGTGTAAGGAGCAGTCCCTGTAACAGTCACTTTAACCCCTAGAGCTCCTGTTGAATTAACCCCCTTACAAGCGATTTTTTCTTCAAGCTATTCATTATAAACTAAGCACTGTGAAACAGAAATACGTATTTAAAGAATCCGTATATACTCGAGTATAAACCTCCCGCGTATAAACCGAGGTACCTAGTTCAGGGAAAGAAAGTGGAAACACAGCACTGACCGAGTATAGAACCGAGGGGGTAGTAATTTGCCACTAAAGATGTTTTGGACTCACAACTCCCAGCATGCTTTAATTGCTGGGAGTTGTAGTTTTTCAAACTCTTAGTAACATAACTTACAAATAAGATTAAAAAAACCTTCTTTATTTGTGCATATGTATGCCAAATCTAGGAGGATTTACCAGCCTATTTGCAAGTATTTTGCCACTTAAGATGTTTGAAAACTACAACTCCCACCAATAAAGCATGCTGGGTTGTAGTTATCAAACATCTTTAAGTGCAAATACTGCAAAGAGGGGTTAATCCTCCTATATTTGTGCATACGTATGCACAAATAAAGAAGGTTTTACTCTTCCTTTTAAGTATTTGCCAATTCCTGTGACAGCAAAATCCGCCTATCTCCTACCTTGTCCGCCGCCGCGCGAATCCACATCCTTCTACACAGCCTCTGCCGCATCCGGATGATTTCACTACCCGGCGCCTCTCCTTTGCGTGTAGGATGATAGGCGACTCCGATATAACCGAGGTAAGATTTCAGGCTTTTCTTTAAAGCCTGTAAACCTCGTTTTTTATAACTCGAGTATATCGGTAGTTTAACCTACTGAATGTTTAAAAAACACTTGTCAACCGGAACCTGGATAGGAAAAATCTACACTTGAAAGAATATTCCACCTTGTTTGTGTGCAAGAGCACATAATGGTTGGTTTCGGAGCCTGCCCCCTAGTGAAGGTTGTGAGGAAGGACACAAAACTCATTGCTAAGATTTAGCTTCGTTCACACGTAGATCACCTATTGTCCGTTCCTCTGGGCAGAAACATGCATTCCCTATAAAAAAGTACTGCTGCCATGCATTTCGCCTGGAAACGCCAACTTTTGATTAAAAATAGAGCAAAAATGGACAAAACAGAATGTAAGCAGTTAGTCCTACCATCTGGTCAACTAATATGGTTTTGTGGTTGGGGGTGATTTCCCTATATAGAATTTTTCATTTGATGGATGAAACAGGCCATTCCTCTGGGACTAAGACTTTCCCCTGGTTTATGCCCTTTTCATCTCATGTAGCAAATCCTATCGGTAGAAAGTGTGGCTTACTTGATTTCTACTGATCCACCTTATATTCACGTGTCTTGATCCTGGTAAAATAACATTTATTTGGGGTTTAGATGATTAAGGCCTAGTGGGTTACAATAAAATAGTGCGATGATACCATATCGGGCTATGAAATCAAAGTTAAGAACTAGTTGAGCAAACCCTTCACCCAGCTTTCAGTGGTCTTATCGTCCCTAAACATCCACTTGAGGGGCTAATTTGAATCTTCTCTAAACAATCATGATTTCAGCATTAGTTCACCTTAAATTTTTGAATTCTGAGAAGGAATGACCTAAGATGAGTGGGGTAAGACATACCCTGATTAAAGATACTGAAACCAAAGCATAACATCTCTATACCGAATGTTTTAATCTCTCTATGAATTTTTTTGTTTGGCTGAATTTTTCTAACGTGCATTCAAATTCTCTAATCATCAATCGGTGAATTATCCATTGTGATTTGTTTTTTTAAAAAAATGTTCATTTATTTAATTTTTGTCTTTTGATTCCTAGGACTCAAAGAAAGAACAGGCTTGCCAATTGGAGACCTTGAAACCCCTCCACAATTGGAGAAAGATATGTCTTCACCTGCCCCTGCGGACATCTGCGTGCGACCGGTCTCCTGCTTCCAAAGAACCGAGAACATAATACAGTGTCCCTGATCAATTTTACCGTAATCCTGCCTGAATTGATGACAGTGGGATGCCTCGGATGTGTGAAACCGGTGGTTTTTATATCATTTCAAAGGGGATAAAGCAAAAAATCGGTACAGGGGCAATGATTGGTCAGAAGAATAAGATAAAGGCCTACATTTCTTCCGTAGTGCGTTTGGAGACTCTCTAGTGAATAGAACCAATGGGGTAAAGGCTGAGACAACTCTACACGAGAGGAACGTTACGCAGATTGTTAGATTAACTAGTTTGTCTTCAATCGTATGAAAAGCCCTGGATTCCATCCGTACAACATTACTAGATGTGGGTCAGGAAGTGCGACCTTTGCAAGTCTTAACTATTAAGGAACTCGTTCTCTGCGAATCCTCACTATTTCATTGGAAAACAAGAGGGTCCTAAAGCTGCCAAGGGCCAAGTATCCAAACTGGCCATTTGAATGTTTCGATCAAAAAAGTATGTCGCTACAATCAGCCTCTTGGCCAAACCGAGAGGTTGTCTCCTGAAATTCCCCAGCCCCAGGCCTCTCCATTACCAGGACCAGCTAAAAATTTTTGAGCCATGTCATGGGTGGAGAACATGCGGCCATCCCAGAAAATTCGAGAGCATTGCTCACCAGGACAGGCACGTTTTACGAACTTCAATGAATTAACGCCAGGCTGTATAAGCAGCTAATTCTGGCTGAAGCGCTCCAGATCTTGACGTCAGCTGGAAGAACTTTAAAATCTAAGTGTGGGAACTTTAAGAAAACACATGAGCAGTTCCAAGTGAGTCGAACTGTCAACATGTAGGGGAATGGAACTGGAAGAGGTTTTATGTAAAATTCTAGAAGGTTAATCCAAGATAAGGGGTGTAAGTTTTCCCCTGAACTTTAAATCAAGAGTGGCTTCATGGTGTAAGCATGGTAGACCCTGACCCAGATCTTGAAAGATGACAGCAAGATGTGCCCAGATCGGATGCCCACAGTCCCAACATTCTCTTATACCAGCATAGTACCTGTATAGAAAAACAAGGGACTGTGTGGTTTCCCACATCGCATGGCAACTCCCTTTACTTTTAAGTTGCATGGAGACTGCCCCCCCCCGGCCAGGTGAAATTTTCAGTTGCCATTTCCGAATGCCTAAGAGGAACGTCTCCTCAGCTTTCTATCTATCTCAGTTTATGATGTGTGGGTATGTTACCAATATACAATTGTTAAGGGTTTGTACTTGGCCTTAAACCAAAATGACACCACACACTGGTTCTAATACTAGTTGGTGGAAACACTGTATTAATATGGGCAATCACAAATAATAAGTGGTTAAGGTCAGAATCAACTAAATAACAATTACAAGCTCCAAGTAATTCACTATAATAACGCCCAACATGTCCATACTGGCGTGATCAAACCCAGCGATAACTATACTTAGCAAATTTCATGGTATAGGAAGGAGTTTTATTTGGCTTGTTATATTATCCTTCAGAGCAGATCCAATCACCACACACACCACACATTCTGCAGCATCAATGTGGATACAGAAATGTTGCTGATGGATTTTTAAAGAAGAGGCCACCGGATTGTCATGCTTAAATCTTTTGTTTTGCATTGTTTATATAGTGATCAGTCCATGATACCAGCTTTTCTTATACTCCTTATACTATTCATTACTATTCAGTATTATTCTAAAACACAAAACCTCTCTGTTATTGTGGAGAGCTCGGTAAGACCATGGCGGACAGACGTTCAAGGGAAAGTTCAGTGGAAAATATATTATTTTATAATTCCTCAGTTTATATTATGGTATTCTGTTTATAGTCTACTACCCATGCCATCCATTTTGAAAAATCATTCGCATTTATAAACCCTTTTGCTGTTCCTCTTTTCACTTATTGAGGTTGAACTAATTTCAGTTTCTAACTGTCCCGGTGTCTTCTTCCTCTCAGAATTGACCTTCAAGTAACAAACACCGTGAAAAATCCCTCTATATCAGGGTTTTTTCAAAAAAGTTCTTATCGTTAATAACAAAATGCGTGCTAATTTTTGCCCCAACCAATCAGAGTTAGCTTTCAAATGTTAAAAGCTCTAGATTGTTTAGGGCAAATTTAGCACCATTTAATACAATCATAAGACTTTATTGAATCTCCTATATATGTCGTAAAGAATGTTGCGTGCTTTCACTGATCTAGAATCAGTTATATACAATATTTGAATAAAAAAGGGAATGTCCCATCTGAGAACTCTGGAATTTATCATCTTGATACCAATGTATTTTCCCTGGTATTTAACAATCTATTCCCAATCACCACTCTAAGTGGGTGTGTCTTGATTTTCTTCTCCACATTTAAACTAAGGTCCAGACAGCAGCACTTTAACTTACAAATGGTAAAGGTGTCTGCCCCTGGCTGGTGGGATCAGAACATTCAATGCTTCTGCGCTCCGGTAGACTACGGTCTTTTTTGTCCAAGAATATTCAACTCCACATGGACTAATAGTAAATGGACTTGTCCTCTAAACCTGACTAGTTTCTGCAAATTTCTACTCACACCTGTATGTCCCAGGGGGAGTGGGATCCATTCTATACATTACCCCCCCAGTTTCTTGGAGGCGCAAACCAAGCTAGGAGATATATGGCTCCCCAAACCACCTTTATCTTCTCCCATTCTGCTCGCATTTCCTTCTCCAGTTGTTATTGTATCAGCCTGGTAGAATAGAAAAACGTTTACGCACGATATTGTCATATCTTCTTATAACGCTTGGCTGTATTTAGTTGAAAACTGTTTAGGTCTGTAACAAATCCCTTATTTCTAACTGGCATACTTTCCTATATGTCCGCTATTAATACTCCTATCTGGATTCCTAGCTGAGATCTCTTGACAATCTGATGAACAATTTCTGCGGACCCTAACCAAACGTGGCCTTATATCATAGGAACACCCCTCTTTTTTGTATGGAAGGTGGACCGCTATCACGCTCTAAGTAGGGATTACCCTGAGGTTGTTTTTCTGTAAAAAGGGGTGGAGTAGAAATGTTCAGAACTTGTCCGGTTATAGAGACAAGGCCATACTATTTTCCCATTGGAGTGCAAATGGTTTTGTCACATCCAAAATGTTTGGAAAACAAGCGTAGCTTCCTCGGACAGTCATATCATTGAACATATCAAGCAATTTCTTTGGAATGTGTCTGATCCCAGCCAGCTCTGGGCATACCCTTACCATGTCAGTTAAGGGGTGTCTGCCTAGTGTTAAAGTAGTGGAAAAACTACAGACCACACTTAGAGGTTGGTGATTGGATCAATTGTTAAATCCAGGGGAAAAATACATTGGTAATCAAGATATAATCCAGAGTTCCATCAGATGGGACATTTCCCTTTTTGTGTAAAGTTATAGAGAAAATCCAGGCACCCGACACTTAGGCAGGGTGCCACCAAGAATATGATGTTTGGCCGACATTTCATGTGTTTTCGTCAGTCGAGCCAAATTATTGTAATGGGGATCGACCAATCGCTGACCGTGGGGGTCCATACATCAGAATCAGACAAAGCCATCGGATGAGTCTAGAAACCATACCGACTTGCGGGGAAAGGTCCACTAGATTCATCTCGTAACTTCGGACGCGATGCTTTTGGCCCGCTACCCCAGTCCTTCCTCCTGTCTGAACCTTCGAAAGTTCTGGAACAGTCGTCAGGTATGAAGAATTGTGGAACGTGTGTACCAGGCCTTCTGTGGTGGTGATTGGATCAATGGTTAATACCAGGAATACATTGGAATTTACAATCTTAAACCAGAGTCCCATCAGCTTAAATTTCTAGATGGGACATTTCCCTTGTTATTGTGAAAGATGAGTTGGTAAAATATGGATGTATTCTAGATCTGTAGAAATGCAGTCACGTTCTTACCATTTACAGGGTTATCATAAAATTTCCTTATCATTTAAATGGTGCTATTTTGCCCCCACACAATCAGAACTTGTGGTAACATTTGAAAAAGCTAACATACTGATTGGTGGGTCAGCACCATTTTAAAATGATAAGAAACTTTTATTGACTAATACCCACCATAGTGTGGGATTTGTTCTAGGTATTGTTACTTTTGGTTTTTGGAGGTGTGTCACCTTATCTTCTCATATGTAAGCTACGATGTATGTTTTGTCCAGGTTATGATAAGAAGTGTTCGTCTGTCTACGCATCCAGATAGGACCGTGTTCAGCGGGCTGCTTGTCGCAACAGCGTCCTGATACTGTCGACTTCTTGTTGTGTTATCTTTCATGTTTGAAAAAATACACTATTTTATCTGGAACTAGAAGCCTGTCTGCTGGAAACCATTTTCTATCGTTTTTGTCCTTCCTTTAAAATACGAATGGGCAGGTTTAAAAGGTCATTATGATGAAAATACGGCTCTTTTTTTTCTTTAAAGTAGTATGTATTTGCATCGAACTTCCCCTTGATAAGCTGATTCATGTTCATCAGAGGGACAACGCCCTTTAGGTACTTGGATCTGTTACGTTAAAGGTATGTTCCACCCCCAGAATAAAAATCCTACATCAGAATTGGGGAGGCACGGTTCATGGAGTGTCAGCCATTTCTGTGATGTCCGCCATTATAGATAGATTTCGCATTCTGAAGAAACACGCCATCTTCTGCAAAATGATAGGCGTCCTTTGGTGGAGCAAGGTAACGTATTATTATCTTTCAGGACTGGTGGAAGTAACTAATAACTGATCTCTTAGTTTGAGGGTATGGAAGGTAAGTATAGAGTTTTAAATTCTGGGGCTCGGACATGTCCTTTAATTGTTTGCACTCTTAAGGACATGTTCAACTTAAATAAAAACTAGTGACTGGCGTTATCTGCCTAGGCGACCCCCATTGCTTGTTGTTACGCCACTTTTGGTTATATCTTATTAAATTGATATTTAATGAGAGTTCTATTTCTGTCTGTCAAGGTTCTGCTCCCTATCGTCATGAAGCTTTTTATAAGCTTGAGCTGTTGCAGAGGCAGCAGGTGTAAACGTGCGTCAATCATTGGTTGTGATGTCAGCAGATCAGCCTTGATTGACTGCATGGCCAATCTTCTCTGCCGAATGGGGACAATAATAATCTCCGTAAATATATTTTGTAATGCAGTAAACAGTGCAACTTAACATACGGTTGGGGGCAGATAACTGCACTTGCCCATTTTTTTGCCTTTAATGATCAAAAATCTTTATTGGCATGTAATTTTAACCTGTTTTTTATATAATTTAATTTGCTTGGAAGGCCGGCAGACAATTAACTGTTTGAGGTAACTTCCTTTTTTCCTTTTCTGTGCTTTTAATTCGGGACTAAGTTGGTTTTTCACTGTCAATCTGGAGTGCCAGATTCCTGTTCTCGTCACAGGCCCTTTGTGCCGAAGATCAAGCAAAAGTAATGTCGGTACCATCCATTTCCAGAGGCGCTGAAGTGAATTCCTTCTGCGTTGGCGGATCCCGAAGAGGCTTTTTGAGTGAAAATCTGCCACTTGCAATCAGACGTTTGCACTACACGCCTATAACGTCGGGCTATCTACGCCACATCGCCTGCGTCGTCTTACATATCTGATTTAGTCAACACTCCCCTTCCTGAGTCTGTGGCCGTTACACCCTCAGATCACGGTAAATTCTGCAGGGTTTAATGGTTTCTCTGCTAGTATTTTTCAAAGACAACCATCTTTTATGCTTTCAACGTATATACTGGTCAGGGATCGAGAGCTCGCCTTAATCAGCAATGACTTAATCGTCAGCAGCCATTAGATGTTATCCTACATTTCCGCCAGTAAAGGTAACCTCTGATATTTCTTGGCATGGGTACTACCTCAACCATTTGCTGCTGTGCTTTTACCATCTACTTACAAATTACAATCAACTAATACATCTATAAAATAGAAAATACAGATGTTAAACATAACCAGAAGAACCGCTACGAGATATATAGTCAACTGACGCATTTTCCAAGTAATGGGTGGTACCCCATCAATACCCATCAATAGGGGTAAAATACGGAGTTATGGCCCTGACGTTTCCTTCTAATTGTCTCCAAGGATACCTTGGATTCAGGTCCTTGTTCGGTTTTATTTTCTCCGCCGTCCCAGCTCTCCACAAAATTTTAAGTTGAATATCTGTGAAAAGATTGAGTCTCCTCGTTTGAGGCTCTTATTATTGGTTGGGTGCTCACATTGAGTGTTAATTTTTGACTTACACATCAGAATAAGTATGAGTTGTTATGTAATAGTATCACGTTACCCTTCTAATCTGCATGTGGTTTCTCTGTTACTTTACAGGGAAAAATGTCCATATTTTTGTCAATTCCTGGCATGGTATTTAAAATGAGCCATTATAATGCAAAACCTACAAAGTTGCAGAGCATTCATGTCCATAGTAGGGGTATTGCCTGAATAAAGGTGGATCACTTAGCACAGACCAAGCACAAATTAATACTTTTCAAGTAAAACAGAAGTGTCAAACCCACCCTCCCCCCCTGATTAAATGAGCCACCACCATCACAATTAAAACAAAAGTTCCGATCCACTGGGGATTCAGTAGCTCACCGGGAAATAGTCCAGCATACAATCCCCTACTACTGCCCCTAAGGGGCCTATGTAGAGACAGAGGTTTAGCCACGACATCTTTGATGTGTCATACATTGTCCCGATACAAATGCATTCATGTATTCTTTCATACCATGCTAAGCAAGTATGACACACACATCAGGGTAAAATATGTAAGACCAACACATATAACAATGGTCTGCGATAATTATAGTTATCATTAATGCTGTTATAGGGCGTACCCACTGTGTTCTCTAATAGCACAAAATTCATGACGTACTAATCTAAGAAGGAATTAATATATTGTTATATTGGCTTAATATTAGACTGTCTCATTCAGCCCCGTGGTTTATGGGGGGGTTCTTCTGTCTGTTTTTTTGTGATTTCCACCCTACTGTAATGTTGGTGTAATGGCTTTCCAGAACCACTATGGAGTTGCGTAATGGTTCGGCCTTGTCTTGAAAAATGTCTGGCAAGTGTCTGAGTAGGAATTTTTGGTTTACAAATTCCACAGTACCCCCCCGTTGTGTTCCTTTATCCTATGGCTTTGCCCGCTAGGCCCCTGAGTTAATATTATGGCTATTGCATGGATGCAATATCAAATCACCTTTTATGGTAGAGGGACTGCACAGGGAAATGTGCCCCACCTTTTTTCTACCCAAGAAACATGGGTTTCTTCTTCTTCCGTAGTGGCGGTACAGACAGACTGTGATATTCGCTTTCCCGTTTTCCTTTGAAAGGCTGTTTAATGTGGTTTGGATCAAGGGCTGGTGTAGTCACCAAATTGTCTTGTTGTAATTGCATAGATACTATCAACCCATTCCATTTGCACGTTCTTGTCCCTGTCCATCTATTTTTTCCTTTGCTTTTTTTTATTAGTTTTACACATACTTGTAACAGATTTAATGATAAGCTCTCTCCGTTTTTCAAAGGTTGGTCTGCCTCCTCCCTTGCTCAATGAGCTTTTTTTATAAGCTTGAGTCAGGTGCAAGAGGCAGCAGGGTGAAACAGCATGCCATTTATTGCTGTTTGTCAGTTTATCACACCCTCTTGATTGACTGCCTAGTGGGAGGACCACCTAAATATATCGTTGGGACAATAACTCGTTTTTTTAAGGGTGGAAATGCCCCTTTAATCTAGTGTGACTAGTAAAGACAGGCATGTACTTGTAAAAAAAAGGCAACTAACTAAAAACATGTAAATGCTACCTGTAAGGACGCCAGTTTTACTTGGATAGAGCCTTACAGCTGCCACAGTCAACTGTATATTTGATCCTGGCAGGTTAGTGACTATTTTCAATGTCTTCTGGTCTTTGATTGTGTATCCGTAATGCTTTAAGCCTGACATTGAAATCTTCCTGTCTGTTGTTTTGAAGGGCTTCAGAGACTGGAGGGAATCCATGTCAGATGTGTGGTCTTACCTTCAAAGCCATGTCTCAGTGCCCCTGTTTGGTTTTCACACCGGAAAGATTAAATCGTGACACAACAGTTCCAGAATGTTCCTGATGTGTTACAAAGCTGGTAAGGCAGTGATCAGTGCGGATACTGTTAAGTTGAAGCGGTGGGGCGCGTTGCCATGCTGCCATATTTCGCTTTTTGGTTAATGGGTTAGTGCGATAAAAACCTGGTCACTTACTTTATTTGGGTTTAATAATATGTCCTAATGGGACTGGCTACATTGGGCTCCTCAAGGTTTTCTAAGTGGCTTCCTAATGTCAGACATTTTGGTGGCACCCCTTTGGTAAATTCCATTGGTTTTGAACACTGATTTTTACATCTAATGTAAAAGACTATGAATATTCTGTAAATTTATTTCTTATAAACACCTCTTAGTTAGTTCATCTTTTACAATGGGTTTAGCAATTTCACCATGTCTCATGACTCCTTACTGAAATATGTTATTCATGTCTCTTTCTTCTCTCTTCAGGTGTCCCATCTACTTAGAGTTTTCCCTTGGTTTGGAGATACAGCTTTTTGTATTGAACCATGTGCTACGGTGTCCCGCAGGGGTCGTAATGGGGCTGCCCTTTTGTTCAGTATGGACCTGTTTACTACGTGGATGGTGCTAGGTCTGATTGCAGGTTGCTGCAGTGCACCTATTGGTTTGAACATTTTGATAGTATGGAAATTGTTTACATATGTGGAGCTCGTAGTTTACATTAATGTATACTTTCCTTTCATTGGACGTCCTTTTTACTGTGTTTACTCTTAGTCCTCATCCCAAACAATCCTTCAATGCGGTCTTTTCATTTTAATGCACCTCTGGCGTGTGTTCATGTGTCCTGTCCGTACTACAGATCCACTGCTATTAACCTATTACTTGGTCCAGGCAGTTTTTATTTTAATGCAGTGTTAATTTTTCCACCTAAACTCCTATAATGTAACCTCACCAACTCTATTCTATACAGACTAGGCTGTTACCTATAACTATAAATTTACTAAAAGGAGAATTACAGTTTGCAAGAAACATTCAAAATAAGTTACCTGTACAGGGAGGTAGTATGGTACTTCAACCTCCCTAAAAAAAATTTTTCTATAAGGAGCGGCAGCACAACAAGAAACACTGCTTATGCCAGCTACTGATGCTTCCACCATATCTTTAAGGCATGATCCACCCCAAACTATAATCCCCCCCCATATGGCCCCCACCATGTAGTGTATTGGTATCCTTACCTCACACCCAGCTCCATAGGGTTCTCCTGTACCCCCCCCCCAAAGTCCCAAAAACGGCCCACAGGAGGATAGCAGGTCTCTGCCTGCTACCTTGCCTCCGTAGATATATTGCCATGTCGTAACTGCAGGCTTCTCTCCCCCCTCCCGCCCCCCTCCCTCCCCTCCCTTTCCCTCCCTCTCCCTCCCCTCCCCCGTCTACTATCCGCTCCCCCTAGCATAAATCCCTCTTAATATTCTCTCTCTGCTCCCATGTCTCCCAGCCCAACCGCATATTTTTTTATTTCAAGCTCCCACAAACCTACTTCCTTACTCTCCTCTTCTCCGCTGCCACTGAAATGACCGCAGCCGCTTCCGTGATTGGCTGCGCTCAGCCAATCACAGACCGACTGCCCGTCCCCCCCCCTCTGCTTGCATTTCGCAAGCGAGGGCCGGCAGTGCGGCGGAGGACGAGGGCGTAAGTACGAGTTTTGGGGGGCTTTTCCCTGAAAAACACTTTATTTTTTGCGGTGGCTGGGAGACATGGGGAACATCATATTAAAAATGATTCTAAGGGTGGACATAACCCTTTACATAGAAGGAAGGCCCAGGACATAACCTGGCAAGAAATGAAAACTGTATCATCTGTAAGCTTCAACAAAACAATATTGGGGAGGTGGAATATCATCCAACCTCCTGCCCCAGACATTTTTTTAAAAAGTTACAGTTGTCTTTTAAATCTGTTATCGTTATCTGTTGTCATTTTAAAAAATCTTTTTATTTTTAGAAATCGGCTGATTTTCTTTGCCATAATAAACCACCGAACTGTAAAGGTCCACTCTTCCCAGGCAAAGATTCAGGAACCTTGACTGTTGGCTGGAAAGCAGGAGAAGAGGTGGGTTCCTAAGCAAATATTTTTAAAGGGACTAAACCTAAATGCTGGTCCATACACTAGGCAGATACAAATAATTTTACACAGCAATATGTTCTTTCCTCTGTTATTGGCAAACAAGTTGGGCCTGGTGCGGTTCCTATTTTACCTTACACTTTGTCTATAGACTGACCTCTAATCTGGTCCAATATTCTAATACGTGTATGGTCACCCCTAAGAGTTATAAAAGTTGTTCTTTGGTATTGCTCCCCTAATCCATACCATGGAATTCAATCCTGATACTTACGGGAGTCTGAAGGTTGATTGGAAAATGTATTGTAAGGTGGAGCAGTGGGGAAAACAATCCAGAGTTAGACTGGGATGACGCTGGTTACTGAAACTACTCTTAGGGCCTCTGGGCAACTGTGTTTAACACCAAATTTAAAAATCTAATAGGTAATCGCAACCCAAACTGACAAATAGTTAGGCTAATTGTGTTATCAGCATATAATGCTCTCCTCCTTACCCCTCTCAAAAGTTTCTGCCTCTTCTTCAGCTCTCCAAGATTTTGTACAGCTGCACTGCCCAGAGAGGCAGCTAGGGGAAAGCATTCAGTGCATTGGCTCGTTACTTATCCTACTGCCTGTATTGTATACACATTTTTGAGGGCGTAAACCTTCCCTTAAAAACCACTAAGAACTTTATTATTGCCTCTGCCCGATGATGTTACCTGTTCCTGTTCCCTGTTAATGACCACTGGATGACGTTCCTTCACTGTGACGTACATACCCCTGTACATTGACCTGGAATCTCCTTTTACCCCCCGTATGTTACTGTTTCCCCCATGACGAGGAATACTGAGACAAGCTGGGGTGCTGCGTCTGAGAGGATCTTAATTGTCCTTTTTCTCAGTTTCCATTTTTACATTTTTAAGAACCATCCTTGGAAAAATTAATATCCAGAGGTAAATGTATAAACTCTACTCTAATAATTAACAATATCTGTCTCCTAACTGCAAAACAATCTGTAAAGACCGTTCATGGTCCGATATGTTTTATCCCCCAGACAATATGAAAGACGTCTCCATTTTGGGACTTAAACTTGGAGCACTTTAAACGTTCTGCCCAATCAGCATTTAGCTATGTTAGTTCTATACGTATAACTAGTCTTGGAGGTTGTATGACAGACATGTCCATCTAGTCCAACCTTTATCCCTACCTATAATGTGCTGTATAACAGTTAACAATAGTCAAATATTGGGGGTGTAATAAAGTACAATACTCCATTCTAGTCCACCCTTTATCCCTAACCCATAATTCTGTATGAACTTTCACTAGTAACATAGTATTTGGAGGGTTGTTAAAAGGACATACATCCATCTAGTCCACCTTTATACCTACCCATATGCTGTATAACAGTTACATAGTAACATAGTATTGGAGGTTTGTATAAAGACATACTGTCCATCAGTCCCAACCTTGTAGACCCACCCATATGTCTGTAATAACAGTTTACATAGTAACATAGTATTTGGAGGTTGAAAAGACATACGTCCATCCTAGTCCAACCTTTTAACCCTACCCATATGTCTGTAAACGTTACTAGGTACATAGGTACAACAAATTGGGAGGTTGTTTAATAAAGACATAACCATCCTCCAGATCCAACCGTTTATCCCTACCCATAATGTCTGTATAACATTACAAGAGTAACTAGTATTGGAGGTTGTATAAAGACATACATCCATCTAGTCCACCGTTCTAACCTACCCTAATGTCTGTAAAAACAGTTTCTAGTAACATGTATTGGAGATTTATACAGACACATACATCCTCTAGTCCAACGTTTATTACCCTAACCCAGAATGTCTGTATAACAGTTGCATAGTAACAAATAGTTTTGGAGGTTGTATAAAGACCATACGTCCATCTAGATCCATTGTAAAAGGCAAGAACAGCTCCTTACTTTCTATCAGGTTAACACTGTTACCTATCCACAATTGCAGATTGGATTCTAAATTAGGACTTGACCCTGATTAATAAGTAGAGTTAGGTTTTCAGTCTAATATTTAATCTTGAAAAATTCGACTTATACCGAGTATTAGGTCAATCCTGTCATAGTAAATCAGTCTGTCAACATTCTAGTAAGATCATCAGAAGACTGGCTGAGACCAGAGGGGTATGGTATAAATCGTGGTAAAAGGAGGATGTTCTCAATGGCGCTAAGGCCATGTGTCCCCCTTCCTTATACTCCACTCCACCAGGTCAACGTGCAGTAACTTCCCGATGTCTTGCCCCGCCCCATGTGCGCATCCCCTGCCGCGCTATGTCACTCATAAACGGAAACACTTTCACCATTCTCACAAGTAAAGAAACCTTTTCTAACGTGAGAGAAACTTCTTTTCTTTCTTCAATCTTAAGGGCATGTCCAACTGTGAAAATGAACTTTAGGATAAGGTGGTACAAAACACAGAAGCATACCACACGAGTGTTGACACATACATAAATACATATATCTTAATACATAAGGAAATAAACAGTGCCATGATTAAAGGTCCAGGCCTTGAACACAAGTAATAAAATGCCAAACTTACGTTCTTGTTCAGAATCCCAAACAAGAATAAACAATACCCTATCCATTAATATCTACACAAGGCACGTTACTCCTTCCTCACTATGTTGCCTCGTACAGGGACAAGCATGTGCCATGTATTTCATATACGTGACCACTGGGTGCCCATTGAAGACCACACTATCATTGCAGAAAATCACTTGAAAACTTATCGTCCGTGTCATAAATTACATTTGATCACCTGGGCTAAATATCGGTACCTGTTATAGCTGCCCTAATCCCCGAAAATATCTCTGCTCCTTTTTCTATCTACTCCTTTTCCTGGGTCCTAATCCTTATGCTCCTGTTTCCTTAATCGTACATGTACCTGCTCCTGTTTTCCTTAATCGTAACTGTCTCTGCTCCTGTTTCCTTAATCTGATCACATGTCAGCTGCTCCTGTTTCCTTAATCTGTACATCCTGCTACCTTTCCTTAACTGTCCGGCCGTCTGCTTCTGTGTTCCTAATTCCGTACATTGCCTCTGCCTGTTTCCTTCATCGTACATGTCTCTGCTCCTGTTTCCTTAATTCGTACATGTCTCTGCTCCTGTTTCCTTAATCTGTACATGTCTCTGCTCCTGTTTCCTTAGCACTGTACATTCCTCTGCTCCTTTTCTCTAATCCGTACATGTCTCTTTCCGGTTTCTTAACTCCGTTCATGCTCCTCTGCTCCTGTTTTCCCTAAACCGTACATATCTCTCTCGCTCCTGTTTCCTAAAACTCATATCTGCTCCTGTTTCCTATCCGTAACATGTCTCTGGCTCCTGTTTTCTAATCCATACAATGTTTCTTCGCTCCTTTTTTCCTTATCTGTACATGTCTCCTCTCCTGTTTCTCTAATCCTACTGTCCTCTCTCCTTTTTATCTATCTGTAATGTTTCCTTCCATCTTTCTGCGCCTGTTTTTTGCTAATCACACGTTTCTCGCTTCTTATGCTGGACCTGTTCTTTTTGTCCCCCTTTTTCTATCCTAATCTGTACTCTGTCTCGCTCCTGTTTTCTAATCCGTACAATGTCTCTGCGTCCTGTTTCTAATCCGTACAGTCCTGGCTTTTTCTATGCGTCATTCTGCTCCTGTTTTCCTTACTGTACATGTCTCTGTCCTGTTTTCTAATCCGTACATGTCTCTGCTCCTGTTTTCTAATCTGTCACATGTTTTCTTTCCTGCTCCTGTTTTTTCTAATCCGTACCAACACGTTTCTGTCTCCTGTTTCCTTATCTTGTAACATGTCTCTGCTCCTGTTTTCTATCTGTTACAGTCTCTGCTCCTGTTTTCTAATCCGTACATGTCATCTCTGCGCCTGTTTTCTAATCTGTACAACGTTTCTGCTCCTTCTCTTACAGTCTCTGCCCTTCTTATCTGTACATGTCTCTGCTTCCTGTTTCCTACTGTAACATGTCTTCCTGCTCCTGTGTTCCTATCTTTACATGGTCCTCTGCTCCTGTTTCCTTATCTGTACATGTCTCTGTCGTCCTGTTCCTATCTGTACATGTCTCTGGCTCCTGTTTCTTCCTTATCTGTAACTGTCTCTGCTCCTTTTCCTTTCTGTCACATTTCTTCTGCTGCCTGTTTCCTTATCTGTACATGTCCTCTCTGCTCCTGTTTCCTTATCTGTACATGTCTCTGCTCCTGTTTCCTTATCTGTACATTTCTCTGCTCCCTGTTTCCTTATCGTACATGTCTCTGCTCCTGTTATCCTTATCTACATGTCCTCTGCTCCGTTTCCTTTCTGTACGAAACATGTCTCTGCTCCTGTTTTTCTTATCTGTACATGTCTCTTGCTCCTGTTTCCTTATCTGTACGTGTCGTCTGCTCCTGTTTGCCTTATCTGTCATGTCCTCTGCTCCTGTTTCCTATCTGTACATGTCCTCTGCTCCTGTTTCTTATCTGTACATGTCCTCTGCGTCCTGTTTTCTTATCTGTCCATGTTCTCTGCCCTGTTTCCTTATCTGTACATGTCTGCTGCTCCTGTTTTCCTTATCTGTCAATTCTCTGCTCCTGTTTCCTCCTATCTGTACATGGTCTCTGCTCCGTCTTATCTCTGTTTCTCTCTTCCTATCTGTACATGTCTCCTGCTCCTGTTTGCCTTATCTGTACATGTCTCTGCTCCTGTTTCTTTTCTGTCCTTCACATTCTCTGCTCCGTGTTCTTTATCTTACATGTCTCCTGCTCCTGTTTCCTTATCTGTACTGTCGCTGCTCCTGTTTGTCCTTTCTGTACATGTCTCTGCTCCTGTTTCATTATCTGTACATGTCTCTCTCCTGTTTTCTTCTAGGTGAATATTTCTCTAAAAAACGACGCCCACAAGATATGATGACGATATTCGCCCTTGCACAATTCTCTTTAGTTGACTTACTGGCCCTCGGGTTAGAGACCTTTAACAGCAGCCCATATCGTCATTTTGTAAACCGAATAGGACGCATTATACGGTAATTTCATTAACTGGAAATAGCTAAACTGCTAGTTAGGTCACTTTGCCTTACAGTTTTATACGTAAATGTTTACATAAAGTTTCTCCTTCGCTCTACTTATAATTTTGAGTTTGGGTTGTTCTTCCATCTCTTGGTTTGAGTTGGTTATGGAATTTTGCTTGAATTTGTAAACTGTTTTTTTTTTTGAACCAGAAGCATCTCTGACTTTTTAAATAAGAATCAAAGGTCGGGTAATGTGCTTCCATTGAGTTCATATAATGTGACCACTGAGTGTGTGTATGGCAATATCTGATTGCATACGTATACTTTTGTGAATGTACTGCCATCCAGTTGGGATTTTTAAAGCATTATTGACTCTCAAAGGGCCTATAAATCACAAACCAATTTATCAGATGCATCAGTAAAATGGTACTGGTAATATTCCATAGTGATGAAAGTTTCCTCCATGTTCTCCTACGGTCCCAGTCCCCCAGTCATCGTCGGCCCTCCTACCATCATGAGTATATTGATATCGTATGGATTTGTTAAGGCAACACCTGACTCAATTCCCTTCTGCCCTTTGTAAGTTTTGCCACAAACGTATTTGAATATGTCTCAAGACAGTAGATTTTTTGCTCTGTCTCCGGTTTCTATAATATGACTTTGTGTTACTGAGGGATCAATGGGCTCTGTATCTGAGCAACAACTTTGGAGTCCGGTACAGAACGTTGTCTCATACTCTTGTCCGCAAAGCTTCAAGCGGCAATACGACGAGCTGTTTCCTCCGAGCCTTCTCTTCCGCGTTTTTATTAAAAGCCAGAGTTGAACACAACGACTCTCTGTAACTCGTATAACAATGGCTGGTAGTGTTACATCACAGGCACGGGGGGTGTCCCACATTCTAACCTGTTTTTCCTTATGGGTGGGTTTGGGGCAAGGGAGCTAATTATGGTTACAAACCTTCGGTTAATGATTGGGTTCCATAAATAGTTAAAACGGTTTACTGTAAGCATTTTGAGAAAAATAATTGACAAATGATTGGTAAGTGGAGGATGGGTTTTGGTGTCCAGTTTGGGTTGTTGATTGATTTCGGTGGCAGTTCGATATTAGTCAGTGGTTACATGTTCCTTCTCGTGTAGGTTGGTGGATTTGGGCCGTTTTATGGTCGAGATTCCGTTTGGGAACCCTGTCCGAACAGTATGCTATGGCAACTCTTCTATCTCATGCACTACCAGAGCGCAGAGTGTGGAAATCCTCTACCCCAGCATGGATATGGCTGATTGCCTACCAGCTATCTGGTATTCTCTCTCTGTTTTATTGTATAATTTAATAAAAAAGTATTTGGTATCAACTGGTTAATGTCCAATTGCTTCAACTATTGTCCAACTAAGTACTAAGGAGAGCGCAAAATGTAATGTTTATATTGAAATCTCCCATCTAGTAGGGTACAATAGAAAGTTGCCGTCACTTCTCAGAGTGCAGCTGTGTCAGGTGATCCATTGTTCAAGGGCATCTATTAGGAAAAAAACACATTGTCCCCTTTGCAAGGTAAATTCATGTACTTTGTGCTGCCTTCAATCACTATCTCTCTGTCAGTGCCTCGTTTTTCCCATCGTGTCAGATCTGTGTGCATGCACTCCCCCCCTTCCCCCTCCCCTCGTTCCCATCCTCCTATGCCTCAACTCCGCTAACGACAGCTTATCATGTGCAGTAGGATAAAAGTTCTGAAAACAATCCTGAAAACACACCTCCACACAGTGGCCAATAAGAAAGTCAAGCTGTCCTTATGACCCGGAAGAAGGAGAACATTACAGTTTACGATCTCTCTCTTGGTGACCCTCACAATCAGTGAAAGTATTAAGAAGGGGATTAAAGTGGCAGCCTTATATATCTACATCAAAAGCTACCTCCCTCTCCCCCTGCCTATGCTCTTAGTCTCTATTGTTATTACAGATCAGGGAGGGGGGATCACAGTCACACGGGATTTGATTGACAGTCCAAGTAGAGTTAGGATGCAATCACGGTCATTCGTCTGGTGTAACTCAAGACAGATGGAATCTTGAAAAGTGATGACACTCTGGGGGTTTGTGGGGAATTAATAGAACACATGGAAGAAAGAAAACATAGTAAATTTTCCCCCTATAGATGCCCTTTAAAAATGCTAATGTGGCAGGTGTTTGTCTGGCGTAGCGTACCTCGGGAAATTACAACGTATAGCAATAGGGAATCATATATGAGTGCTAGACACGACGTTTCTTGTTTCTTATCCTGAATGTTGCTTCACCTTTACGTTTATTGAACATTGTATTTCAAAAACCAAACACAGTTGAAGAATCCTTTCCATCCAACCATGACTTCAGAAGGGATTTGGCCTCCTCACCACATTTGCTCGAGATGCACAGACCGAGCAAGCAAATGCGGACCAGGAGCTTGTAAAAGTATAGCCCATGGAGATCTATCAGGTATTATCGAAAAAGCAGTGATATTTTCAATCTTACCAGGGAGAACCTTTGATCTTGAGAAGCCTGAAACATTTGTCATGGAATACAACATGTAACTGTAACACAGTGTATTGTGCATGTTCTGGCTTTCTGTTGTCGTTTGTTAGTGTGGTCACCAGAAAACCTTCTCTGAAAGTTAGGACTGAGCTTTTAGAGCCGCATCACTGGCGTGCACACAGGTAATCATCTCGTTGCTTCTGGAAATTGTCCTGGGAATACAATTGACAAAGTGGGGATGGTAGAATTCACTTGGTATTGGAGAAAGTTACCCCGTTGAATGGTTGCGATAGTAGTATGGTGTGATTTAATAGAGTCACATTGATCTATCTTCTGCCTCCCCTATTGAGTCTTTGGAACATGTGATGGTCCGATTTCAGCCAAGCTTGTGATCCAGTAAGACAGGTTGTGGTATGGTCCATTACGATTCATTCTGAATCAAGTAACTAATTGTAATTGTGGATGTTGTACCCCACCAAAAGTACCAAATAATATAGTAAATAAGGCTGAAAAAAGCATTTTATTTTTTGTGAAATGTTTTTTTTCTATTTTTGAAGTCAATCTCTAAAGTGAATTAAGACCTTTTATTGTGTTTCCTTCTCTGTCAAGGTCCTCTTGTTTTGTTTAAAGAGTTACCAACTTGGCATCGTTGGGGTCCCGCCTCCTCTGATTAAGTCTGGACCCGCAATTGCTCCTCAAACCACAATCTCACCGAGTATAAAACAAATGGGCTTGCGTCATATTGGAAAGGCCTGAACTGGGGCTTTAATGAACATAGTTATGTTAATACATAAAGAATTATTCATGGTGAATAGTTTTAACAAAGATAAGAACTGCAGATTTAAATGTCTTTGTTTTCACCTGTTTTAAAGGGCAGTCCACCCTGTAAACATAAAAACTGGGGACTGTCAGTTTTAACCTGGCCCCACCCCCACGCTCTATTCACAGTTTATTACAATGTATTTGTAACCATAATTTTAAGATGAGTTACATTCTGTTATGGTGCCGCCCCCCTCTGCGTCATGAGCTTATTATAAGCTTGAGCATGTGCAGAAGGATGCCAGCGGAGAGTATGCAGTCACATTGGTTGTGATGTCATCGAGTACAGCCTTGATTGACAGCATGAGGGAGGAGCCATCTTATGGAGGCCAATGAATTATATTTAATATCTGGTTAATAATACATTTAATAGTGCTGATATATCATTGGGTTGGGGACATGTATGGACCTGTTGGCCCCCCTCCCTTTAAGCACCAGGAGTATTTCAAAGTAGCTATTGATATTTCTTTTCTAGGAGGTAGTGCCCACAACCACTTTATTTTCTTATCCTTTTAAATCTATAATTTCCAGGGGGTAGGAAACCGTTCTCGCGCAAATCCACGTTTGCCCTGTGTGAGCTGTCAGACATGACTCATATGGTTGGCCTACTGCTATTTTTCCCTCACCCCACCAGATTTCTGTCGCATTTCTGTGTGGCTTTTGACAGCTCAATTGTTTGGGGGTTTCATTACTGCAAAGGTGAACTGTCTCCTGGCCTCCCTAGGAAATACAATTTAAAAGAGGAAGAAAAGTTTAAAGTTCCTTTCTGGTTAATGGCAAGCTATATGTCATTTGAATGGGCGATTTAAAATTAGAAACAAATCAAGAAATGAGGCTGGTGTTATCCTTTGTTAATGTATTTCCTACTTGCTACACCTTTTCATGTTTTACATAATAATGTAATTGACATTGAATGTACATTTTCCAGGATTATAGTATTGTCTATTTAATATAGGGAGACGCACAGTGTAAAACAGAGAATGTTGATTTAAAGGGGGAATAGTTGGTACATTCTAACACAGGTTATCTTTCAAGCTGGCCTCCTTTATTTCTGGCAGCCACCGGCAACCCTTTGATTGGTGTAGTGCTATTTAGACTTATGAAAGCGTGAATCTCTGATTGGTTGAAAGGTTTTACTGCTATAACTATAGACAAGTTAAAAGTTCGCCAACACATCACAATCTCACTGGCTACAAGAGTTTTTTTCCTTGGATGTGGGTCAAACCAAAAAAAAGGCATGTGGCAACTCGTCCTACCCACTTAAAGTACCACGGGCCAACTTTTTAGTAACACTTGCCCTTTTATCTTAATACCATGACTGTGCCAAAATCTCCATTCTGTATGGGGAGGTACCAATGGAGATCAGCCCATATAAATTGAAAACGGCGTGTTTTTTTTCTGTAGCAATTCATTTCAGTGTTTAGGGGTCCTGTGTGTTCTTAGGTGTTTTACATCTGCTGGGATAATTGTATTTACTGTTTATGTTTAGTCATGAATATTGTAGAACAAATCATTGCGATATGATGAGATTTCTTATTTTACTGAATCGAATGTTTTCCACAAGGGGGCTCTTCATCTACTCCCTCCACCTCCTTCCATGTGAAGTTGCTCTTTGGTCCTGGAAGGCTTATCAGAAAGCACATCGTCTGAACAAGCCGCTTACCAGGCATCCTATCTGAAGTATCAACCAGTTACCATCCCTCCTGCACTTGTAGTTGAATGTGTACCACCATTGTGCATAATGTGAATTTATATGTCGTTTTTTAGGTTTCCTATTTAGCCATATTGTCAGGACGGGGCACTCCAGAGGCGTCAGTCAGCCCGTGGGCATGGGATTTTGGTCCGAGTGCTTGACAGTTGCATATAACTATGATCGTAAAAGATCATCGTGGTGACAGGTGGACCTGCTGACTGAGCTCCAACTTACTCAATCTGTTTGTTGAAGGCTGTGAAATCGGGAATCCCCTTTGGCTGTTACATTGCATTAGTCGGTTTCCCTGCCCCAGTAGGACACGGTAACAAAGTGGAAAGTTAAATTAATTTTAGTTGAGGCCAGAGTATATGTATGTGAACTCTTTCTGGCCAATCAGAAATAGTTCCTCACACCATATAGAAACACAAGGCAAGGACAGGGAACTCGAGGTGGCGTATATCCTTATATTATAGGTAAAGGTAACATTATTGCTTATAATACATAAGTACCTTATTCCTTTGCTCCATTTCGCATTTTTAAATTTAGCCTTGTCCCTATTCCCACCTTAGGACTTAACCCGTAGAAAGGAACACCCAGCCCCATTACTATGCGGTTTAAACAATAATCTTGTGGAGAGAGAGAGACATTGGTTATGAATTGACAGGAAGCATCTCAGCAGGTTCCATTAGTGAAGTTAAACACTGCAAAAAAAGCTGAGTCATTGTTCAATGCATGAACACTGAATGGAGGGGCCAGTGGGATATAATGAAATGGTCACCTATGCCATAGCTGAGTGATTTTTATAAGGAATATTACCCACTGCAGCTCCCATTATAAAATATCACACTTAAGTATTATATGTTCATTAACAATATCCGACATTGAGCAAGGCTTGACAAATAATAATCATTTGAAAATATCCCTGTGCCTATGATTAAATCCATAACTCTGTAGTTGGGTGTATTGGTGTCGCTGGTCACCTGTTGATACCACAGATCCTTCTTTTTTCCTCCTGTCGTGTGGACAAGTTTTGCCGCTGAAGGTGTCGCCTTACTGGGGGACCTGATCCCTGCGAGACACCTTCGAGCCCTGTGCACATTTGGATAAAGTCCTTCCCATGTTCTACATACACGTGTCCCTTTTTATCGTTATTGAAAAATGAAACAGTGAGTTTTTTCGTTCTTAGTTTCTCCGTAATGGTGCATTGTTGAATAAAACGTCCATTGTGCAATGCCGTATACCATAACAGTCTCATTAGGTATCTGCCGAAAGCACCATCCCGTGGTTTCGAGTGCGACTGTACATTTATTCGCCTTTAAGATATTGCGTGCCCCTGGGGTTGGGTGTCTGATCATTTGCACACACCACCATTAAATGTGCTTAGATTTTTTGTGTGTCCTTTCAGTAACATCCCTCGTTTCTTTGTTGGTGACCTTTGCAGTTTCTGGTGCCACATGCACCTGTTCCTACAGCTGACAATGGCGTTCCTCTGGGGATACTCTAAACAGATGTCCCATAAAGTCACTCAGCAACTTAACCGGAAATTAAATTATGGGTAAAATGCCCAAGCTTCTTACCAACATGATCTTGGTGAGAATTTAAATGGCGACAGTGGTCTCTGAGGCAATAATATAATTGTGCGTCCTCGACAAATTCCAGGATTCAGGATTCACTGGTTCCCGTTCTAGGGAACTCAATCAGATACACGATACAAAAGGGAAAAGATCCAGGACAATCGTTAATATGCTAACACACACAGTGTTTTTATTGGCACAACACATGTCAACATCTGTCAGGGTTATTCAAAAAGTTCTTATCGTTTAAAATGGTGCTAATTTTCCCCAACCAATCAGATGTTCTTTCAAATGTTAAATTAAGATTGATTGTTTGGTGCCAAAATTAGCACCATTATAAACGATAAGAATTTTATTGAATCCCCCGTTGTGCGTTACCATATTTAACCCTGTCCCTGGATTCCTTTTCCCTTGGTATCGGTCTCCTGAGCAAGTAGGGTTAAACAAAACCTGCTTCTCTACCCTGTCACCCGGATTTGAGCATGCTTAGGCACCCCGGCCTAGTTAATGGTGTATATATTATATATACCTAACACTTTTCCCTCCATGTCCATAATGATACCAGCAGTTCTGTTGTCCTGTTTTTGTGTGCCGACACCCATCACCGTAATGTGATTTTTGCCATACCACCCCTTTTAACAACACATGTCCAACTATCATTAGATACCTGAGTGCTGATGTAATTCCACGCCTGATAGTTATAGGCTATTAACGTGTTTAACATCCGTGTTTTGGGAAGATACGGAAATTTTTCACGGAAAGAATGAACTGTTCTCAGAACTGATCTTTATGATAAGTAATTAAACATGAATTTATCAAAATACGATCTTGTCAACAAATGTGCTTTATTTTTATGTAGGTATTGGTAGAGAATTTGGATTCTGATATAACTGAGATGTGGTAAACTTAAGATTTTTGTAGGCTTTTGATATTGTGGCGCATAGGTGACTATGGTTCTTATTGTTTACACTAAAGATCTATTGGCTTGAAACACTGTTTGTACTTGATAGAGTTTGCTTGATGGACCACTCATACTATGTTAGTAGTTAAAACACCAAGTAAACAGCAGTGTTAATAACGGCAAAACACCCAAATAAGGTGCAAAGACAATCCAAATATTTTGTTCCATACAATTCCGATCAACAAGTAAAGCAAATCAAGTGGAAGAAAAAACAACAATCCTTTAAAAACACCCAACCCTAAATGCTAGATGTAGCTGTATACCAGTGTATGATTAGCATACAGTGTGGCTACAAAAGTCCCTTCTAGTCCAATAAATCACAATGGGCAATCAAACAAGTATTATTAAACTAAACTTTCTACATAATAATAAAAGACACGAGAGGAAACCCGTATAAATCAAACAAACCGAAGATCACTCAATGTGATTGGGATAATGTTCTGAGTTAAGGCTAAGGAGAAGTTAAACATTGAAGATAAAAAAACGTCAACATGCAAAAATGGACTCCTTTAATGCGGAAACCTGCATTCCTGTATCACTATCTATATAGTGAGTCGCGGCGATTGTTTCAATCATCCAGAGTGTGCCAAACTTTCTGCGCAAGCCACCTTTGTGTGATGCTTATGTGCCCTGTTTCTCACGTTCATGCTCCCCCCCTATCCACGTCATTGGTCATAATGGACCGGATGGAACGCGGTAATGAAACGCTCATTGCGTGCCAAGTCCGTGATTTACCTCTTACTCAGTCCTGAGTAGTTTCCTATGTACAGGTACATTATAGAGGTTGATTATTTCATATGTACAAGATTTGTTCTCTTTGTGACTATTAGGTTCGCGGTGTACACAATTTTACAAAAAGAATGCTTAAATTACGGTCTCTTATTAGAGATGCAGTAGCAACGGCTAGAGCTTGCAAAAGGTATTTCTGTATAAAAGAGGGAATAGATTCAAGGGAGAAACATATTATTCTCCCTGTTTACACAAGGCACTGGTAAGGCCTCATTTGGAGGCTTTGTTGTGTTTATTAACGTTACCTGCTTAGGCTGCTTTGTATGTTACACACAATGTTTGAATCGAAAAATCACTGTGTTTGCTAGTTTTGGCCTGGTATTGGTTGGCAGACTGGACTGTTGAGTGATTTATGTCCCATTGGGTTCCATTTTCATGTAGACTCACATCACTGCAAGCATGCAATCCCAATGAGGGGCGGTACAAGTGTTGATCTGGACTCAAGTCTTATAGAGTCAGCAAACTGTGTGCACAGATGACAAGGTGCAGCCTTCACCTGATGGATCCATATGAAATGGCATTCAGATACAACAGGAGGAACTGCGTGCAGAAACTTTCTCTATCAGCAACACAAGGTAAGGGCTGCTTGGTCTACACAGGGACAATTGTATTCGTGTTAACACAATGCACTAATGTTCCTTAGTAATCACTTTCTACCAGTTCATAGGCTTAAAGGGGCATTTCCACCCCACAAACTACATTTTAAACCCACTGTGTATGTGTAAAAATCCTTACCTTGCTCTTTTCTTATGGTCTCCCTGCGTGCTTGTGCCAAAGGTCAGGACAAGTGAAGAGTAATGAGCTGTCCTTCCTGTCAAAAGGTTTTACTGCCTCTACTCTGCGTCCTGGGGGTGATGTGACATGCTCAGGGGAGCCCCCTCCCTCCCCCCTCCAGGTTCCCTCCCCCCCTCCAGTGTTCCCCTCCATTGCTGCCTTCTTCCTTGCTAAAACCGCTTTGACATATTGTAACTCACCCTTGCGTCCCCCCCACCGCCGAGTTAGATCTTCTAATAATAAAAGCTTCAGATCATACAGCCCTCGCTCCTGAGGCTGTCTTCACTAGCCGGCAGCTCGTCTGTGTGGCTGCCTCTCAGACAATCACAGATGTGTCTGCTGGTTCCAGCCCCTGTTTTGCATTCCGGAAAACAGGGATGCCAGTTAAAAGCGCAGGAATGGGCTGTAAAGTATGATTCTAGCCTTTTATTAGAGATCTAACTCTGCATTTATGGTTGTGGCAAGGTTGAGGCTAACAAATGTCAAAAGTTTTTATTATGGGGACATGCCCTTTAAGGAAATTTTCAGTGGAAAATACTGTTTTAAATCTTATGGTGCCAATTATGCTAGCTAATTATCTACATTTTTTCTTCCATTTTAAAAAAAACAGTTTGATTTATACCCCTGCCCTGCTGTTGACCAATTAGTGAAGCTTGCATTTCATCGGTTCTGTAACGGTCCTTCTTCTTCCTATGCCACCCACATCCTGTGAATGTTCCAATAGTCATTTCTACTGATGTGGCTGTTGGATGGTCAACTGCTCAGTCCTTACTGAGGGGCAACTAATAAACCCAGCGCTGGGTCCAAGGTCAAGACCATAACGTCTCTACTAGGGGTCCTACAAACAGGAAGTCAGATTTTCAGTTACATTTATTTTATACCCAGACAAGATGCTGACATAAGGCAGGTTAAGACATGTGGGATGGGAAAATATTTTTTCTTTCCCTTAAAAGTAATATTTATTTACACTGACTTCCCCCTTTAAAACATTAATACACTATTCATAGTGGTTTTAAAGTGCAATGTTCCAACCCCCCCAAACTATAATCCCCCCCACTAACTGGCCCACTCTGTAGTGTAATAAAATCTTACCCTCACATTCCCAGCTCCTAAGGGTTCTCCTGGATTCTCCCCCCAAGAAGTCCGAAAACTGGCCCCCAGGAGGATAGCAGTCCATATAGGACTCTGCCTCCTGTCTCTCCTCTGGGAAGATTTTTGTCCTGGCGGCACTGCAGCCCCTCCTCAGCCAAATCAGGGCCCTGCTACCCGGTCCCGCCCCCTCTTGCACTGAAACTGCGTTATGTTGCGGTCGGGGAAAAGGTAAGTAAGTACTATCGTGTGGATTTTTCTGAAAATCTAATGATGGCGGTTGGGGCTGGTGGAAGGTCCCTACCGCATCTAAAAAATTTTTTAAAAGGATGGACATTCCCTTAAAGTAAGGTATTTGACATTCTCTACAGGATGCTCTAGGATTTCACTGTGACCGTGGATTGCCTGTCATTCTTCGTGGGTGGGATTTGGCTGGAAACGTAACCCCTTGTCATCTCGATGGCCAATTATATATCCTCGCAGTGAGGATTCTCTAAATAAAAAGTGGGAATTAATCCTGCTCCAACCATCTCTTTCCTGTACATGATTAATTGTTCAAAATGTCATGCATTGAAACTGTTTTTATGCATATATGTGTATTTCAGATCTGTATGAGTACTTTGCACATTGTAAGATTTCAGATGTGTTTGGATTTTAAGGGAACTTTGTTACCCAAGCTTTAACTGAATGTAACTGTTACTCAGCCTCCTTCCTGTTGAGTAATATTGTGTTTAGGAGGCAGACATAGACTGTTCATCCATTCCTTACACAGCTCTTACAGTGGATAGAAACCTTGTACACAACTTAACATTTATACATTACGTACACTTACCTGTTATGTGTATGAATGTTTTATAACACGCTACTTGGTGACGCACGCTTTACTTATTAAATACAGAGTATACAACAAAAGGAGAAGTGCAATTATGCAGATTAGCATAAAAAGAAATACATTTCATACATCTGTTATAAGAAAGCATTCATATATATCTATATATCAAATTAATTTAATTGATATAAGTGCAAAGCCTTGACACATTAGGATTTAGATCCCTGACCCGAAGAGCTTACAATTATCTAAGTGGAATGGGACAACATACAGGGACAAGTGGGGGGATGGGTACAAAGATCTTGAGATGCTAACATCATTAGTTGTTGTGCTATGCTCAGAAAGGTAGGTAACAGTCTAGAATGTGAAAGTATTACATGATGTCAACCAGGCGAAGCGAGAGAGGGAGAGAGTTATAAAGGTGGATACAGTCTCGATTGGAAAGTATTAATGGATGTCACCAGGCCGAATGAGAGGAAGAGAAGTTTAAAGTGATAACAGCTAGATTGGAAAGTATTAATGGATGTCACCAGGCGAAGCGAGAGAGGAGAGAGTTAAGTAGGATAACCGTCTAGATTGGAAAGTCTTAATGGATTTTCACCACAGGCGTAAGAGAGAGAGGGGAGAGTTATAAAGGTAGGATAACAGTCCTAGATTGGAAAGTATATGGATGTCACCAAGGCGAAGGAGAGGGAGAGAGTTATCAAAGGTAGGATAACATGCTAGATATTAAAGTATAATGGATGTCACCAGGCGAATGCGAGAAAGGGGAGAGTTATAAAGGTTTAGTACACAGTCTAGAATTGGAAATAAGTTATGGATGTCCACCAGGCAGGGAAGCTAGAGAGGGAGAGAGTGTATAAGGTAGAATACAGTCTAGATTGGAAGTATTAATGATTCACCAGCAAGCGAGAGCGAGTGAGAGAGTTATAAAGTAAGGATACAGTCTAGTATGGGAAAGTATAATGGCGGTCACCAGTACTAAGCGAGAGAGTGAGGAGAGTTATAAAGGTAGGTAACAGTCCTAGATGTGACTATTAATTGATGTCACCGACGCGAAGCGAGAGAGGGAGAGAGTTCTAAGGGAGGATATACATTCCTAGATTTGAAAGTAATTAACTGGATGTTCACCAGGAGGCCAAGCGGAGAGGAAGTAGAGTTATAAAGAGGATAACATCTATGATTGGAAAGTCTTAATGATGTCCCCAGGCGAAGCGAGAGAGGGGAGAGTTATAAAGGTAGGATCAACAGTCTAGATATGAAAGTATAATGGATGTCAACCAGGGCTAAGCGAAGAGATGAGAGAGTTATAAATTAGGATAACAGTCTAGATTGGAAAGTATTAAATGGATGTCACCCATGGCGAAGCGAGAGAGGAGGAGTTATAAAGTGTAGGATAGGTCTAGATTGGAACGTATTAATGATTCCCAGGCGAACGCAGAGAGGGAGAGAAGTTCCAGAGTCAGTATACAGCCTAGATATGTAAGTAATTATGGTGTCACCATGCGAAGCGAGAGAGGGAAGAGAGTTATAAAATGTACGGATGAACAGTCTAGATTGTGGAAAGTATTTTGATGTTCACCAGGCGAAGCAACGAGAGGGACGAGAGTATTATAAGGTAGGATAACAGTACGTAGATGGAAATATAAATGGATGTCACCAGCGAAGCGAGAGTAGGGAGAGAGTTATAAAGGGAGGGATAACGTCTATATTGAAAGTATTAATGGGAGTCACCAGGCTGAGCGAGAGAGGGAGAGAGTCTCCAGAGGTAGGATAACAGTCCTAGATTGTAATATTAATGGATGTCACCAGGCGAAGCGAGAGAGGAGAGAAGTATAAATGTAGGATACATGTCTAGATTGGAAAGTATAATGGATGTCCCACACCACATGGCGAAGCGGAGAGGTAGAGAGTTATAAGGTAGGATAACAGTCTAATTGGAAAGTATTAATGGATTCACCATGCGTAAGCGAGAGAGTGGAGAGATTATAAAGGAGGATACAGTCCTAGATTGGAAAGTATTAATGGATGTCACCATGCGGCGAGAGAGGGAGAGAGTTATATAGAGGATACAGTTCTATGGAAGTTATTTGATGTCACCAGGCGAAGCAGAGAGGGGAGAAGTTATAAGGTGGATAACATCGTAATTGGAAGTATTAATGATGTCACCAGGCGAGATGAAGATATATGAAACACTAAATAAGATCAGCGAAGCGAGAGAGGTAGAAGTTATAAGAGGGATTACAGTCTAGATGGAAAGTATTAATGGATGTCACCAGGCGAAGCGAGAGAGGGAGAGAGTTTATCAAGATAGGATAACATCTAATTTGGAACAGTAGTAAATGGCTGTCACCAGGCGAAGCGAGTAGAGGGAGAGAGTTATAAATGTAGCATAGCGTCTAGATGGAAAGTATTAAATGGAGTCCACCAGAGCAGCGAGAGGAGGGAGAGTTATAAGTTAGATAGATCAAGGGTTATGGATTTCACCCAGCAAGGAGGGGATCAGGTGATAATCTGTGTGAAAGTATTACATGGATTTCACCAAATAAAAAAAAGGCAAGCGAGAGCTCGGGAGAGAGTTATAAAAGTAGGATAGCAAACGTCTAGATTGGGAAGTATTAAGGATTGTACCGGCTAAGCGATGAGGGAGAGAGTTTTCCAGATGGTAGGATAACAGTCTAATGTGAAAGTATTAATGGATGTCACCAGGGACGACGGAGAGAGGGAGAAGAGTTATAAAGTAGGATACATCCTCAGATTGGACATTTAATGGATGTCCCAAGCGCAAGCTAGAGAGCGGAGAGAGTTATAAGGTAGTGATACACATCTAGATTGGAACGAGTATAATGGATCACCAGTGCAATCGCAGAGAGGAGAGAGTTATAAAAGGTTAGGTAAGCAGTCTCGATTGAAAGTATTAATGGATGTCACCCAGGCAGGCAGAGCGGAGAGTAGAGGTTATAAAGGTGGATAACAGTCTAGATTGGAAGTATTATGGATTCACCAGGCGAAGCGAAGAGCGGGAGAGTTATAAGGTAAGGATAACAGTCTAGATTGGAAAGTATTAATGATGTCACCAGGCGAAGCAGAGAGGAAGATTTACCAGGTAGGATACATTCCCCTAGATTGGAAGTATTAATGGATGTCACCAGGCGAAGCGGAGAGCGTGAGAGAGTTATAAAGTAGGATAACAGTCTTAGATTGAAAGTATTAATGGATGTTCACCAGGCTAAGCGAGAGAGTGAGAGATGTTTCCATAGGTATGGAGCAGCAAGAGAATCTCTATCCCATCCCACACCGTAAAAGCAACACCTGCTCAGAATTAAACATATGTTTCACATTGCAGCTGATATGGGAGATGTTCTTTTTTTA